>WEKX01012668.1:5525-48887 GCA_013390025.1 Pitta sordida
GAGCTCGCCCTTCCAACCAGTTTGTAACCCAGCATAAAATGTTCCTTTCCAGCCCGTGCTTTACAAGTTTCTCCTGAAGCTTAATGAGTATGCCTTCAGAAAATAATTATTTTCAGAATTTCTTGAGACATTGTTGACCAACATAGTGAAGGACATGCATGTCATTAAAGATAAATTATAAATTATAATTCAGTGATAAGTGTTCACAGACATAGTCTCATATTGGTTCATCAGCCATTAAATAGACTCTGAGATGATTTTCTGAATGGAGCCATATATACCTAAGCAGTTTAGTTCTACCTGCCTGCATGGTACCTGAAAGTCATTAATGTGGAAGGTGTTACTTGACATTGAGTGTAGATGTAGAATTTTTTGCAAGCGAACTGCCAGAGGACTGTTTCTTCCCTTTCTAAAGAATAACAATGGTGGCCTTCCCAATGCATCTGGCTGATGTCTGCCTGTCCTGAAAATACAGCCTCAAAAAGCTTTGGGCCAGATATGTACAGCTATGTGTGGGTTTGACATTGCTGGGCAATCTGCAACATGTGCCAAGTGCCAGGGAGTATTTAATTTACGGATTCCATTACAGGCACAAGCTCCACTTAACAATGCCAAAGACTATCAGAGAACACTTGCCAGCTTATTGTAACAGTTACAGAGGGGTTGTGTGATTTAGGGTTTATAGGATGTGGCTTACTTATTGCTTCTTCTTGGTCACCATCACCAATTGCTCTCTGCGAGCCTGTGGGAAGGTAGCTAGAAGGAGGCTCTCCTAAACAAAGAATTTCAGAAGTTATCACTTCTTTTTGCACCCTTCCCAATTTCATTCTTCCCAATAATCTCTCTGAGACTTGTAATGACAAACACTATCAAGATTAAGTTTGATTTGACAAGCAATTTTTACTACTTTTTTTGTTTTAGGTCTGTGTTATTCATGTAAATGAAAGCAGTTGTACCTTTCATATTTGTTAACTTGCCAAGCATTTGGTGTCGATGTTTTTAGCAATCCTGCCAAAATCTTTTCGTTGCTGAATTTCTTTCATTTTTTATTACACATTAGTATTCCAGCATTCAAGAGTTAACAGACTCAGAAGTTACTTCTCTGTGTTCAAGGCACAGTCTTAAGAGTAAAGGGAAACCTCAGTTTTGGGGCTGCATGTTAACTACTTCAAATAGCAGTACAATTAACTCTCCCCATATTCTGGAAAAGTTCATTAAGTTGCTCCTTTAGATTATTAATTCTTTGTCTCTTCTAACTGTCCATTTAATACTGTTTTTCCAAAAATGATGCAAGTTTTTTTATATTTAAGATTATTACGGATTAATTTAATCCTTATTTTCTTAGATACTTTTTTCAGTTCAAAAGTTACTGTAATAGACCCTATTGGAGGATCTGTAGTATCACCAAGTAAATGTATCAGCAGCCTTGAGGCCCTAGATTATTAAGGCCCTTGTGTGGTATATTTTTGCACACATCGTTTATTCTTTGTACTTTTTAGCACGGTTAGAATCTGTTACTGGACTATATAATCCTTTAGTCTAAATAAGTGGGGAAATTTCATATTCTTACAACCTTAGTATTCTCCTCAAATATGGGAGAAATAGGTGTCAAAAATGTTTAACTACACAGCATCCAGCTTGAAATGCCTGAGCATAAAAGAAGAGAGGTAGCAGTTTAGAACCTGGACCCTGAGGCAAATCAGTCTTAGGCCAATGACAAACTCATTTCCCCCTCTTTTTCTTTATGTAATAGTCTTTCAAGAATAAATACACTTGATTTTTTTTTTCCTAAAATTTCTGCAGTTTTTAAGATTATTCATTTGATTGACTCTCCTTGTTTTTAAGCAGATATATGTATTTGTAGTGCAGTTTTCTCCTTAGGTGTGCTGGTATTTTCCTAAAAGGCAAAAACGCTGTAATGAATAAATACCTTCCTGGATGCCCAGTGGTTGGGTCTCATTTGTAAAGAAAAGTAAGAAATCTGATAAGGAGCTAAAGCTGCGGGATTTTTTTGTATGGTTGATTTTTTTTATATGCTAAACTTTTTTCCAAGGCTAGGATATGTTCTGTGTATGAGGATGTGTTTCAACATTTATCACAAGCAAACCACTGTGCTATTCCAAACATGATATATTTCACTTTAGTACTGCTGACTTCAGCTTCCTAATTGCCTGACAGCATTTTCTTTGTTAAGCTTTAACTGTGATCATCACACTTTTGTTGTACTGACAGTAGAAATATTCAGTAACAGACGACCTAAATACATCATAAGCACAACTGTACTAATCTTTCATAATGGGTGTGCTTTTGGAATTATATGGAACACGTGCATATAATCATTGTCAGGAGCTACATGTATTCAAGTCTCCAAAAGCATCAACTGAAAGCATTATCTGACAAAGCATTCTGATGCTCAATGCACATGACTTACAAAAAAACCCCAAACCAAAAACCCACAACAAAAAAAGCAAACAAAACAAAAAAATGCCCCAACCAACAAAAAAAACACAACCAAAAACCAACCAAAATCAAACAAACAAATTAAAAACTCACACCCATAAATAGGCAGTTTTTATTTTATAGCCCATTGAAGCTGCTTATTATATCAGAATCAGCAGGATGAACCTATCGTCACCTGCATATGGTCTGGATCAAACTAGTCAATTCCTTTTGTGATGATATGAGCCCACAGAAATCCACAAACCCTCTTTCTGCTGAATTGACTAATGGTTCTTGTTTTTCAGAAAAAAGACAAACTGCATACATCATGTATACCTGAAGAGATAATGTCTGGAGAGATCTAATTTTGCACAAAAATGAGTTCTGTAGCTTTGGTTGGACAAAGACTGATTTGTTGCTGCTATCACTTTGTAATTGTTTGAAAGGGAAGGTTCAGTCTCCTGGCAGACAAGCAGAGGTATGAGAACTCCAAGTCCAGTGCTATGTGCCTGCTTCCACTCCAGCTCATTTGAATTCAGCAAGTTTTTGGGTTTTTGATGTTCTATACTTTACTTGTGAAGGCTGCCCTGAACTTCTATACATCAGTGAGAAAACCAACATTATGAACGTGTTTAAGAGAAGACTCGATGAGGAGCTCAGTGACATGGTCTAGTTGGTGGGAGGCTTGGATGGATGGAGCGTGGTGCCCGTGGTTCCACACTTGTGGGCCTGATCCCTGGGTGGGCGTTCGCTTGAGAGTTGGACTCGATGATCCTGTGGGTCCCTTCCAACTCAGAATAACTTGTGAACTGTGAACCATGGTGTAGTATAGAAATTCTGTAGTCCCTTAACAGCTGTCCTGTGTAAGAGCCAAGTGCAGGAGCTGGTGTGACCCCAGCAGGTCACTCTCTGGGGGCTCTGCACTGCTGTGCCCTCACGGCTTTGGGGCAGGGAAGGGCATCTCTGATTCTCTGTATTCAACAGCTTTGGTGTTTCATCAAAGGACCCGCGTTTGTCAGAACGTAATATAAAAACTTCCAAAATTTTTAATATGCATTAATTTCTCTCACCCACAGTAATATTGTGCAGGCAGTCTTTCAAGTAGCATCTCAAGCTGAATTACACAAACAATGCAAATTACGTGTCCGGGCCTTTAGGAAGTTTTGCTGTTTGTCATGTTTAGGCACACAGACAGGGATTTTCAAAACCAACACCATGGTTTAGGGTTTTAGTCAGTCTGGAAGGTCTCATTCAGTTAATTTACAGTGTCATCCTGGTCTGATACTTGATGGTTTCTTATATATCACTTCATGAAATAGATACGTGCCATGTAAGACCTGTCAACTTGCTGTTTATTAAAATATGTTCTAAGGGAGTACCTTTATACACTTGATATACTCTGTATATCAAAATACTAAAAGGACTTTGGAGAAGATATTCTTTCATTCTTTCTTGAAATACTTGAGGAAAAGATGTTCATGAACATCTCCTGCTTATTTTTCTTTTTTTTTAAACTGTAGTTTAATGCCAATGGATAGAAATAGTAACTCAATTCTATGGTGACAATTCATCAAGAATCTTTATTTTTATAAGGCCCCAACAACATTTTATGTATAAGATTGAGCGTGCTGCATGATAAAGATGTCTAACATCAGCCAGTGAGTTTCATCTAAATGAGTACTAAAGGAACAGAGGAAAAATAAGAGAGTTCATTAAATGCAACTCACATTCAAAAATGAGCAGACTGAAATTTATAAAATGGAGTGAATTTGCAATAAGGTTTTTCATATATGGCATGACAACATTTATATCCACGAATTAAAGCTACTTTTAAAGCCAAGATTTTAAAGACCATTATAAAAATTGAGAGCTACTTGTTAATTGGAATGGACACAAAACAAGCAATTGTTCTCAGTAAAAGGTACCTGTTTTCTGAAAAACTTTAGCTACATGTTTATATTGTTAATTTGCCTGCATTTATCTTACTTGCAGTCAGTTTATTAGCTAAACTGAGGAATGACATTAGTTTTTCTAAATATATATGCATGTGACAAATCTAGTTGTGGACTTATGTATATATTTCATGCTGTAGCCTCCTTTGAGAATTATTCTTTGAAAGTCCAGGTGGGTACAGGTACATCTCTGAATCAGTTACATTCTGAGATAAAGCCCATAAAGATCTGAAAAGTCCAGACTCCAATCTGATTTGACAGACCAATTGGAAGATGCTTAGATTGAGATTTTTAAAATTTATGTAAGGTTTCTAGTCAATTATTAACATTTTGTTGTATTTGATATATACAGTAATTTAATATTAATTGAATTCTAACTACAATTGGATGAAGAATTAGGAATTATTACATTTAAGTTTGTAGCAGTCATTGAATTTAATTCTGTTGTTTATTGACAGAAAAGACACAGGTTTTGCTGCAGAATTAATACCAAATTCATGAAGGAGATGTAACTGTTCACACTTATGTCAGTGCAAGGGAAAAGAATAGTAATTTACCTTAATATTTTTTAAATACATGTATTTGTTACCAAGTGATATTTCTGACTGTTCACTTAAACATTGGTACATTTTTTACTGTTTATAATTTACAGTTATTACTTTTTTTAGTTGAAATCCAAAGGAGAACTTTTCTGTCTTTTTCATACCTCATCACAAGAAAATGAATAATTAATTCATTTTAAAAATACAAGCAGCAGTAAAATTTTAAAGTTTACAGCCAGGCAACTTCACACAGAAATAGGAATTTGTGGTGCTTTCATGCAGTACATCATTATGACACTGGTCCTCTTGCCAAACTTACAGAGCATATTTCAGTCTGTATGACTTTGAAGTATGTGTTCTCTTAAGGCTTAACAATGTCAAGCTTCATAACACAAGAGCTAGTTTGCTTACTTCCTACTTTAAATTGCTCGTAATTTGAGACATGCAAACATTTCCACTTTATAAAGCAAGGCTACTAAACATATTATTGCTCCAACCTGCAAGTTTTATAGCCTCTGTATATTTAGAAAGCTGTGCTTTATTAAAATAAACTGTAAAGAGGCTTAACTCATTATGGAATCTGCTAGTGTCTAAAATGAAATATCTTTCATTTATTATAGGGATTTAGGAAACTTTGAAGAAAGAATGTGATACTGTTGTTAAGGAAATAGGACGTTAACTCTTTTTTTAGGCTTCTGTGGTTTGTAACTGGATGTGCAATTCATCATGGGACAGCCCTGTCTACAAGTAGCCTGAAAAAATCACCATTATGTTGTGTGTGATTTTCAAAGCTTGAAAATGTGTCTTCACTCTGAGCAGGAACCCTTTAAAATGCTTTCAGAAAATAGGTTTGTATGTATAGCATCACTTAATTTTAGACTTAGGTAGGTAGAATACTCACTTTTCTCTTTCATAAATTAATCTTCCTGATCCATCCTGGAAGCCATAAATGATATGAGGAACTCTTGATTACACAAAATTTTGCAACTTTTGCAAAGATACATTTGATTGAACGTGCAGGGAGATTCTAGGTCTGTCTTTATTCAGAGAAATGATGCTTTAGCTGTTGATTGGTTGACATTCACATTTTGTTATAATTAAAAATTTTAATCACTGTTGCGTCCAACATGACTATTGATTAGAGGTGATGGTTCCAAAGGGGAAAAATACTTTGCTTTTCCACCAGGCTCCTTCATGGTTTTTGTGTTGTCTCTATAGATGTTGCTTGTTTTTTACCATCTGAATGTGTAACACTCTCTGTATGTCAGTGATGTTTTCTGGGCTGTTCCTATACCAAACAAAACCCATTACTGCTCCATTTTGTTAGCTCTTTTTCTTGTAGGAACATCTCAGAACTTGATTTGTCCAACCAGAAAATTTCCAATAGGAAAAAAAGAAAACCTCTGATCTTAATGCTTTGCCAAATCCTCAAAACCAGAGTCTAGGTAGGAGCAGGACTGAAAGACCTTACAAAAGTGTAATGAGTTTTCCCAGCAGGAGTGTCTTCTCTCTTCAGCCCTCTGTTACAGCTGGTGGCGCAGCAGCAGGAGCACCAGTGAGAGCAGGGGAGAGGCTGTGTGTGTATGTGCTGTTTTGTTTAGACAGACATATTTTTTGTGCTAGCCAGAGGAAAAAAGTGACTGGCTTTTAGAATTGTTACAAAATGCCTGGTTGTTTCAAATGCTGTATGTCCTAGCAGATATAAATAGTAAATCCAGCGTGCTGACAGTCGAAGCTCTGGAAAAGGGGTGGGTTTAAGGGAGACCTGTTTTGCTCTTACGTGTCTATGGCAGCTGGACTTCCCCACCCTGCCTGGGAAGAGATGGAAAGTCTATTGCAAGAAAAGCTCTGACAGGGCCAAAGCTGCTGCACACTCGTGTGAAAGAGGGTTTAACTATATGTGAGTGGTGTGTAACGGAACATAAGCACCAGCCTAGAAATATGGCAAGATCTCAATGAAGAGACTTTGTCAAACCCTTTGTCTTAAGTGAGATTGCATCAGGGTCACAATTTTAGGGATTGGAAAGTTGTGGAAGGTTCTTCCTTTGTTAATCTTTTCCTTGGTACAGAATGGAATACATGTAAGAAAAAGAGAAACTGTTAGATGTGTTGAAATGGAGGGGATGAAATATGTACCTGATGCTTAGTTTTGCTGCTATTAACCTTATACTCCTGTATTTCAGGTAAATCATGTACCATGAGAGTTGGATAAAATTTATTCACAAAAATATTTGATGCACCTGTACCCATAGCTCTTCTGTCCCCCATGAATCACTGGGCTGGAGAAAGTTGTTTGCCATCTTATCCTTTCTCTACTTACATGAATCATGAATTCCTTCTCTGCACTGGTTCAGTGCACCCTCTTAGGTCATCACTGCCTGTGGATACCTGATCAGTGAATTCTCTTGGAAGACAAGAAACTTTTCTGGACTCCCTCAGATAAAGGAAGGTTTGGGGCAGGTGATCATTAACCTGTTGTATAAAAATTGAGATGTCTCCCTCTTTGATTACAACCCTGTAGATGTGCATTTAAATGTTCTGATAACCCCTACCAGACTGATGTGGTTTGGAAGCACTAGTTCTTAGGGAACATAAGACAGCAGCCTTCTTGTTGATCATGTAATTTTTAGCTGCCTGATAATGTCAAACTACTTCCTTCTGCTGGTGAGAAGGTTGTTTTCATCAAGTGCAAAACAAACTATTAACCACTTAGTAAACTTTATTAGAGGGACGTGAAAGCAATTATAGACTTCTACCATCTGTGTTGGGTCAGGAAGGAGTTTGAAGAATCGCTTTACTGTGTGTAGAAGCCTGAAGAATTCCTCTTATTTGAGATGTTGAAATCCTTTTGCAGATCTGAACATTAGTTTTCCAAGTACATATATGGAACTCAGGTGCTTAAAAGTAATCTGTACATTATATTATGCATTGTAGTGTACATATCCTAGTTCAGTTATCAACCACAGTTATAAAACCAATTTCTTATGCTTTGAAGTAGTTATAATCACACACAGAATCACAGAATGTTATGAGTTGGAAGGGACCCACAAGGATCATCTAGTCCAACTCACCATCTAACACCCGTAAGGAGACCGAGAGCACATTGCAGAGCATAACACCAAACTGGATCCCTCACAGTCTAGCAGGCCACTCCGAGCCGGAAGGGGCCCAACGTCATCCAGCCCTACACCGCCCTGCTAGACCATGTCCCTTTTTTAACAATGGGGCTAACAGCCATAATTAAGAGGTTATTCCAAGTGAGACATACATGCAATGTTTCTTTGTTTTGACCTTGTTGCTCTTTGATGGCTGTTTCAATGAATGTCATATGTTAAGTAGTTAATTCTATAGCTTAAGTCTTGTGATTTACGCCATTCATCATAAATCATCTGAAGTTCTCTCATGCTTCTTTCCCTCCCCTGTTCTCAAACATTTATTATAGTTAAATAACTGTTTTCCTTCTAACATATAATGGGGTGCACAACCTGCATCAGGAGCTCACTTTTGCAAAAATAAACAAAATAATTTCCATTATTTAAAGAGAAGCTTTTACTTTTTGCCATCTAATCCAGAATCCAGCAGCAGCACATTGCAAGGTCTGTATGACACTGGTTCTCAAACCACTGCTGGTTCCAGCCTAGCTTCACCCCATGTCTCTGTGTAACTGGGAAAGAATTAATTCTGGTCCTGCAGGTATTTCAGTTCTTCATTTTGTCTGGAAAAGACAACCTGGTTAGAGTGATAATAGTGTATAAAGAGGTAAGAGACATGGAGCACCTGAGAGGGCTTGTCCTGTGCTGTGAGCTGTTCTGGAAAGTTGTTTTAAACCTTATGTCGAATAAAAAGACCTTAGTTCAGGGTGCTGAGGGAGTTTGGGTCAGCAGAAGACAGAGTAGTGACCACTGCAACTCTTTGGGGAAAGAACTAGTTTTCCTTTTCTATCCCTGCAGCCTTCATAGCATCATACTCAACTCCGGATCCTTACCTGTGGTTGTCTCCTTTGCCATTCCTCTTTCTTGCCCTACTGGTTAATGCTGCATACAGTAGCAGAGTAATTCTCCCTCCAATAAATGTCTCTCCAAATCAGGGATGACTTCATGTGCTTTTTGATGTGCAGGAGATAATGTATTCCTGATATTTTCTGGTACACCTGAATATAGTCATCCACAGTTCAGCTGGGTGACTTGGTTTGTTCAGCTCCTCTTGTTTAACCATTTGTTTTCTGTTCATGTGTGTGTTTTTCTGTCCTCACATATGCTTACGCTTTTCTGACTGTGGTCATGAAGGGGTCAGAGAGGTGATTACAAGTTGTAAAATGACCTTACCAGTAACTGTTTAAGCATAAGTAATGTTCTGAAATTGCCTACAGCAAAAACTGCCAATTCAGAGCTGATTGTAATGAATCAGGTTCTTCTCTACAAAATAATGTGATCAATTTCTCATTTCACTGAATAAATAAGTTGGAAGATAGGGAACTGTCTATGACCTGCTGTTAACCTTTTTCCTCATTATTCATATCAAACCTATGACATGCATGTAAGAAATCTCTGGTTCAATTTTAGCTAATTATTTGTTAGAAGTGAAGGCTCTGTGAAGTGTTACTGATTGTACAAGTACCCAGGGACCTTATGACATCTGATGAAAATAATGCCAAAGCAGATATTCAGTCCTGTATTCTTTTTGTCTGGTTATCCTTAGAACTAGGAATACTCTATTTCTAGGCAGCAAAACCTGTATGTCTATTGGTGCTGCTTCTCACAGGTAAAAGTTGTAGCTCATTACTTTTGCAGTAAGGGCACTAGAGAAAGAAATGTGCAGTATGCATTGGAATAAATTCTGAATGTTTGCATGTACTTTTTTAATACTTGGGAAATTATTATCTGAAGTGCTTTGTGTGCAAAAAATTAACTTTCATTTATTGCCTGATTTTATCTTGCTGGCTGGTTAGGAAAAAACACTGAATTTTGCTAGCATGTGTTGAACAAATAACTTCACTTGAAATTTTTAGTGTAACTTATTGCTGTTTTCTAAAGGTACCTTGATGTGCAGTGCAAGGCAATGTTTTCAGAAACTCAGAACAAATTTAGAAATGTCAGCATTTCTATAGAAGTTAGTGGCTCAGTTACTGAGCTGCCCATAGGCACAGGGTTTTCAGAACTGGCACTAATGTCACCAGTTTTAGTGTACAGGAATTCTGCACCATACTGCATGTAGAAACTATAATTTTTCATCACAATATCCATAAGAAATTCCTGATATCCGTCTTGCAAGTGGGAACGAGGAACCTGGTGGGTTTAAATATCTTGCCACAAATTACATTAGAGACAGGTGAATGCCAGGAGCCTCCTACTTTTAAAATACAACACCATCATCATGAGTGAAATACACCTTGGAGATTGGACTATGTTCATATTGTAAAATAACTTCCAAGTTGTATTAATCCTGCTAAAGAAGCCCCTGGAGACTGAATCTGCCCAAGAAACACATAATGGGTATAGGGAAGTCATCAAGGAAGTGAAAAGTGAAAATAGAAAGTCTGAATAAAAAACCAAGACTGATCCTTTAAATGTTTAAAACTTTAGGGTTGTTAGATAATCAAAAATTGTATTGTTTTTAAAGAGCAGAAAAATAATTGAATCTGAATAAAAGTATAAAGATCTCAAAGTAAAAAAGTCTAATGCAACAGGTAAAACATATCTCCTTACTGATGGAATAGCTACCAGAAAAATAGTATTTAAAATTAGTTGGAAGAACATGAGCTGTTTTATTAATAATTCACAAATTTCTATCTTTCTAGAAATGCAACTCATATTATAAAATAAGATTTTTTTTAATGCAAATTTTACATAATTTCCAATATCCATAGCTGCTAATGCAAAGTAACTCTCAGGTCAGCAGATGGAAATTGCTGAAGGTTGGAGGATGGGAGGGGTGTTGAACATTGTCCAGAGAAAACTCTTTGGAATCTTGTATTTATGAAGGGCTTAAACATGGCTCATTATGTTATCTGGCAGTGGTTTGAGGCAGAATGAAGTGAAGGGGAAGTGAACCCCCTGAAGTGAGCTTGGTGCTACTGCAGCAAGTGTTTTCAAAAGAAACTGGCATCAGTGATACAAGGAAACTTTAGAGGTAACTTCATAGGTGATGCCTCTAATACCTGAAACGATACTGGGTTTGATTCTAACTTTTCTTTAATTTCACACAGGTATAAATGACGTTGCAGGCTTTGAGGTAGTGGAGATTCAGGCCAATGGAATTATAGCCTTGAAGGAATTTTTATACCTTATCTGAAAAGCCCTCAGGACATGGGTTTATCAAAAAAGTGGTGGCAGACTCCTGGCTGTACCCAGTGCCACCAGGCACAGTTAAAATGAAGTTTATGAGAAGACAAATGAAGGCTGCTCTCTTTTCAGCTAAGTCAGTCCATGGTCTTCCTTGACCCTGGGGCTACTGATTGCTGACTAGAATCTCAATGGCTATTTTCTAGTGACAATTTCGGTGTCTGAGCTCATTAATCAATTTCTATTCAGCAGAATCAGTTTGTAGAAAACTTGTAAAGGTTACTTAATCCAGAGGGAATGTGTACTGTTACACAGAAGAGTTTTCAGCCACAGCATTGAAACAAAATTTTCCAAATCTCTGTCTTGTATCACATTTTCCATGACCTTATCAGGTACTGATTTCAAAGAACAAATCACCTGAATCATTCATGGTGATGTTTGAAAAATTGTGCTTGCTTTCCTTAAGAAAAGAAGTCTTTCTGCATTGTTACATCATAAAAACTATCACATCTCTTAACCCCTTGGCTCCAACATGAAACAGGAAACGACAGTACTGAAATAGTCAAAACTGAAAATGTGAGAGAGGCTTTTCCTGAACTATGTCCAGTGATATCAGTTATCATCCAGTCTAAGAAGTGGATTTGAAAGTAATTTGTAGACACCCTCAACCTGTTTAAGTCCTTGTAAGGTTAATCCTTGCAAACACCTGGCACAGAACTTGAGTGTCTTAAAGGAATTCCAGAGACTTTGCAGCACAAAGGTGCACAGGCACTGCAGCAGGACACCCAGGAGAGCTGGAAATAAGAAAAGATTTAATATTGCAGAAATTGGCTTAATAGTTTCAATATGAAATAATAAAATACTGTTTTATTTCTTAAATATGGTAAAAATATTTTTAAAGCCAACTTTCAAATATTTGGGTTTAATCTCTCCTGCTCATTGTGTGTGAGTGATTATTAGCTGCCCATGGCAATATCCTGGCAAGCTGCCCCTCCAGTGAGGCACAATGCCAATGTTTGGTGTGATGCAAAAGCTCAGAGCAGTTAGTGGATACTTTGTGCTGCTTAACTGTTTTTCTTTTTTTTTTAGGATTTTAATTGTTTAAAATTTAAATATTTTATATTATACTGTTTCCATATGTATTTTCTTGAACCTGATGGGGTAATTGTAGAAAACAATATTGCATATTTGTGTTCTTCTGATCAGACCAAGAAATGAGGCAAAGTAGATACCGAAGCCAGATTTTTTAATGCAGTCATAAAAAAAATACTGTGGCTTTTCAGGACTGGAAGGGGACATATGAGAAAGATGGGGACAAAATTTTTAGCAGGGCCTGTTGTGACAGGACAAGGGTTAATGGTTTTAAACTGAAGGAGAATCAATTTAGACTGGATGTAAAAAAGACGTTTTTAAAAATGAGGATGTTAAAACACTGGCACAGGTTGCCCAGCAAGGTGATAGATGCCCCATCCCAGAAAACATTCAAGGTCAGGTTAGATGGGGCTCTGAGCAACCTAATCAAGTTGAAGATGCGCTTGCTTGTTGTAGAGAGATTGGATTAAATCACTTTTAAGGATCCCTTCCAACCCAAACTATTCTGTGATTCTGAGACCATCTTGGTCTTTAATTTTATTTTTCTTGTAGGAAAAAACTCAACTATTTCTTTCCTTTACCTGAACTTTTCCTGGATTAAAATGTTTCTGGAGTCCAATCAGCTTTTCTGTCATGTTGTTACTCTGAAGATCATTTCATAGGATCACAGAATCCTGTGTTGGAAGGGACCTCTGGACATCATCCGATCCAACCTTCCTGGAAGGCAGAGTCACCTGGAGCATCCAGGCAGGTTTGGAATGTCTCTGGACAGGGGTACTCCACTCCCTCCCTGGGCAGCTGTTCCAGTCCTCTGCCTTCCAATGAGGAAAAAAAAAATTCTTCTTCATGGTGAGGTGAAACTTGTTTTGTGAATTTTTGAAATATGTTCATTAGTGGTAATCTTAAATACATTATGTCAGGAAGATATTTCTGTTCATGTAATTACCTTCCCTATTTTCAATTCCTATGATGTCCTGATGAATTCTTTAACAAATAACAGCAATTTACTGATTTAGAAATTGGTATATTATTGTCTACAAAGATTTATTTTTTATGGCAAACTTTTACAAGGAAGACTATTCTGTAACTCCTTGCACAGATACCCATGGATGAGTGGATTGTAAGTGTTACTTCCACAATTGGTTCTGGAGGCATTAGCTAACAGGGTGATTGTGACTCTTTCCCACACATGTTAGCAATGATCTTATTGCATCAGCATTGCTGGAGATATTGAAATGAGCTGACTTTGTGAGTGTTTCCTGAGTTTAAATTCCTTAACTGTAAAGCAATATCCTAACATTTATATGCTACTCAATGGTAGAGGGAAAACAGGGAAAGTGATTGAGAGATACATAATAATTCTGATTTTTTGCCACTATCTTGTTAAGTGGCAAGCACATTCCATGGCTGTGTCTGTGCTGTCTTCTCAGAAAAATGTTGTTTATGATGGCTGTGCAATTTCCTGTTAATGATAACAGTTCAGTTTTCTTGCATCTAATCCTTACCGTGTATTCAGCAAAGTGGTGTTCACATAGATGGTGGCACAAAGAAAACTTACTTGTCTTATTTTCACCAAAATTTGGCTGTAAGCATTCAGATTGTTGTTGGGTAATTGATTGTTAGTTGTTGGAAATAAAATTCCACCCAAGGTCCTTGTGTGTCAGTGCATGCTAAAAGAAGTCTAATACCCTTCAAAATAGACAAGAGCAGCTTTTGCTGGCTGCTGCTAAGGTGAGTCAAGGCCTCAGGTTCCCTCTGGCTCTCCCCATGCTTCAAAATACAAGTTCCACCACTTTTCTGTCTAACAGATAGAAGGAATACCAGAGGCAGACGGGAAATTGGCTTTTAATGATTGATATTGCTTGTGTGAAGTAAGGATATTGTGCTGAATATAGAAGTGTTGGAAGAGCAGCAGCAGCAATACTGAACTACCACAGACATGTCATTGATGTGAGTATTTTTCTTACTGAGAACATAAGCTCTGGCATTACATCCCTTTAGATGTAGATGCCACCTTCATCAGTGGCAATTGATGATAAATAACAGAGGAAGAATCAAATAAACCAGATGTTATGGTTTAGGATTTTTTGCTGCTCTGGCAGCAAGAGAGTTAACAGCTCAGTTCTTGCCTGGGCCTCTGTGCTGCCATGGCCTTCAAGGTTATAGAGATAGAGACGTCTCTGTGAATAAACATATTTGGGAGAGAAGAAAAAAAACTCAGTAGCAAGATGTAGGGGCCAGCTCAAAACCTGCGTCGGGAGGCTGAGAGATTTGAAGGCCCATCCAGGCCCACGACAGAAGGGGTAGAGATGTTCTTCCAGGCATCCCGCTGCTGCTTGTGAATTGGACTGNCAGATTTAAAGTTTCTATCAATTTATGTTGACTTTTATAGGTGGGAAAACTATTATTACTTAGTTCACCCTAAGAATGCTACTAATTGAGGTGAAGCCCAGTTGGAGCTTTGATACACTAAATAGTGTGGGGGTTGTATTGACAGCAGTATTAAAAACATTTGCCTGTTGTTTTCCATATTAAAGACATTTGCTGTGTCAGTCATTAGGACTCATTGAAAAAGCAACTATATTTTTAAAAATCATTCTTCAAGTATCTGCAAGTATTTACAAAGAGATTCTTACCTGTGCTCTAGCGAGTACGATGGACTGCAGAACCTTCTCCTCTGGAATGAGTGTGGGACTCTTGCTGAAAACATCACATATGTTTAACTTCCAGGCTGCCTACCCTTTTTTAAATGAAAGTAGATCTTTGTAATCATAATTGTACCACAGAACTGAGTCAAACAGAGCATTTGGGAGAGGTGGCTTTCCAATGTGTCTGACATAATCAACTCTGTTGCATGAAAATTCCCTGTGCATGTGGCGAGACTTAAGTTTCCATCCCAAATATTGTGCTGCAGGGGGATACCCAAGTGCTCCATTTCTGTCTCACAGATTTAAGAGGTAAAGTTTTCCAAAGTTTTCCTATTCAAATCATTGAAGAGAATCTCCTGATTGCATTTCCATCCCGTGTCTCAGTGCAATCTGGAATGAATAAAAAACAAAAGAGAAAGATTTGACACACAGTATTGGGATGCCAGGCAAAGCTCTAGAGGGCAGAACAAAAGGTGGAGAAAGCCCGAAGCATTCCAGCCATGGGAACATCTGCACAAAGCACTGCAGCAAAGAAGTGCCAGGTGGTGTTGTGACCCCTGAGAGAGAGTGCTGGTCCTGGACACGGGCTTTTAGAGTGCACTCGTGTGTCTGGGGTATCCTGGGTGAACAAGGCTGCTCTGTTCCAGCTCTGAGTCAGTGGGTGCTGACCTGCACCGGAATGGTAGGTTCTAATGAAGTATAAACTTTACCTGTGCTTCTCTAAATGCAGATACAGCTTCTCTTTTACAGATATGAAAATAGCATTTTTTATAGATTGACAGCCCAGTCCACGACTGAATATTAGTTTTCTAGAAATGCAGGTTTTACATGTGTGTTCTTTGCCCTTCAGTGTGAATTTTATTTCTACTTGCCCCAGTTCTTGGTTCAAAAAACCACCTGAACTCTGAAATGTATTATTTCAGAACACATTTTTTTATTTGAATTTTGAAAGTATCTTTTGAGACTGGTACTTATGTTTATAGTAAATTACAGTCATACTCCTGTCTGTAATCCTGTTTTACAAGATTCAGAGGCAAGTGCTACTGCCATTGACTGTAAGTCTCATATAAAAAGTGAATAATGGCCATCTTTCAATTTATTATGGTGTATTTTTTCATCACACTGTACCCTTTGGTTAGAAAAGATGGTACTTTTATGAATTCTTTCCTGGACTTGCATATGGCATAACAACAAGCCCTGGAAGACATGAATTAAAATAGCAGATGTTATTCCCATTGAGACAAACAATGTGTTCAGGCTGACAAAATGGCATATATAGCCTGGTTCTTAAATAGAACTTTGGATAAGTAAGATTAGTAATTTGCAAAATTAGAATTAATCTCTGAAATATAATCTAAGACTGGAAAATATGAGTATGGAAGCTCTGGTTGTACTGAAACACATGGGTAGAACTACATGTAATTCTGAGCAGTTTATTGATCACAACGGGGTGTGATGGACTAAATATTTGAAAATTCACCTTGACTTCAATATTGAGAGCCATGCAAAACATTAGAAAGTTGGGCCAGAGAGAAAATACAAAAGTGAAGCGGAAACTTTTTGTAACTTCTTTAGGGTTTGAAATAATTAACATCACATTTTCATTTGGAAACATGAGCCATAAAAACAATAATAAAGAACCAACCAACCAGCACTGAATAAAAAAGATTAGTTTTTAAATGAAAATATCTTCATTACACAAAAATCCCACAATTTTATGATTTTATGTATCTTTTTTCATAGATATATTTTAGAAGTTGTTTTATGTGCCAAGAAAGAAGTGTTTTAACTCTTGTTGACCAGAAACTCCCTTTTAACAGCTTCATGCTGTTTGATACTTTTTACGAAAATAACCCCAAATGTAAAGTTTTTCTATTCCTTACAATCATACATAATTCAAAAGATGTCCCCTGTAGTTTCCTGCTTCTTGGTGGTCCTGTGAAGAGTGAAAGGAACAATAACAATCTGCTGTTACTGAATCCTGATACACCAGTGAAGAGCAGAAACTCCCGTGTACCTTCTTGGTACCTTCTCTTGATTGGGGAGATTTCAATCCTTTTAAGGCTTGGTTTAGATGATCCATTTCTTTGCTACTTGTTGCACACGTGGTAGAAACAGAATGTGAATTTTCACATCCCTGGTTGACAGATATAACAAAAATATAAAAAATGTAAGCTAAATAATGTTTAATTTACGGAACCTGTTGTTTATTTTCAAGTCATTACACTGAGTTGCAGTGACTAAAATACAGTTAAGCTTTGCTGAGCTTTGCCAGCCTATCAGCAGCAGAGAAGTCTATGTGTTTCTGCAATAATAAGTAGAAGTAAAAACTAACTGTGGCAGAGTAGCCTGAAACTACTTGTTCTAATGTAGTAAATTACTGACCCCACAGCTTACCTGTATTTTTGACACTGATCACATTTAAAGGAGTGACCTGCAGTTCAGGTTTGGGTCACAGATTTAGCTCTTTAAAAGGTCCCTTATTAGAGTTTTTTGTATCAGATAGTGAATGAGATCTTGCAAAAAGGGCATTGTACAAATGCAGTGCACATGGGACAACCTCAGGTCTTTGATCAGCAGTGAGCAGACAGTTGTTAGATGCAGGAAAACTTAGAGCAGCTTTTCTGGATTCACGCACTTTAATGTCATGCCTTCTGGCTTCTGCAAACGTGAGTTCTTTACGTTCTCATTCCATTAAAAAAGCTTTCTAATGATCTTTATTCCTTGGAAGAACTAAGTTAGATTTCAAAATAATTCTTCTCTAGACTCAGGTGCCTGCAGTCACCAGGGATGCAAGCGTAGCAGGGACCAAGGGGCTTCTTCAGAACACCGTGATGTCTCCAGAGCTGCAGGAGCACAGGACAAGAGGCCCTCTCTCCTAAGCAGTTGTATATGAGAGATGTCCTGAGAATGAGACAGTCCAGCACAGCTGTGGGCGCAAGTCAGGGGGAGCTGATTTGCTTAGTGAGGTTGTAAAGCTGAATATTCAATTATATATGAATTTGGTAGCTTTAGACAATAAAGTGCAAAGCCTGACCTCGTTCTGTAGATCCTTGTCTTTCATTAATGTGCAGGTAATTCTCTTTGTAACTTTTCTGTAGGTTCAATTTGCAAGTAGTATTTATTATTTAGATGACACATTATAAGAGCATTTCTATCTAGATATTACAAAATTTTCTTGTGTGCTTCCTGTTGCTTTAGTTCAGTGTGACACAAAGATTTTTCAAAGGAATCTTCCCAAACATATATTTTTATTCTAGTAGTAACACTCTGTGTTAAAGCTCATGGTAATTTTAAATCAGTCCTTTATAATTTGACTTCCACGATAATTTCTATTCTATTTGTGCCTATTTCGTGCTCATTCTTATTTTCAGTGTTCTTCCTATCTATCACCTGCCCCCAAATCTTTAAAAAGTCCATCAGAAAAACAAACAATTATGCATGCTAAAATAAACCATAATCTCCACACAAACTGCCTCTTTTCTCCCCCCACTACCGAAATATTTTTACCAGATGTGCTTGGATGAAGGGCCAAACACAGCAGATTTTGGTCACATGGTCACAGCAAACAGAGGAGATGCTGATCTCATTGTCACAGCTGGAATTAACTTTAAAATTTCTATTCATTTGGAGTTACCAACTTGTTTTATTTTTCTCCAGCAACAAAATGGTAACCTAGATGGCATTTGTCTTTCCAGCTGTTCCTTGTGCTCCAAGAACCACTCTCCTCTCTCCTTAAAATTGAGAGGCCAGAAAATAAAACTAAGTATAGAAGCANAACTCTCCTCTCTCAGAACTTAGCCAATTGTCCCCTTAAAACTGAGAGACCAGAAAATAAAACTAAGTATAGAAGCAAACTGATGTGGGAATAGATGTAAAATTAATCATAAATGGGTGATTGGATAAAGTTGATACATTTCCATGTTGTTCTTTAGTTTCCCCGTGTTAAAATAAATTCCAAAGGCACTTCACATATTTCACAATTTGGTTGCAATATATGTAAAATAAAAGAAAGTAAAATTGCTTTGACATTCCTCAGACTCCTTTGAATATCTCTCCTGCACTCTGCCTGTGTGTTGATCTGCAGTAATGTAACTTTCTCAACAGCTGAATATTCACCAAAGGCAGCCATTGAGAGTATCTCAAATATTTCTTTCCCAATTTGCACTCAGTTTTTGCACTTCTGCACCACAGTACCGTAACCTACACGATATAAATTATATGTAATGTTTGAACTTGAGCAAGTGCAGGCCCCATGTCTAATGATTTTGCTTTTCACATGAGATTTCTTCTTGCTCCTGTTCGTTATATTTCTATTATCTTGTGTCTGCTGGTGCAAGGTTTGGCACCTACACTTCAGAAATAAAAAATTGTGCTTCTTTATGAGAAGAAACTTCATAGATTTTGGTGATGAACTTCTCTGGTTGGAGGAATGTGCTCTACTGTAAGTCTGTAGCACTTGCCTGGATATTTAAAAAGAATTCTGATTTTCAAGGGTAATATATTCCACATTCATTTGTGACCTGAATTGGTAACCAGATAACACTTCTGCAGTACCTCACAATTACAGCAAGAATGTGAAGCTCTAGGTCTTCTCTGAACTGTGGCATCCTTTGGATTTTACTCTTAAACTCTATTGGGCTCTTAACAAAATAATTGTGTCCTCTGAGATATCAAGATTTTCAGAAGTATTTGGTGCATGCTTCCTCAGAGCATGGGCAAAGGCTGTAAGAAAGCTCTTTTCAAACTCCACTGAAGATGCAGATGGGTGGATTTGTGTATGTACTTATCTACCTGTCTACATAGAATGTATTTCCCAAGGTAGTGCAGAAGATTCCTGTACTTTGCCATGCATGGTTTGTATTGATAGTCTCAACAAGGATGATGGGAATAAAAAGAAGTTTAGTGCATTCCCAAGCTCCCTTCTTGTCCATAGGCAATTGGGAATTTTGTGCATTGTTGTGCAAGCAAATCATTTTCACAGAATCACAGAATTACATTTTCATTGTGTCTTTCCAAGCACAAACATTTACAGGCCAAGATGGGGAGAGGGAGAAGGGGAGGCAGTAGGAGACCCATGGTCCTGTTCTCTCTACACAGAGCAGGGTGTGTTCTCCTGCGGGCTCACTCGGATGAAATGCTGCTTCATTTATATCTCAACTAAACCAGGGTATCTGTAAAACAAATCTCTTGTTCCAGAATAGGCCCAGAGTTCAGTGTTTTCCTATGCTGGGCAAAGTGTTCCACACTGAATCTACACGTATCAAATGGCTTTGCTGCTACAGTAGAAAGGACTCAAATGTTGCTTTACTTGCTAATATATGCACTTGTCTCTCTCTCTCTGCCCCTTTTTTTTTTCTCCCTTCCCTTTGCAGTGTCTCCTATGCATCTTGTTTCTGCCTGCTGTCTGGGATTGCCTCTCTGTGTTGATGTTTTACTTGGTGCTTTTTTTCAGGTATAATTTTTGCGAGAGTTTTACAGCCCTTGTCAAATAAAAGAATATTGATTATTTTTAGTTTTGGCAAAATTCCATTGATGAGATTAATTTAAGGTTGCCTCTAGTTTTAGGAATATACTGCCTTTTCCTAGAAGTTTCACTTTGTTTGCTTTTTTCTTTTTAATTTTTATACTATTTTCATTTAACAACATACGGCTGTATTTACTTCTGACCTTGTAGCTGACCACCCTCATTTTGGCAAAGAAGAAACTTCATTAACACTACAGAAAATGCTCTATCTTGGACATATTTAATGTTCAAGCCCAGTGATATTTCATGCCTATTTTAAGATTGAGACTTAATTGAAAAAGCAGTGAGATTTGGGACAGATTCTGCAACTGCTAATACATTTTCCAGAATGAATTCCAAAAGTAAATTAGCTGAAATAAAAATGTTGACTCAAGGAGTAGGATATTTCTCAACGTGAGTAAGAAGGGCTATCCCACTTTTAGTTATTTTCCATAAATGACTGTGCTGTAATTATAGCATGTGTTAACTTAGAGGCTTGGCTGGATAGGAATATTTATAAAAGTTGACATTTCAATAAATTGACCTGGTTTACAAGTTTCTAAAGGAACAGCGAGAAATATGGAAAAACCACCTGACATAGCAAGCATGTTCAAACAAATCAAACAAGAAGTCCTGATTTGTGAGCCCATGAGTACTCTTATACAGCCGATGGAGAAAACAAATCAAATGCTTGTAAATGCTGTTTAAGGGCTTACACACAACTTGACTTGATTAGAAAACTAAATATTTAATTATTTGTGGTTTTGATTTTATGAATGTTGCTTTCCTTTACTTGTGCTCTCAAGATGTTTGACGTCTGGTGAGAAAAATTGTGGATAGTGTTTCCATGTGTGGTGCCCATACAGCAGATTTTGATCCTCGTGCTCTTCTCACACAGCCGTCCTCCTGCTGGAGTCCCATCAGCGTCCACGGGAGTTTCTCAATGAAGAATACAGTAACAGAAATCTGAGATTAGAGTTTGGCTGGAGAGTTCAATTCAGGTTCCTCCCTTCAGCCAGTATGATGCCATCATCGTTTTGGTCCCCTGCTGCTTTTAAACAATGTAGGCGTAAAACAACCCAGATTCCAGTGCCATCCTGTCAGTGTGACCACATTTGTAAGGTCCCTGTTAGCATATTATTTCATTCTTGTGCTCTCTCTTTTTTCTTTTTTCCTCCGTTTTTTCCTTTTTTTTAATAGTTTAAATTGCACATGGGCTTGGTGGTAAGATTGTCAACAAGATTTTTAAGACCTATTTACTATTGCAAGATGAGTGGCTGTGTTTTAAGACATTCAGAGCAATCAGGCATGCCGAGCAAATGGCAAAAAGATTGAGTCTAAAATGATGAGACTGACTTCCTGTGCCTTTGGTTATCAGGTCCAGAGCTGTGCCATCATGAGAAAAACATGTGCATCCTAATTGCTCAAAACCTAGCTCTCACTGAGGAGTGAAGAGATCCTTCTACGTGGAGTGCACTGTGACTTTCTTTAAAACTGTCATGGCTTAAAGCTTTACAGTAACAGAGGCTTTGTTCTGGAAATGTTTGCAATGTGGGTGGCAAGGCACAGCCAGGAGTGCTCTGAGGCTGTGGCATGGGCTTTGACTCTAAAACTGAGAGAACTATAAAAAGGCAGAGGAAAAATGTGGCTGTGTAATAGGAGCCTGGTGCTGTGAAAGAGGAGCAGGACACTGACTCAGGGACGCAGCTTAGAAGGGACCTGTATGTGGCAAAAGTGGTTTGGGGTGTGCAGCCACCAAGAGAAAGTGTTTCCATAGGCATTTCTGTTCTAGGCATTGATAAATCCGTCATCTCCTTCCAAAAGAGATCTAGTTTTGCTTTCAATAACTTCTGGTTTTCTGCATAAATTAATGCAACGGTCACAATGACGTTGTGACGCTCTTCTAATTATGAAGGAGTTTTAAGCTTCCATTTGTTGTTGTACCCTTGAGTAACACTTACAGGTATGAACATTGTACAAAGTTAAAGTATTTTATATTTGTGCAGGATATATCTTTGTGCAAGAGGGATTAATAAAGATGCAGTTTTGAATATGGCTGGGGCTGAACACCCCATTGATTTCCCCTAAAGCCACTGACTTCCCTGTTTCTCTGGAACAAAATGTCTAAATAAACCAGTGCAGTAAGTCACACTCTCAGGCAAAAGGCTGTAGCTATTGCTGCATGGATCCTCAAGTCCTGAAATGAGCTTAGGGACACAAAAAGCCATTCATATTACAAATTACCCTTTGCTTTTGAACTGTAAATTATCTTTATTATTAGGCTGGCCATGGTACTGCAATTATTAGGTGCCCTGTGTCTAAAGGTTTGAGCAATTAGAAGTCTAGGGTGACAGTCTCATGATACAGAGCGATAAAATATGTCCAGTCAAGACAAAGAGATGGTCTATATTCGTGTCTTCAGTGTGTGTCACAGGGAGCCTGGAAGCTGTGCTGCTCTTAAACATTTCAATTAGCCCTGACATGGCCACTGTGAGCCCACAGATTATCTCTGTGTTGCAGTTAAGTTTTTATGAGGCTTTCCCCTCAGATTACCCATTTTCACAGCAATCTATAAATCTGAAACTGCAACATCTGATTAATTTTCCCAGAAGAGAACAGTGGAGATCCAGATTTTTTCATTAATGAAGTTTGTGCTGTTCTGAGGTCTCATATATTTCGGCCATTGTTTTGCAGTTTTTCCCTGTTCTAATCTTTTTCCTAAGGTACCAGGGGAAACAGGAGCTTCAAAATCACCCACATCTTCTGACCTAGCAAATCAGACTTGTAGCATCATTTTGCAGGCTGATGACCATTCTTTGTTGTTTTCAGAGTGTACAATGCTGTAGTGTACCAATGTTATTCCTTCATTACTAACAATTGCTTGGCATCACTTTTCTATTGAGTATTGTACAGTCTTTCTTTTATGCACCATATTCCAAATTAAATGTCATGTGGCTTTGCAGATTTTTGAGCTTTGAGATCAAATGAACACAAAAATGAAAAATGAAACTGAGCTGAATCTGCTACGTATTTCCTGCCATCAAATGGAGACTCTGAGAAACAAATATTCCTTCACCCTTTGCAGATAGAGAAGCTGAGGCTCAGATGTCTATTTAAAGGTATTCTGGTGGCAGACAGAGAAGAAAAATTCCCTCTCAATGTCTGTCTTATCTGGTGGAGAAAGCTGGATGATATTCATGTGGTATTTTCTTTTAAAAAATTCTTTTGCTGTAGCATTAGGTAAATTAGCTGAGTGATAAAAGAGAGATAAGAATCCAGATGTCATGTGTTGCAATATCCTTTTGAATGGCTTGTGAGCCCTTGAAGTAAAGCTTCAGTCCATATCATAAAGTCCATCAAAATAGTGTTGGAAGAGCAATGAGATTTGTTGGGTTGCTCTGTGACTGTCATGTAAAGATCAAAAGACATATGGGCTAGATGACTTCAGCTCACAGAAAGTATTTTATGAGTATTTAAAAATGTTTCTGTAGTGTGGCAATACCGTGGTAATGGTGCTTCAATTCCTGTTGCTTGGAATACAATTGAAGGAAGGACACCCTCCATCTCCCCTTTGGACACTCTTTGCTGGCCTTACCCTGAGGCCACTTCCTGAGTTGCCCCAAACAAGAGAAGGGAGTTCAAGTAGGTCTGTTTCAACCATTTTAGACTTGCCATCCTTTGTCTATTAGGTGCAAGAGTAATGGAGATGAGCACTAGTGCAACTCAAACAAGAGGAAAGTAAAATTTGCTGCATTTTTGAGCAATCTGATAATGTATTAAATGTAGAGAGATTTGTGACCATTTTAATAAGTTTTGCTTGTAATTTGTAAGGAAGAAAAGATTGTCTTGGGTTTCAATTCTGTAAGCTTCATAGAAATCTGAATGTTTTCCTTGCCTCTAGTATTCTCTGAAACAGCGTAGATGAATGTAGGCATTTTCTTCACGTTGTATGCAATTAGAGGATTTTGTTTCTTTTGGGGTTATATATATTTACATGAGGGATATTTTCTGTATTACTCTACCCAGCAGTGTAGAGCCTGAAGCAGTCTGCCATGGTTTTTCAGCCACGTTTTGCATATTGGTAGGAATGCCTGTCACCTCACATCTCATACCAAATCTGCGACTGCTGCATTTGAATTCTGCCTCTGTTTCTTGTTCCTTCATTTCCTTTATGTACTATGCTTTATAGAAATCTACATTAATAATGATAAAAGTAAATATGGGCACGTGACTTTATCTCTTGTATCAAGTACTCAACAGGCATACTTGTTGTAAAATGAGTATACAGAATTCAGAATATGAAACATGAATCATTATATTTTAACAAACACATCAATATTTTCTGCATAACCCATCTATTTCATATTCCTCACCCTTCCATAGTTATGATTTTACATCTCTCTTCTCTTTGTCAAACAAAGCCCAAACTTTCCCAAACTGAGCATCATGTCATACTGCTCTGTAGTGGAGCAGTGTTTTATGACCATGGTCATCTCAGCAGATCATTGCTGCTTCAAATTTAGAAATAAATCTATGCATTGTGAATGATATCATTGTTAGAAAAGTCATCCTTTGATGAAGAGACAAAAAACCAGCTCAGCTCATGCAGGGGG
This sequence comes from Pitta sordida, assembly GCA_013390025.1. Classification (NCBI taxonomy): domain Eukaryota; kingdom Metazoa; phylum Chordata; class Aves; order Passeriformes; family Pittidae; genus Pitta; species Pitta sordida. Next base: position 30,599 of record WEKX01012668.1, read on the forward strand.
TGGAAGGGGGATCTGCATCATTAAACTGATTAGAATGCTCCAGAGAGTCCTGGGTTTTGTGGAGGACTTAACGTGGTCCTTCTAAAAGGACTAGTGAGTTCCTCTGTCCTTTCCTCATTACTGTTTAATTCAACAAATCTTTTTTTCTTTTCCTCTTTATTTCTTTATCCCTCACAATCCATTGCTCCTTTCCCCTGCCAGCTGGCTCCCTCAGCTGCTCCATTGATCTCTCAGCCACTCTGGCACTCCTGATATCAGACACAGTGGGAGGCAAAGTAGCTCAGAGATCAGCAGACAGACCATTATAGAAAGTGAATCCCAGAGCTCATGCAAAACCCCCCCAAACCTGAATTTGTTCTTTTGCTCTTTCTTTGTAGCAACCCTTTTTGAAATGGTAGATTGGCATTCAAAAGTCTGATGCCTTTAGTAATAGCAGAAATTTGTACTTTCTGCAGTTGTTTCTGCAGGGTTAGAGTTCTGACTAAGCCGTGGAAGCCACACCTTATTGTCATGACAGAGAGTCCTGGGTCTGTTCCCAGTCTTGGACAGCTTGTGTGCTTCTGAATGCCATGTGACTGCAGGACCAGTGTGTACAGTATGAATTTGAGAGCTACTTAAGAATCAGTATGGGATAGAGCAGAGAGCTTGTGAGAACAGATTTTGGAGATGGTCAAGATAAACAGTAACAAAAAATTTGTTTCTACTTTGTTGGCTGATTTTTGTTTGTGCTGTGTAAAACAAACAGCATGGTAAGAATGAATTCAGACAGGTCAGAATTATTTTACATAACTATGAACATTTTTCACCCCCTGGAACATGAAAGGAAAAGGCGGCAGAGATAAGCTGCAACGGTTTAACAGCTCGAACTGTGTTTGTTTCTGGTGTCATTGATGGCTAGGTACTACAGGTCCGTGTTCATGCTAAAGATCAGGAGGCAGTAACTTCTTTTGACAGTTCTTAAGAGCAGCAGCTGAATTTATTTTTGAATTTTTACTGGAATGTACAGTGCCAGTGGAGATGCATCACAGTGACTGTTTATTGAAGGTAGATCTAGTAAGCACAGCCCTAAACATTTATAGCCAGTGATGGCTTTGTTTACCGTGACATCCCAGTACATAGCCTCTCTCCTCTCCTGTCTCTCTCTGTCTTACCTTACAAGCTACAACAGGTTGTTGGAGAAAAACTGGATAAGCTGCTTTATCCAGTAAAGAAAGTAGGGAAAGATCATTTGTTATATATCATAATTTACACTGCAATTCATAATAGTGTTATTGTTCTTTTCACAGGAAAATGTGAGAATATTTCACAAGGATTATGTATTTGCTTTCCCAACCATTCTATCCAGTTGCAGAACCTAGCTGGAGTTCACCCAACAGATCAGTGGCAGAATTGGAAATATCTGAGTCATTATCCTGTGCTCTGTGCATTAGTGAAGAAACTACAACATCTGATAGTAGTGGTAGTACACAGTTATAAATGCCCTTAAAAAAATCATTAATATTGCAGAAGTGGTATTGGTAACAACTTAAGTATATTTCCATAGGTGTTTCTTTATATTTGCATATTAATTAGTGGATACCTAAGCTATTAAGTTACAGGAATGTCTGTAGTGTTCATGTTTTATTGACAGACTATGTTGTCCAAAAAACTCGCCAGACATTATGGCAAACTAATTTGCATGAGATTAATAGAATGTAAAGTTTCTTCTTTTGCCAAAATTGGTTTTCTTAGCAACCTTGTTAAATGTGCAGTGCCAGAGTAACCCTGCTCCTGATGTGCAGAAATATCTTATTTCCTGGGAGTTACCAGTCCTCCCCCTCTCCTCTTGCAAAGGAAGTTCTGCAATCTCTGTAAGTTGTGTAGGTGAGTCCCTTCTGAAATCTTCTCCTGGGATATTTGCAGTGTGCAGGTAAGAGCAGATGAGCCAGTAACCTAAATGCCAAAGTTCAGCATGAGCGTCCCAGTGTTTCGAGTCTATTCTTCCGTGCCTGTCTGGATGGTTCACCTTTCCCCAGCACAGCTGCTTCACCTTTCTTTTCATCATTGTTCCTCTCCACAGACACCCCTGATTTTCCCTGAACTAATAACAGGTCTGAAGTTTTGAGTTCAGACCTAGAGTACATTTCTACAATTAAAAAATTTTTCACAGTTGCACAGAGCAATTTTTTTAAACAATCCCACAACAATTTATATGGAAATTTGGAAAGACATTTTTGTATTTAGAATGAACATTCAAAGTTTGGTTTTTCTTTGGAATGAAATGCTGCAAGTCATAAATGATAATAAGTAGTAAGCAGAAGGTGTAGTTTGGATTCTTCTGAATTTTGAAGAAGATTCCTTAAATCTGCTCTTAAACACAACTGAGGTTCAAAGGGTTTGGCTAATTAGTAGCAGCTTGGGCCTGTCTTGAAGCTGGTTCTGCTGTATTTAGCACAGTCAGGAATTTACTTCTGTTATCCAAGATATTGGCACAGAAGGATTGATTTGGTTTCCTGGCTGTAGGTGTCTGTGGCCCTTGAAGTGTCCCATGTTGTCCAAGAAATCCATTCAGGGGCAGGCTGTGAGACTGTGCTGTTCTGTGGCAGCAGCTGGGGAGCTGATGGAATCCCCAAGTGCATTTCAAATGGCACTAGGTGTCTGTGTTGAGGCGCCATAATAAAGTTCAGCTTCTCTAAGAGTATGGGTGTGGCCCCCAAAAAAACCTTTATCAAGATTATTTGGCAAAATTCAGGACAGGGCATCAGAATTTTTCTCTAATCTGTGCCATTGACTCAGTTTCCTCTCTTTCCCCATATGAACAAAGTAATTCTTACCATATTTTCATTTATAGTCTTTGTACAGTGCTTTGAAGATACAAAATGCATCATAAATATTACATACAACACATGGCAACTGAATAACTTAACACTATGAAATTGTCTGATCTTCCTTGCAGAGCATGGAATTAATGGGTTAACAGGTTTCAGCTGAGACTGTTTGATATTTCTATACACCTCTTTTCTCCATGGAAGTGCTAATTCCATAGCTGGTCAAATGAAAGTAATGAAAGTTTATGAGGCATGATTTAGACATACCAAAAGTTAGATAATCCTTTTTCTCCATTATGAATTGCTTCTACATAGTGTTAAAGTGTTCCAGCGTTCAAAACTAAAAGGATCACAATTCAATTAGCTGTATAAGGGGTGCATTTGTAACCATCTTGGAATGCTTTGGAAGGCAAAAAGTTTTTCAGCATCTAAAGAATAAACAGTAACTCTCAAGTTCGACATGGCAGAACACGGATACTTAGCATGCCTGCTCAAAGTAGGAGTCCTTTTTTGAAAAGGATAATTTAAATATTGTCTTTTTATGTCATTTCCTTATGAGGATGCAAGAAAGATCATTTGCAATTTACTGTCAGTGAGTTTTGTGGGTTTCCTTTGAACTGCATCTTAGACCATGTACTTACTCAAAAAATGCCTTGCAAAGTGGAGCAGGCATAGTGATGTGTAGGTAAGTAGATCTTAATTAGATGAAGATAATTTGGGGGCAGCTGATGGCAATTGTATGGACTGTCCCTTATGGTCACTGAGGTCAGTATTGTTTAGCACTATAGGCTGTGTAAATATTTGTCTCACAGGCTAATTCAGCCAGATATATCTTGACTGATCCAGCCCTTTTCCAATGGCAGAATCCTCACCTAACATGGCTGATGTAGCTTAACAAAAGTCATAAACAAGCTTTTCAGATTTATTTCATTAATGTTGAGCACTTTTGATTCAAGAACTAATTTGTTGATTTTATTATATTATATTTCTCTGTGATAAATCAGAAATAAAATGTTTTATTCAGCCTTCTTATAACACAGAAGTGAGGAAAATTATTATTTTCTCTTGGAGTTTTTTGCTTTTTTTTTTTCCCTAGCTACATAAAAGTTATCAACTACAGAAAAAAATTATATGTTTCCATTTCCATTATAATTTAAAGAATCTCAGAATGACAATGAAAGCATAAGAATTAAATCACATAACTCTCATCACAGATGTTTGGATAACAGAGGGGTTTAGATTTTATTAAGGATAAGTCAGATCAATGACATCTGAATTATATTTAGCTTGAATGCTTTGTCCATGACAGGTTTTGGTATCTTCTGCCTCCTGTGTGAACAGAACAAGGTTGTCTGTGGGAGAGAATTGGAATAGATATTTTCTAGATTCCTTTCTATCTTCTTTGTTCTATATATGTCTAGAGCTGCAGATCGATCCTTTAGTGTTGTTTCTGTTTCACTGAGGTTCTATTTCATGTGAGCACCTGAATCTCAAAATGAAGTGCAGTTAATGTAAAGTTAAGGTTGCAATGGAAGTTTTTCTAGAAGATAGCTCTACTTTCAATAGCTACCATCTATTTGTAAGAAGCATTTGCAGGTTTCTTTTTTTTCTTGGCTTCATCTGCTATTTGTTTGAAAAAAAAAGAAATAGAATCATCCAATTTACCCCAATCTCTGATCTCAGCAAGCTTTGAGGCATCCTGAGATGGGGATTTCTATTGATGATGGCTGACAGCTTAAACTGTCCACCTGTGTTGTTGAAGCTAAAGATGTGGAAAGATCTGATCCTCTGAAATAATTTTATTAGAATCTGATATTGTAAAACCAGATCTGTAGAGAGGATTTTTCAAAACATAAACTATTGCAGATGCTTTTTTGAAATCTATCCAAATTGAAAATTTTGACTTCAAATATCTTCAGAAGGAGATCATTTTTTTAGGGAAATGGAAGTAAAATCTGAGTATACAGTTAAAAAAACTCAAAACACACAATTTTATTTTTTTTTAACGTGTAAAAGTGTGAATTTTCAATAGATGAATATGTATTATGTCCTGTGAACCAGAGTAACTGAATTATCTAAGGCAGAATTCAGAAATAAAAAACCAAGTTGCTTCGGCATTAACCATGCAATGAGAGGAAGAAGGGTTTGGAAAGTATAATCTCCTCAAACCGGTGGGATATTAAAATGGAAAAAAGTTCATAGGCTGATCATACATACCCTATTTTCTGTAAAAACCCCATTCTGAAACCATAACAAAATAAATGAATAAGCATAAAGAGGTGGTTTATTGGGGGGGGGGGGGGTTTGTTTTTGGTTCCATGATATTGGTCTTTACTCCCTTTATAAAGAAAATATCTTTTCTATTGCTCAACAATAATAATATAACATATATAGATATAACAGATATAAATATAACATATGCAAAAATGTCTCTTTAAATCCAGGTATTATTCTTTAGCTACCTGTGAGAACAAATGTCACAGCAAATGTGATGGTGATCTTCGCTCATCTTTCAGAGTGTGGGCTGCTCTCCAAGTAACATGAGAGCTCTGGAGGCACAGGGACGATGGTTTGTTTTACAGTCTTTTAGTTTATTTAGCAAACTACAATAACAGTTGCTCTGTAGTCAACTTTGTGGAACAGATAAACAATAGTGACAATTTCATATGATGTATATAGTCAGAAGAGGTTAGCTGCAAGCCCTGAGTGATGGAGCTTGTCATATTCCCTTCTCCAGTAATGCACAAGGTTAGAAATCAATGTCTTAATCATGGGCAGCTCTGGGCAATTCAGATATATCACACACAAACAGGCTTCTAATTACATTTAAGAAATACATATCATACATATATAAACTGACATAAATATCAGAGTGGTGTTGCTAGCTGTCAAAATGGATAAGTATAATTCCCTCGGTGGCCCTTGACAGGTTCAATACCTGCTCCGGAGGTGCTATGAGCAGCATTATACGGCTGATTGAGTTATGACAGCTCTAACCCAACAGGGAGGCGAGGCAGGAAGGAATAGCCTGGGCTGCAGACAAATGATGATAAAGTGATCACTTTAAAGAACAATCTCCATAATATTTCATGCTCACTGCACGGTGTAAAGGCAGCCTTGACTGCAGGGCTAACTGCTCTATCAATTGATTTGATTCACTGCTGCAGCTACTCCCAGTCATAATATTTCAAATAAATGGTACCGTGGATAGAAATAATATCTGCATCAATATTAACCCTGAAAGGACTAATGGACACAAGCTATAATTTCCTGGACACCCTAATAATGCATTTTGACTGGGCTTGGCATAGGATGATTTTTCTTTCTTCCTCCCCGACGCCCCCCCCCCCCCCTTTTTTTTTTTTTCTTAAATAAAAACAGGGTATTGTTTACTTAAACTTTCTTTTTATGACCATGAAGAAGCTTTGCAGCTCAGGCATCGTTCATAGTCTTAAGTTTAATTCTGCTAATCGTGAATTCTGATAAACATTATTTTCAAGTGTTTGTTTGTATCTGAATATCTTGTATTAAAATTACATTAAAGATCTGAGAGAAAAAGCATGATAAACATTTTTTTGGAAGTGTGTATTTTACACCATCTATATGTACATTCATGTACAAACAGAGGTTATAGAGCTCAAATTATTTACTAAGTTACATTTAAAACAAACAGAAAGGAACTTAAAATTAATTATAAATAAGAATGGATTCAAGAAAGTATTTTCTGGAAACACAAGGAACCAGTAAATTCTAATCATTATACAGGATGTTAAGGGGTTTTTTTTCCTTTAGAAATAATAAGTACTGGATGAGACAGGCTTAACGTATAAGAAGTACAAGTGAATTTATGGGTTCATAATCCTAAATCAAACCTGATTCCTATTTTCCATGCAGTTTTTCATATACATTGTAACATAATGGATGTTTATTCTGTCCTTTCATTCATAACACCCTGTTGACATTTAAGTCCCTTTTAAAAGAGCTGCTGTGCTTATTGTGAATCAAGTTGACATGTATAAATTGTATAATTTTATTATTGTTATTCTTCTTCCACTGCTCACTGGCTACTTGAGTATCATTGGATTGTGCATTTTAAGGTAGGAACCATGTCCAAGTATTCAGAAACTGTTTAAAGAAATGCATCTTGAGAAGTGCACTGAATGTGTTTAGTAAATCCTCTCTCTTACTACTAGTTTGTATCAGTTTAAAGATTTTCCTTATCAGGTTCTTTCATTTTTCTTATTTGTCCTTTAAACATTTACTATAAATCAAAGCAGGAGATACTTACACTTGAACGTCATGAGTCTTATTTACATTTAAAGCTTAAGCAGAGAGAGGTATTTTATGAATGGTCCTTAGTGAATACTCCAACTGCAACACTTCACCAACCTCTGAAGTGGTCTTAAACAGCCTTCAAAGGACTTCAATTTATAGTTTTCCAGAAGATCTGGGGAATATTTGTATTTCTTAGGATGCAGAATAAAACCTGAGGGTTCCAAGTGGGTTTGGAAGGCTGACCTGAATCTGAAATTGAAATTGAAAATTATGGAAGATTGCCATTGACCTAACTCCACTATTCCCACCAGTCCAATAAGCCACAAAAGCCCAGTGTTTTCCTCCATTCTAGACATGAGTAAACAAGCAAGCTCATGTTTGGTACTTGGCATACTTACCTACAGATCAATATCAAATTTTACCAGAAATGAAAGCACATGGCTTCCAGAATTTTGTTTTTCTCTTCTGCACCTTTTTTAGAGCCTATGCCAACAGCACAAGTCATCTTTATGTTATTAATATTCAAAATCCTGCTGGAGTTTGTGTTTCCCCTAGAAAAATTGAAACCAACTTTCTTCCTCCCTGCTCACACTGCCATGAGGGTTGTTTTGTGTCCCCATTTCACAGAATCACAGAATCAGTAAGGTTGGAAAAGACCATAGAGATCATCAAGTCCAACCTATCACCTATTACCTATCCTAGCCAACCCTGTCACCTAACCTGTTGCCATCCTGCTACCAACACACCATCCTACCTATAACACACTACCCTAATATCCAGGTCATGCCACCAAGGACNTTATTGTAACCGAAGTGTAGGACTCGACACTCAGACTTGTTGAACCCCACGCCATTGGATTCAGCCCATCTATCCAGCCTGTCAAGGTCCCTCTGTAGAGCCTCCATTTCCTCTAACTTAATTTCTGTCTGTGGTCCTTTTTATACTTACCATATCACAGAATGCTTTGTGTTGGAAGGGGGCTCTGAAAATCATCTTGTTCCAACTCCTGTGCCCTGGGCAGGGTTACCTTCCACGAGAGAAGGTCTCTCAGAGCCCCTTCCAACCTGGCCTTGAACACGTGGGGCAGCCACAGATTCTCTGCGCAACCTGTGCCAGCGCCTCACCACCCTCACAGGGAAGAACTTTCTCGAATATCTAATCTAAGGCTACTCTTTCAGTTTGAACCCATTCCTCCTTGTCCTTTTAGTTCACCCTCTTGTAAATAATTTTGCTCCATCTTTCCTGTAAGCTCTCCTCAGGTACTGGAAGGGCACAATGAGGTCACTCAGAATCCTTTTTTCTAGGCTGAACAATCACAATTCTCTCAGCATTTCCTCATAGGAGAGGTGCTCCATCCCTTTGATGAACTTAGTGGCCTCCTCTGGACTCTAATCCTTGTAATTATTCTGACCATATATTTCTCCTATGTCTCTATATTGGTGTAACCCTTCATCATACAAACACAACTTAAATTTGTCTGTTAAAATATTGTTCTAGACTCTTTTCTAGCACTTCTGCTCATTCTTTTACTTCTCTGTCTCTACTCTAAATCCATTGAATTATTTTCTGATGATGTTCTCTAAATCAATTTCAGGCTGCCTCATTTGATTCCAATGAGTCTGTCCTTATAGAATCAGAACAGCAGGGCTTGGAAGAGTGTTTTAAAGGTCCTCTAGTCCAGCCCCTCTCCAATAGGCAGGGAAGTTGCACTAACTCTTCACCTTCATGAGTGTGTCCTTTGCTTGCACTTTGCTCTTCTTTCTCTATGTTATCTTTAAGACAGAGTGCACAAATATGGTGCACAACCATTATCTCCCCTGGATTTACTTTTGCCTTCTTTGAAGTACATTATACTGGCCTGTCACCATCTAATGTTTTTTTCCATGGATGTTCAGTGTGTCACAGTTAAAGCAGAGTTTTAAACCTTTGCTGAAAACTTTACAATAACCAAATTTCTTTTCAGCATATCTGGTTTTGACTTCAGTGCCCAATATCCTGGTGCTGTCGTTAGTCATCATCCATTAGCCCAAATATTTGATGTCTAGGCCATGTCTTAGTCCTGGTGATTATTTTGAAAAACCATTTCTTAAAGAAGTCTGTCCTGTCCAATCTGCAGCATAAACTCTTTCACAGATTCTCATCCTCCTCCTTACATTATTGCATACTATTGCTTGAAATACAATATTGTTTCACTTGCACATGATCAGAAACATTTTGCAGTCTGTTTACCTAGGCTATTTCTTTCCCTCCTCCCTTGTTTTTCTTCCATTAGCTCCATCACACTTGTAGTAAAATACTTGTTTTCATGTTCACTCTTTCCTTTTCCGTTATCTATCATCCTGCTTTCAATATCAAGACATCATATGCCTCACCAATCTTGATGAGTAATGAGCGCCGAGTTTCCACCTCCCACTTGTTACTTTTTCTTACGAGCATTTCTCTTCTGTCAGCCTTCCTTGTAGCTTGCCATGAACACTTGCAAAGGTAATTCATTGTTGTCTTTTAAAGCCCTCCTAAAATTTCTCTTTGATTATAAGTCCAAAAATTCATGATCAAACTCCAAACTTGAACTTTGACAAAGTCAGTTTTACTAGATATAACTAATTTATTTCTTGTCTTTCTCGTCAATATTGTTTTGGGGTTTTTTTCCTTGTGTGCATACTTTCCAAACTATCTGTGTCTTTTTTTATACTGGGGTGATAACTTATTTCAGGAGAAGACTTTTTCAGTGTTTGCACAGTAGCAAGCACAATAGCACTATAGCAATACAAGTGCTTCATGATAATAATATTAAAAGTAAGCTGTGGGGCAGTCTCATATAATTAGTACAGCCAAGTTAAGCTTGAGGAAAAACAAAGGTAATTTATTAGTTTCAAATATTAATTATTTAGGTCATCTAACTTCCACAGTAGAGTCTGAGACTCAATACCAGTTTCAGATGTGACAACACAAAACACAGCTTCCGGGCTGGGCCAGCAATGTGCTTTTTAAGACTGATAAATTATAGAGTTGCATCCATTTTCCAGCTAATGTAGATGAAGTGTAAATACTTGATGATAACTGAAATGCATCCCTTTACAGTATTGTAAATGGGGAGGTGGAAAGACCCTCGATATTTTAAGGGCCAAAGAGAATCACGGGAGCAGCTTTAAAGATTAATTCCTTGTGTCTAGTGTAAAACAAGATTAAATTAGCTTGTGTGAGCTGCTGTTAGCAGATGCACTATTACATTATGCATGATTCTTGACTGCTGGTAGCATGAACAAACTGCACAGTGTTCCATTAGTGATTTTCAATGCTGTGCTAAGCTTTAAGTCACATAGACAGGCCAATGTATTGGGTTTACTTTGTGGATGTGTTTTCCAGGCAATTTCACAACCTACCTGATCACTGTTATTGATTGACCACGTTTGAAATGGATAAAAGAATTAACCTGTGTAAGGGTAGCAGAATGGGGTATATACAGTATCCTATATACTTAGGAAAATCAATAGTGCTCTAATGTAGAAAATTTAACCAGACAAGACAAAACCATCTTCCCTCTGCATCAATCCTCGTGCTCTCTCCCAGCATAAAACATTGGAGTTATACCATACGCTTATGTGGTCTTCATGTGTTTTATCCTTTGACACTTCTCTTTGTACTATCCTTTGTAACCCTGGGGATGTGTTCATGCATACTGTAAAACAAACAGAGCAACTCCTTACAGGTACATTTATCTCCTCTCATGTCCACTTTCGAAGTGAGAGGCAGGCAGCTAAACAAATCTAGAAACTTGTTTCATCCTTCAAGGTGTAGACATACAGACCTATTCGAATTCTCTGTCACTTTCCTGGCTGACACCCTGTCCCTCTGCTGGCCCTTAGTTTTATTTCTGCTCTCACATTCCTCATGCCCTGACCTGCACAGTTGTCTTTCATTGACGTGTTAGGCTTCAGCAAGTTCCATCTCCTGATTAGGACGTTTTCCCACCCTCTTCTGCTTTAAATGAGGATGAGATATGGTCTAGATAATGGGATAATGGGATAGGGAGTTAGGTAATTGTATTTAAAAAAAAAATAGATGATGACTTGACCCTGAGATTAGCACCAGGGTTGTGGGTTCAATCCCTGTGTGGGCATTCACTTGGGAATTGCACTCGATGATCCTTGTGGGTCCCTTCCAACTCAGAATATTCTGTGATTCTGTGTGTGATTCTGTGAGATGCATGCAAACACATTCTTGGTGCCTTTACCTCATCACACCTATTTTTCAGGCTCACCAGCTAAACAGGACTGCTTTTTATGATGAAGTTAATCTTTCCAGTATTGGCTAATGAAATGTTTGTCACTGAAAGCAAGTCCAGGGTTGTAAAACAAATATTTTTGTGGCAAAGCTCCTAACCTTATGGCTATTTGAGATCTTTACCAGAAACATTGCTGAAACTAACATTGGAGTTGTTATTTATCCTCAACATTCAGATAGTGAATTTTTATATTTTATTTTTATCAGATAACTAGGTTCAGGAAATAAGCTTTAGTACAGCTTCAGTTGTATTATGCTTGTCCCTCCAGCACCAAGAGAACATTAAACATACGAAACCTCTGGGCTTCTGGGAATTCCTGCCTTCTTGGCCAACTCCCTTCCCTTCTTGGCTAACTTTCCTTATTCACAACCTCCTCTAAAGGAATAGCCATCCAGAATGGCATTTCTGTCTGTGCTTTCAAGAAACCCAGGAGACTTCAGGAAGAAAAAAGTGAGAAGCAATAGTACAGCTTAGGTTGTGCTTGTTCCACGAGATGGGAAGGAAAAGGATAAAGAAGGAGAGCTGCTACAGAGTTTTAGAATGTGCTTCCAGTGTACTGCTTCCAATCATCAATTCATATATTTGTACGAATTTAAAATGCAAGTGATATTTTTTTGGTAAGAGCTGAAATCTCAAAATTTTGTTCTGTTTTTTAGTTAGCGTTTCTTTGAATTCTTTCCTGGAATATTCAATAAATTAACCTGTAAACTCTATTAGGAGGTTGGTTACAAGGAACATATAATATGTTGAACTGGTGCAGTTACTGTCTTTTTCATAGAGCTGAGCCCAAGCTCAGTTTCTGTCTTTGTTAGCATTCTGTTGTATAGTTTTATAATAGATTCATCCACAGCCTGTAGATAGTTTATCTTCTGTAGCTCTCTGAGCCAGTGATTCAGAGTTTGGAAATTTATACTGCTTTTAGCACTCATGGTCACTCCTGCTCTGCCCTTGTTCTCTGTAGACCTTCCTTGTAAAATGGCTGTTTTAGAGTGGCTGCTCACTGACATAATGTTGTGTTAGCTAATGGCTTTAATATGAACTAATAAAATTATACAAAACTGGTAACATTTCTTGGAGGTAAAATTGATGGCAAAAGTTACTGCATGACTTGAAAATGCTGTTATTATTGTTTAAAGGAACCAATAATTCAAGACCTGTTTTTCACGCAAACCAAAGGGATGTAGAAATTAGAAAAAGCAAATCAATCATGTGGCTTTATATATGAACTCTCTCTGCTCAAATCTCTGCCCAGACAGGATCAACCTGGGTGGTAAGGGCAGCAGGGTGACAGAGCTGGCCAGCAGTGACACTGCTTTACCCATGCACACTGTCCAAGCACTGTGGAATTGTCGCCAGATCCCAGCATGGTGACAACAGTACTAACAGAGGAGTTAGCAATATGCTGAGGAATACTGCTAAAAGAAAAAATAAGCTTCCATTAGATGCTAATATAGCTATGAGGGAAGACAAATTTCTCTTTGATGGACATTTAAGAGAGACCTGTGCAATTTCTGAGCAGTCAATGTAAACAAATATTCCCACAGAAAACAAATACTTTGTAAAAAAGCTCACTATTGGCATTAAGCAGTTTCAGAGGAATGCAATAGATACTGAACCAAAGACCACTGCAGTGCCTTATTGCTGTGGGCGGAAAAGGTCCAAATATTGCTTGGCAAATTACTCTTTGCTAGGGGCACTATTACCAGTTGACACAATCATTGGTCAGCAAATTGGTCACATTATCGGTTAGTAAATTTGAGAGTGCAGAATTATTTATTGGTAAATTAGAGATGGCAGAATTATTGGTTGGTAAGAAAAGAATTGCAGTGATTGGCTGGCAAATCAGAGATGCTTGGTTTTGTCTGTGGATAAATCAAGCTTGGTCAGATATTGGAGGCCAAATTAAAGATGGCCATGTTATTTATGGTTGCTCTGGTGGATGTTGAAATCCTGATTTTTTTTTGTTACAAGCAAGCNCCTGGAGGTGTTTAAGAAAAGACTGGATGAGGAACTCGGTGACATTGCCTAGATAACAGGATGATAGGGCAGTGAATTAGTATATATAATTAAAAAAAAATAAAAAAATGATAATGATATGACCCTGAGGTTAGCTCATATGGACAAAACATGGTGTTCATGGCACCAGGGTTGTGGGTTCAATCCCTGTATGAGGTTTCACTTGGGAGTTGGATTTCATGATCCTTGTGGGTCCCTTCCAACTCAGAATATTTTGTGATTCTGTATTTACCTTTACATCTTACTGTTGAAAAATTTCTGTGGGCATTAATATGGAAGTATGTAAATATATACTTTTGCTCTCAGTTTTTCATGGAGCAATGTGTTAGCTGAAATTGTGCAGAGTACCAGAGGACTTCAGAAATTGTTTGTAAAAGTGAATATTAAAGAAAGGTGTTAGATTTCCAGAGCTAAAGGCTGAAGTCTTTACAATCCCAGGATTAAGCTGGGTGCAGTACAAGCAAAACGAGATACTCCTCATGAGCTGATAGTCAGCAGGAGGAGCTGGAGATGTGAATCCCTTCCTGAGAGGCTTCCTTGCTGCTTTGCCTGTGAACTGAAACCACCAGAGATATGGGAGAGTAATGCCTTCAAAGCAGTAATTTCTCTGAGATGTGGGGATTTTTATGGGCAGTGGACTCCAGGTAATCAGCTGCTTGGATAAACACTAGACTTCTGTGACTGAGTCCATGTCCAGGCACAGTTACTGCGCAGGGAGAGATTTTGCTGCAACTGAAACCACCATGGACTTGCTCAACAACTCTGAAAGCAGCTTTTTCATGTCCTTGATATCACAAATTGCACAAGCTTTCTATTGAAACAGAGTACTGCAAGAGAAGCTATTTTCTGGCATTTTCACGTTCTCAATTGGTTTGAGTTTTTCTGCTGCCTTTCCCTTTATGTGCAGAATTGGTGCTTAAAACAAATCCTGCTTTTGTAGAGTGTGTTAGAGCAATTCTGAAGAAAAAGTGTTTTGGTGGTGTTCTAGAACACTGAGGAAAGTTCTGTTCATTCAATGAACTTTGCAAACAACGCACAGAATAAAATGGTTAAAAAATTAACTAATTTTGATTTTAACAGTGCTGAACCCAATAATCAAATATGTGTTAAGAAAAGTCTGTAGCTGTTTACATAGCTGTTGAATTCTAGAATGGAGACTGATGCTAATTAATCAGATTTACTTTTCCAATGGGACACTACATAATGCTTTTGACAATAGTACAGAAGGAGTCAGGGAGGATGTATTTGAAAACTTTAGGAAAGTCTTAAATTTTAAAACATTAAAATTTACTTTTTATATGAACTCCTATAACAACAGTGCCCTTACATTTCTGCCTACTAATTCTGCCAAAAATGATGTGTTTATTTGGAAACAGTAAAGTATGTCTGACATTTTTAAGATGCAACTAGGGGGAAATTTTGCAAAAGTGAAAGGGGAGAAAAGGAATTTTTATCCTGTTAAAGAAGCAACACAATCATAAGATATCTGAGTTTTATAAATTTCCTGGATTGAGATAATATATGATGCTGATTTTTTGGTATTTTCATTGAATCAGAAAGTTTGGACTTGGAATATAGTAGAGCATTCAAGAACACAATGATTGTTCAGTGTTGAGTCCAACTTGAACTTCTGATCTGTAAAGTTTTACTTGAAACCATCATAATTAATTAGAAATGGTTTAACTAGTTCAGAAAAACATAATTGTAAGGCTCCTCCTTACCCTGGGTAGATGTCTCCAAATATGAAATAATCCTATGGGTGCCAACCCCATTCTGCTCCCAACTCTTGAGATCAAGTCGGTTCTCACTGTAAAGCATCTCAGTCCAGATTGTTGCAAACTTTGGACTCTTTACAGTGGTGATTTGTTTCAGCATATTTGGATCCATAACCAGACTTGCTCAAAATCTGGGGTATTGAACGGGAACAAAGCATCTTCACTCATTCTTGACAGACAGCATGAGATGGGAAATGCAAGCGAGCAAAGGAACAGCCATGGTGAAATGAAGAACAGAAGAACGAATGGAAATAAAGTTGGACTTGTGGATGGCCTTTTTTTCCCTTCCAACAAAACCTAGTCCGTAACTGGTAAGAGAAAACAGCTCAGTGCAGGAAGGCAGAGGCTGGCCGTTAACCTTTAGTTAGAAAAGACTTATGGTCTATCCCTATTTCTCATACAGAAGAACATAGGATTGAACAAGAAACTGCTGGTTGTAGTTTCAGCTGGGAAAATAAAATTTAGGGGCAGGTTTATTCCTCAGGCCATTTATCTAGTGTGTTATTTCCCAGCTCAGTGAAGAGATTGGATTAATTCATTCTACTTGGGCTCAATGTGTCTACCTCTCTTTTTAACTTTTTATAACAAACAAAATTGTATTTCTTAATTAAAAAAATTAATGCCAGGTTAATACCAGCAGTAGTAAATGTCTGCAACTATTTATCAATTAATAAAAAGCTTAATAGTGGGAGTCTTCACAAAATGTAAAGTTTTTAATGAAAATGTTGACAGCTTGTATGCAGGAAATTTTGGTCCTGACTGTGACATTCTGAATTTCCATTTTGCTGGTATTCACTAAACACTGCATAAAACTGAGAACTCTGGTTTTAAATGTAGGTATTGCTAAGCAAATCTGCACCCCTATGGTTAGGTGGGATATGTCATATGTTATTGCTTGTGTCCTTTGATTAAAGGAATTATGTAATTACCCCATTTGAAACTTCTCTGTGTTGAATGTCAATTTTACATTTTACAGTTCTCAATTTTTACATTGTTGACTGATTTATGTCATGTATCTAATAAAACATTAGACAGAACATTTCATTTACATTACTAGCCAATATTGTGCAATTATATTTTTTGCAAGTATTTTGTAGAGTCTTGAATTATTTGCAATTCAAGGATTACAATTCATGTGTTTCTGGAAAACATTTGAGAATTTTCAAAATGATTGTAAGACATTTCAGAAAATGAGAAAAATAAAAGATATAATTTATATTTCTAGGGTTTTTTTCTTTCCAATTGCAAGTCCTATTTTTTTATAGGAGTATGGAAGTAATCATTAAAAAATTGGGGCGACAAATAAAAGCCTATGCTGTATTATCATTGTGATAACAGCCACAGAGGTGAAATTTAAAATCTAACTGCCTGACATGACTAAAAATATTTAACTCCCTCATTTGAATGGAATAACATGAAATGTCTTCATCTGGCATATAGACTGGGATCATAAAATAATTTCTAAAGATAAAAATAAGTGTAAAAATGTATCTTTCTTGCCAATTGTGTCCATTGAAAAGCTAGAGTCTATTCAAATGTACTGTGAATAGACTATTCTCCAGTGTAAGGAGAACAAGTTCTTCCCAGGATTCAAATAAAATATTTTTCATCTTCACTGTGAAGAGCTTTTTCCTCTGCTTTTCTTTATAGGAATAAAAGGCCTTTCTGTTCTTTCTGTTGAGCGACCTCTGCCTTTTAGGGGGAAAAGGAGTTTCTGCTCCACTCACCCATCACCACCACCCAGACATTCTGCAGTTTCTGTGCCTGAGGTAGGTGAACAATTGGAGGGGGAGATTGGAAGAAAGAAAAGGGAAGTTTGTGAGCACACATGCATATTTTTCCCACAAAAGAAAGCAGGAAGGTTGTTGACCATAAGAAAAAGTACTTCAAACTCTCAGGTAGAAATGGTTGCATCTTGTAGTATAGCAATGTGATCAGGATTTAATTTGAAAGCTCACTGTTAAATGGCTTAGGCATCTTTGTAGCTGCATGCCAAAGGGATACACTCTGCATTCAGACATGCAATACACGGTCTGCTGTATCATTCACAGTCCATTGAGGTGATTTTTTTTTTACACTGTAGTTTGTTAGAATGCCACTAAACTGCCTCAGCACCTCCTGGAACAGAGGTTTCAGTTGCTTTTTCATTTGTTATCTTTTCAAGTAGCATTCATCAAGTGCTCTTCAAGCTAGTCTAGGCATACTTTGATGGACTTGAATTTTGAAGTTGGAGATTTGAGGATCTAGGGTGTAGAACTAATGCAGTTGAAAAGCTAGTGGAGAGAAGCTCTGAAGCTCAAAGTCATCATAGGCAAAACCTGGACCAGCTTGTTGTGATTTGTTGGCAGTTGAAGACTTTAAGGCATATGTGAATTAGGAAGCGAGTGTTCACGCTGCCAGGACCATCATCATGGTACCCTTGATGTGACCCTGACAACAAATGTGGATAAACAGATTTGAAAGGGACACACGTTTGAAGACAATACTTATGCATATAAACAATTACTCCTTCTTGTCTAACAAGCTCTTTAATGCTGCTTTGAAGATGCATGTCCTATATGTTGTGTTTTGGTTCAAATACACTGCTCTACACAAAGTTATTAGAAAGTTTCTAAGTGCATATGCACCATTTAAAATATGCAAATATATTACATTTACCCTTTTTTAAATTGCCTAATAAATTACTTTAGGCAGTGATATACCTGTGTCCCCACAATCTGTGTGTTTTCACTAAATTGAATGAAAATATTTTCATTTTGTAAAGTAATAAGTAAATTAAACTGAAAGTCTTTGTAGGCTGTTGTTTTTATTATGTCCTAACCTTAAGTAGAAAGCAAGCCAAGCCAACTAGTTGTTCTTGCTTTTATTAAAGTTCCTGTTGGCAGCACACTGATGGGACACATTAATCTTAGTATTAATGCTGAGGAAAAGAGGCTTAGAAGCCTGGAATGAATAAATCATTCCAGAGCCCATTTGGATCTGTTGGCACCTTCCCTGCTATGTTGTTGCTTGATAAAAAGGCTTCTGTAAGTGTTAAAGGGTTGGATAACACAATTGTCATATTGCAGAATGGCCCACAGTAACTTGTGAGTGGTTGGAGTGGGGGTAGGAAGCTACAGAGCAGGATGGTT
>WEKX01012669.1:729-50997 GCA_013390025.1 Pitta sordida
GCCGTATCGGGGACTGTGGAACGCCGGCGACATGGTGGGCTGGGGGTGCGCAGGAGGGAGAGGGGGAGAGCGCAGAGGGCTCGTGGCCAGCTCTCACCGCCTCTCCCCCCGCAGAGGTTCCGCTTCTGCGGCGACTTGGACTGCCCCGACTGGGTACTGGCCGAGATCAGCACCCTGGCCAAAATCGTTAAGTGCCCGCGCTCCCCTCGTCCTCCTCCCCCCGCCCGCCCCGCGCCCGATGCTCATCGTCTTCTTTCCCGCAGTCCTCGGTGAAACTGAAGCTGATCTGCGCCCAGGTGCTGCGGGACCTGCTGGGGGAGGCCATGGAGGTGAGTACGGGGCTACCGCTGTGCAGGCCAAGCGTTTTAACACTACACTGGCATAATCAGCAATACGTATTAATTAATGTCGTGTTCTTCGTGCAAGTCTCAGTAATAAGAATACTAGCAGCCACTACTAGTAGTAATAATATGCATATTAAATGTTACTAATATTAAGAATTGCTAGTGTTAATGTTGGTAATGAGTGTGTTACCTGGTGTTTACTGTGATGCTCTGCTCTCCCGCAGTATGAGAAGATTCTGAAGCTGACCTTGGATGCAAAGTTAGGTGAGCACTGCTGTCCTTACTGGGATCCCCCCGTGGAGCCACGGTCTGGGGATGGGCAGCCATTCAGCTGGGGTTACTGTCATAAGGTGGCAGAGCTCACCTTCCATCCTGTCCACAGAGTTGGGGGATGTGAAGGCGACCATCGCTGTCCTTGGCTTTATCCTCTCCAGTGCAGCAAAGCACAATGTGGACAGCGAGTCCCTGTCAAATGAGCTGCAGCAGCTGGGGCTGCCCAAAGGTAGGAGGGACCCTCAGGGTGACAGCATGGGCCAGACCTGGTGGGATGTACCCGACATAGGCGCAGGGCAGGCTGGCTGCCACGCTGTCCTCCATCACCTTGTACACGTGTCATTCTACTCCGAGGGCTCCTCAGGTGTTTTCGTGGGGGTTGGCAGCTGCAGGGCTGATGTGAGCAAGGGGGTTCTTGTGTTTTCTCTCCTCACAAGCAGAGCATGCCAGCGGGTTGTGTCGTTCCTATGAGGAGAAGCAGAGCTCCCTGCAGGACAGCCTCAGGGCCTGTAGCCTGCGATGTGAGTGGGGTGTTGGGTCTTCATAGGGTGTTGGGGGTTGGTGTCAGTCACTCTGCTGGAGTGAGCCAGGGTGTTGACTGCCCCTATTACCCACCCTAGTGAGCCTGCTGCGCTCAGTGCACTGGCGGGTGGATTACACCTTCAGCTCCAGCGAGCTGCAGGAAGTCAATGAGCCCCTGGTGCACCTGACCTTCAATGTGCAGAACAAGGAGTGTGGGAGAACAACAGCTGTTCCCATGACCCTCTCAGCTGACAAGTTCCAGGTGCTGCTGGCAGGTGAGGCTGGAGGATAGGTGGCAGTGGGGACCTCTGAGTGGCCATGTGAGATGCTGGAAGGGATGCCGTGGAGGGATGCTACAATACCAACGGCTTTCCAACACCTCCATCCTCTCTCCAGAGCTGAAGCAAGCCCAGACCCTGATGAACACCCTTCTCTGACAAGCCAGAAGCGGCCTTGGTGGGACACTGAGTTGTGGCGCCAGATCTGGCCTTCCTGGCTGGGAAGGGAGTCCTTCCACTGCCGTCCTGATTTCGGGGGGCCCTCGGGGCAGCTCCAATAAAGTCCCGGTGACAAAGCCGAGCTCTGACCTTCTGTGTCTCTCCGCGGCGCGGCCGCCTCAGCGGGATTAGAGCTTCCGGCATCACCGCGCAGCCAATGGGAGCGCGCACCGCCCACCACGCAGCCAATGGGAGCGCGCAGCCGTGGTCGCGCATCCAATGAGGGGGGGGGTGGGAGGTTGGAGCTGCAGGCGGCGGCGGGGCGGAGTGTGCGGGGTCTCGGCTGCGGTGGCGGCGATGCCCGAGTGCCCGGAGCTGCACTTGTCCGAGCGCTTCATCAACGGGGCGTGCGGCGGGCTGGTGTTCGCGGGCGGCGTGGAGCGCTCGGCAGTGGGCCGCGGCCCTGAGGTGCCATTCCGCAGCGAAGCCTACCGCATCTCGGCCACTGCCCGGGGCAAGGAGCTGCGGCTGACGCTCAGCGCGCTGGATCCTGGCGCCGCTCTCTCGCAGGACCTCGTGTTCCGCTTCGGCATGTCGGGGTCGTTCCGGCTGTGCCCAGCCGCCGAGCTGCCCCGCCATGCCCACCTCCGCTTCCTCACCCGACAGAGCCCCCAGCGCGCTCTCTGCTTCGTCGACCCCCGACGCTTCGGGTCCTGGCGCCTGGGGGACGCGTGGCAGCCAGAACGCGGGCCCTGCGTCGTCTCCGAATACCAGGCTTTTAGGTGAGCGGCCTGATGAATGCACCCTGCTTGGGTTTTACTGCTTTTCCTGTGCAGACATGCCCAGGTGATTTTTCTTGATGCCCCGTGCCCTGCTGTAGGGAGAATGTGCTGAAGAACCTGGATGACAAGGCTTTTGACAAGCCCATCTGCGAGGCTCTCTTAAACCAGAAGTATTTCAATGGAATTGGGAATTACCTGCGTGCTGAGATTCTGTATAGGTAATGTGGGTTGAGCACTCCCTGACCTGCCATGGAGGTTTGGTCTTCAAGAGTTTGCTGGAGCCAGACAGCGCTCTGGCTAAGCCAGCTTTGCCTCCTCATCTGATAGATACAGAAAACGAGGGTTCAGACTTGTGTGTAACTCTCTCAGGTTGAAGATCCCTCCCTTTGAAAAAGCTCGGACTGTACTGGAGGCCCTGAAGGATCAGGAGAGGCAGAAGAAGGTGGGGAATACCAGGTGCTTTCATGTGCTTGGAAAGCAGCAGGTTTCCAGACATTGTACGAGGGGCTCAGTTGCCTGTGACCCTGCAGGACAAGCTTCTGCTCCCAGGAAGTCTGAATACTTTTGGGGTGTGTGAAGAGGAAGAGGCGAGGGAAACAAACACCTTGCGAGCTTAAGATCTTGGGGGAAGACTGCAGTAAAGTAAAGGCTGCAGTAAAGCCCAAGGCTGACCTTGTGGCCTCGGGAGAGAAAGTGGCTATTTTAAAGAAGCGTGAAAACAAACTATACAACCTGAGGGCTGTTTTTACAAACTGCTGGTGCTTCTGTGTGTTAGCCCTCTTTCATGTCGTAGGTAAATTGGAAGCCTACAGTGGGGTAAGCTCAGGGCTGGCATGTACAGAGTGTGGCAGCTCATCCTCAGGAGTGCAAGAGATGGAAAGTTTGACTGCTCTTGGGGAGGCAGAGGTAGCTGGCAGGTGGTTTCCCTCCTTTTCTCCACTCCTGCAGGATCCTTCCCTGGCCCTGAGCAAGAAGGTGAAGCTGATGCGGAAGAACTCAGATCTTCTGGAGCTGTGCCACACTGTGCCCATGGAGGTCATCAGGGCAGGTGAGGCAACAGGACAGTGAAGTGTGGGACAGGAATAGCTTATGGGGAGGCTGGGGATTTGCATCAGGAGGTCTGGGAGGGCATCCCAACCCCATAGTCGTGGCTTTTGCTCTAATTCTATCCTTTCTCTCTCTCCCTTCCCAGGGAAGCAGCTCTTTGACCCTGAGCACTCAGGTAACTATGCCAACTTCAAGAACTGGCTGCAGTGTTACTTGGTGCCTGGCATGAGCTCGCTACGGGACCACAACGGCAGGACCATATGGTTCCAGGTAGGAGCCTGGGGCTGAAGGTCCCCAAGCCACTCCTCCAAAGTGACACCAGCCCATTTTCTGCTTGCTGAGAGTCCAAAGCATAATACTCTGTAGCTGGGAGTCTTCTTCTCTACCAAGCTGCTGGGCATGGAGGTGACGAGGATCCTCTGTGTGGTGGCCAGTCGGCCAAGGGATAGGGGGCAGTCTGGAGCAGATGGAGAGAATAAAGGGCTCAGGTGGTCTGGCAGCCCTGTTTCTCCTTCCTCTGCCCTGTGTCTGGGACCTTGGAGAAACAGGGACTGATAGGAGGGTCCCCAAGGCACAGGGCAGGCAGAGCAAGCCTGAATCCCTTTGCTTCCCAAGGAAATGTGGCTCTTTTCCATCACTGCAATGGCTGCAGGATGGAGAAGGGGCAAGGATTCTGCTGCTGCTGCCTGCGGAATGACCACGCCCCAGTCAATGTTCTGTTCCTTCCTTGCAGGGAAAGCCTGGCCCCATGGCTCCCAAAGGTGAGTGTCCTCTCTCCTCCCTGTGAGATGCACTCTTGCTCTGGGAAAGCTGGAGACTCGGCAACCCTGTCCTTGCTGGGCAGCACAAGAGCACAGGCAGGAGCAAAGCCTCATTCCCTGGTATGCTGACAGGCCCATGACAGCCATTGGCAGCAGGGGACAGAGCTCGTTGTCCCCGAGGCTTCATACCAGCATCCCAACCTGCTTGGGCACAGCTGTTGTAGCATGGTAGCATGTAGCATGGATGGTTCTTCATCCTGCAGTTTCAGTGCTCAGCTCACATCATCCAGGACAGCATCCCTGAAAGGTGACTGTGTCATGGCTTGTCCCTCAGGGTACAGGCTCTACCTCATCCCCTTCTCATCCCACCTAACCTGGGCACATCCTCTCATGCAGGGCAGATGCTCCGCAAAAACCATGCTCAGCTAAAGGCAGAGCCTGAGGCACTGACCTCCAAGGTAAGCAGCTTTGTGGTTGTGTCTGGCTGTCCTGTTCCCATTACCTGGCTCAGGCTGCTCCCAGATTCATGGTGGTGATCCTATACAGAGCTTATCATCATCTGGTGCTCCAAGCACACTTCTGCTGCTAAGCTCCAGCTGTAATGTCCATCCAGGTTACATCACACACCTCGAAAAGGGGCCGCAGGGCTGCAGCGAACCCCCCAAAGTCAAATGAGAAGGAGGAGAGTGATGGGCTGAGGAAGGGATGTGCTCGCCAGAGGAGAAAACGGACCACTGCACCAGCCTCACCTGAGCCTGAGGTGCACCTGAGCACCAGAAGAAGCCACCGGATATCTGCACGCAAGGGCAGAGGTGAGGTAGCAGTTGCTGCATAGGTGGGGGCTGTGGGAATGCCCACTTGTTTAAAAAGCACTGAGGGGTGCCAAAAGACAGGAGAGGAGGCAGTGGGGCAGAGCCAGAGACCCCCTTGCCCTCTGACTCATTTCTCTCTTCCAGGCACAGTCCCTGCCATGTGAATGCTGCCCATTGTCTCCTTCCTGAGGGGCATTTAATGGCCCATGAGGACCTCAGGGAGGGCCTAGCCAGGGAGCAGTGGAGCTGCTCTGTACCTGTGCTCACACCTGCTTGCTACTGTTGCATCTTTACTGTTGCACCTGAGAGAGAAGCTGGGCTGGGGCATTTTACTGCTGTCAACACGTATTCCAGGGGGAAATGGGCCTGTACATTGTGCTGGATTCTGACTCTCCCCTCTGCCTAAAATTGGGTTCCATCTTCCCTTTGTGACTAACACTCTGCTGTTTTTTAGCTAATAAAGTATTTTGAATAGAAATCACCATCCATGCCTCTTCATACTACGGATAACCCCTCTGTGCCCAGCCTCTTCCCCACAGGGGCTGAAGCAGGCTTATGCTCCACCTCACCCCTCCCAAAATAGAGGTAAGCTCTACCTGCCCAGTCCAAGGAGTGAGATCCTGCTGAGGATGATACTAAGGGAGCAGCAGCTACAACAAAGCCCCTGTGAGGAGGCAGGTCAGTGCAGTTACCTGGAAATAAAACAGGCTGGAGCTTGTTTTTATGTAATTCCCTTGTTTATTTGTGTTCTCCATTTGCAAAGGCAGTGCAAAGGGCAGGCAGAGGGAGAGGGGAGTGTGTTTTTACACTCACTGCTTGACAAGAAAAAGGCTAAGACACATGGACCACGATGGAAGCTGCTGGTCTCCAAGGCCCTGGGGATGGAGCAGAGCCCATGCACGGCCATGAACCTGCCCACACTCTTATCCACGTTTCAATGAGCTCAGAGCTCACTCAAGCCCACCTTGGGCAGTGGGCAACTGTCCTCCTTCCCTGAGGAATGTGGTTGTTCTCAGGTCTCTCTCCCATGGCTGGGTGTGGGACACAGGGAGCCTGCCCTTCCCTGGAACCGCTACTTTGCACAGCTCTTGCAATTGGATTTGAGCTCAGTGTTGGTCCAGGTTTCTGCAGCATCAGCAAGGGTGATGGATGGTCACCGGCTCAAGACCAAGAGCACAGAGAGCACACGGAAGGGTGTGAAGGAGAGCCTCAGGCCCTGCAGCTGCAGTGGCAGGTGGCCCTGTACAGCCGGCCTCTCCAGGAGGTCACAGCTGGGGAGAAAAACACGAGACTGAAGGGACTGATCACCATCCTCACACACACCCAGCCTCTGGCAGGGACTTACAGCATTGCCTCTTTAACAGGGAGGGAGGTCTGGAGCCAGGCAGTGACTGTGCTGCCATAGGCCTCGTAGAGCCGAACCACCACGGCATCAGGTCTGTCCTCAGCCTTCGGGAGACAGTGCAGGTGGGAGATCAGACCAAGGAGACAGGCCACTCCACCCCAAGTTGTTCTGCTCAGCTGACCTTGACCACCACTCAGTGTGGGGGAAAGAGTGAGCCATACCCAACAACACTAGTATAACCCCTCTGCCCTGGCACCTGCCTGTTTGACAGTCTCCAGCACAACTGCAGGTGAGCTCACGGAAAAGGCACTCCAGGCTGGGCACTGGGCACAGGTGGCCGGGACCACATGGAGGGGGAAATTCAAGCTGTAGGCATGCTGAATCACACCGGCCTCCTGGAAGGAACCTGCCTCACAAGAACCTCTAGCCAGCCTTTGCACAGGGAGTCAGAGACACGCTAACCCCAAGGCTCACTGGAGCATCTCCCACAGGAAAACTGCATGTCCCCACAGGGCCCAGCTCTACTGGTCACTTACCCCTGTGAGGCATCACAGCATAGGTGAACTGGTGGTGCCCAATGTCTGCTGTGGAATCAGGATACTTGGGTGCTCTCAGCCTAAGGCAACAAGAGGTTAGTGAGACTGGTGTCTTGGCAGCACCTGCTGTCAAACAGAGTAAAGCCAGAGGGCCACTGTGACAAGACAACTGCTTCCCTCACTACCTTGAGGCTTGGCCCAGAGGCGGAAGCAAACATGCAACAGTAAACAGACCCTGGACAGTCCAAGAAACTAAAAAACGTGCGTGTTTTCCTGTCAAAATTGTGGCTGACAATATGCAGTTTCTTTTAGCTCTGTATGCACCTGTAACACTAACACTGCCCTGCTTTCCCTCCTGGGCTGTTTCGATCAGCAACAGAAAAACTACCTGGTACAAATATGAATCTGATCTCTCCTGAATTACCTATGAGCATAACTCACAGGAATTACTAGTTATATGTAATTGACTAAGATAAGTCAGCCAAATTCTCAGACAACAGACTCTTCCTTTATTAACTAAAGTAATTTAGGACCAGGTATTGCTTTGACTTCCAAGAGACTTCTCATAAGGAGTACCTGCAGCAGCTCCCCCTCATCCACCCCTAACTCACAGAGAGAGGCTGAGGACGTTCCTGTGGGCTGATGCCCCGTATTTGCAGTCGTTCAGCAGAGCCACCCCAAAGTTGTGCTCAGAGAGATCCAGCCACTTGTGAGCCCATACCTGCAGCAGGTACCAAGGGATGTGTTCACTAAACAAAGCTGCTGCCAGGAGCAGGAGCAGCTCAGCCCTAGGACCGAAGTACCTTCCCTCTCACCTCAAACCGAGCCCAGTCCCAGGATGTGTTCCAGTGCGTTGGCCGCTGGAGGTGTCCAAACTGGATCTCGTAGGTAGCGTTCATGCTCCTGACCTGCACAGGGAACTCCACCTTCAGGAGCTTGTGGGCCTCATTCCACTCAACCTAAATGTGGGAGCAGGAGGACATCACCATGGGGTCTGACATGCTAGAGGCTGCACTTCTCCTGCCTTCATATGCAGCAGCCAGCTTGTACTCAGCTCACATAAGCTACAACAGAAACACACCAGAGTCTCAACACCAGGATGAACTGGTGGGTCCCTCTTCCACCCTTGTCCCTCAGGACCTCCCCACCCTAGGGCTGCTTCCCCTAAGGCAGAGGAGAGCAGGCAGCAGCAGGCTCCACAGAAGAAAACAGGAGGGGGCATGTAATTCCTGCTGCACAGGATGTTGGTATCACACAGCAGCCATGGCCAAACCTGGGTCAGGAAGCGGATGTATGGGCACACGGCATCCAGGATGATCTCCTGGGTTAAGATGCTGCTTTTCCCGACCTGCAGGGAAAACCTCACCCTTCCCTGCAGGCCCCCAGCCAAGGTGATTTCCAGAGGCTTCAGCAGTGTTGTCACTGGCTTCCTAGAGAAAGGAATGAAGGTGAGATAGTTTCAGCCTGGTAGATCCAGATTCTCAAATCCCAATCCATTCTCCCACACAGCCAGCACTCACTTCTCCAGAGTGAGTGCTCTCTTACAGCTAGGACTGATAGGGAGGCAAGAATCTCAGGGCAAAGACAAAATGCAAGTGCTGCCTGCACTGCTTCTCTACCTGGTTTCCAAGTGATAATCCATCACATCCCAGGCATCCCAGTAGAGAGGAACATCATCAAAGAGTGCAAACTGGTTGGCATAGCAGCCATCTGGGACTGACTCTCTGAAAGAAAGTGGAACAGAGAAACAGCAGCATCAGGACTGGCAGTGGAGAAGAGTATATATAGAATGACAAGTAGTCACAGGAGAGGTCTGAGGAGCCTGGGGCCAGGGACTGGGTGACACAGACCTGTCAGAGTCCAGCAGCCGAAGTGAGGTCACGTGCCCCATCATGTCCAGGCAGACAGCCAGCACTCCATTCTCTATGGTAACGGAGCCATCCTCCTTGGGAAAGGCCACAAACAGGTGTGACAGACCCACACCTGTGGGAGCTGGGTGCCTCAGTAGCAAATTTAATATATTGATTTGCTGGATTCCTTAGATTTCTCCTCAATCAAACTCTGATGCAGGGAACATCGCAGGAAAACTGTCTTGTACTTACCTGTTTCCTCACTGACACAGGCTGAGGGGGCAGCAATGACTCCCTCACCAGAGCATAGCCCATGCTGGGGACTGTCACCAGAGCTGGAAAGCAAAGAAGTTCTGTTCCAGCATCTGCCCCAGAATGAAACCAAAGTCACACTGTGCTGCCCTGCTGCTCTCATGTCAGACGTATCACCTCCTCTCATACCCTCCTCTTCATCTATACTTCAGACAATACTTTATCCCATTTCAAGTTGTCCAAGGAATATCTGAACAGTCACCAAAACCCTTCCCAGGTCAGGGAGAGGCAGAGTTAGCTGTCTTTGTCCCTGCAAGAAATTCTGATACAAGAGTTACCCCAAGTCACACATACCCAGAATCTCTGTTCCATCTGGCCCAGGCCTGGAGATCACCTCGGTGCGTTCCCAGGGCAAAGTGTTAAACAACAGGGTGCTCTCAGTGCTTCCTGCCTTGGGCTGCAGCAGATCCCTGAACAGGGACTGCACAGCTTCCTCCTGCAGCCGAGCACCAGTCCTGCGGATCTCTAGGCAAGAAAAAGGCCTAAGTTGTATCTGAGAGAGCTTCTGGCACTCCTGTGAAATGTACTTGCACTGTATCTCCTTCCAAGCTACAATTACTGATTATCATTATTATCTATAAGCTTATAATTATTAACTTTGTTATTACAAGATTACAATGAACTATGCCAGCTCAGCTGGAAAATTCTCGTTAACAAAGCTCCTGCAAGCACCCATGGCCAGGCAGGAACAAACCTTTCACAGAATCACAGAATCAGTAAGGCTGGAAAAGACCATAGAGATCATCAAGTCCAACCTATCACCTATTACCTAACCTAGCCAAACCTGTTACCTCACCTGTTGCCATCCTGCTACCAACACACCATCCTACCTATAACACACTACCCTAATATCTAGGTCATGCCACCAAGTACATCATCCAACCTTTTCTTAAAGACCTCTAGGGACGGTGACTCTACCACCTCCTTGGGCAGCCCATTCCACTGAGAGATCACCCTCTCTGTGACAAAGTTCCTTCTAATGTCCAGTCTAAATCTCCCCTGATGCAGTTTAAGACTGTGTCCTCTTGTTCTACCACTTGTAGCCAGAGAGAAGAGACTGAAACCCATCTGGCTACACCTCCCTTTCAGGTAGTTGTACAGAGCGATAAGGTCTCCCCTCAGCCTCCTCTTCTCCAGACTTAACAACCCCAGCTCTCTCANGCTGAGCTCTATTATCCAACCAACTCCTGATCCAGTCCACTGGAAACCTATCCAAGCCACAAGCCTCCAGCTTCACCAGGAGTTTGTTATGGGAGACAGTGTCAAAGGCTTTACTAAAATCCAGGTACACCACATCAACAGCTCTTCCCTCATCAACCAGGCGGGTCACCTGATCATAGAAGGAAATTAGATTGGTCAGGCAGGACCTTCCTTTCCTGAAGCCATGCTGACTAAGTCTGATCTCCTTACCCTCCTGGAGGTGCAACACAATTTTCCTTAAGATGATTTGCTCCATAATTTTGCCTGGCACCGAGGTCAGGCTGACAGATCTATAATTTCCTGGGTCCTACCTCCTACCCTTCTTATGGATAGGTATCACATTGGGCAACTTCCAATCTTTTGGGACCTCCCCAGTAAGCCAAGACCTCTTTGTGGGGGTCTATCCTAGCATGCCAGCAGCAAGCAGAGAAGTCAGTAAATTAGGATGGTTTTCAATACCTTGGCTCCTCTGCTAATTCAACACTGTTTCAGACACAGGTCTGCACAGACTCCCCCTGGCAGTCCAAGACTGAAACTTCTGCAGCCCCACCAGGCAGGACCCAGTGTGCTTCCGCATGTAAGTGTCTTCCTAGCCAAACTCCCTGCCCACCTGTGTAGTACTGCAGGGCATCCTCAACCACGAGCTGGATACAGCTGCCCGGCAAAACATCGTGGAATTGGTTGAGCAGCAATAACCTAAAAGAGTGAGCAGAAACCAGGTGAGGAAGCAAGAGCACTTACTTGTTACAGTTTAGAAGAAGACAGAAAGTTCTCTCAAACAAGAGCCCTCTTTGCAACACAGACAAACTTAATAACCTCTCCTTATTTCCCCACCAGCCAACACTTGAAAGAAATTAACTTTTTCCGTAACATCCTTTAAGTTAGGACTTGTCAACTATCATCTTAGTAAACCACAACCATAAGGAGCAAGAGCTGTTTCTTTGTATGCCTCAGTCCTACCAGATATGCTGCTGCACTAGTTCAAACAAGTCAAAACTGGGGAGGAGTAAGCTTAGGTCAGATATGAAGATTCCAATAGCAGAGTAGTGAGGGTTTGGAGTTATCTTCAAGCAAAGCACTGAACACTTTTCAGGTGAATCCCTGATCAGTTTATGGAAGGGGCTGTGTACATACAGTGCTGCAGTAGTGAATCCTCCCCCAGTACCACCAGTGCTCCAGCACTCCCCCACCTCCAGAGCCACTGCAGTTGGCTGGCAGGGTACTGGAACGCACTGTCCCGTGCCACAGCCAAGGTGCTGAGCACTTCGACGTCATGGAGTATCCGCTCACACTCTCGATTCCCCTTCTTTATCTGGTGTCAATTAAGGACAGAAGGAAGATGCTCAGGAAATTGGTAGCTGGGAGTGGATCTCTAACACCAGCAGCAGAATCCCAGCTTCAGTGCTGCAAGGTTGGTTACTTGTAGGTGTCATGAGTTTGCATGGCCTGGGCACGGGGACCCTCACCTGGGCCTGGGTGGTGTACGTGCCATTGTGCAGCTCGAGGAAGAGCTCTCCCACCCAAGTGCACAGCTGTGATGACTCCTTCTCCAGGACAGAAAAGAGCTGGTCAGGAGTGGAGATCTTCACCCTGTGGGAGAGACACAGTGATGAGTTGGGGAGAAGCCTGTGACATGGCTAATGGTGCATCTCAACTGGAAATCTGCCAGTCCTAGAACCAAGACCTCAGAAACTCCAACACAAGTAGATACAGCATTCCCTTCGCCCTTCTCCTACCCCTCTCCTGCTCTTCTGGGACTCCTGACCCTGTCCTGGGGACATTTCCCAGGCAGGGGCTGACTTCCAGGCACAGCAGCTGTGCTGGCCACACACTCCGTGACTCTACTAAGGGCTCATAAGCAGTTCATGCCTGCCCTGTGTACCTGTTCTTACAGCTCTTGATGATAGAGACTCTATCCCTCTGAAAATCCTTCACAACCCTCTGCTTGCCCATCTCCCTGCCGTGCTCCTTCTCTTTTGGCACTGCTGAAGTCCAGGCCTGGCTCAAACCAAGTGCTCCTGCCAGGAGAGAGGATGGGAGCTTTACTCTCACCTTGGCAACCCATCTGTGTCACTCATTCTCTTCATCCTATCCAGCATCTTCTGTGTGGGGCCCCCTCCTCCATCTCCAAAGCCGAAGAGGAATGCACTGTGGTTCACACGTCCTTTGTCCTTATTGTTCTTCACAGTTTTCAGCATCTGGAGGGATTTTTGGGCAGCTGCAACCCCCTGGAGCTCAGCCCCAGCTCCCACAGCTTCATACAAGAGAGCCAGATCAGCTTTTGGGGTGCAAAGCACAATCTCTTCCCCAGCCCAAACTGCCCATATCAGGCACAGGCAAGCCACCTTAGAGGCGGGCAATCAACTGACAGATACTCAAATAGCCTTTGTCCAACAATGCTCCCAGCTACCCTGCTCCCTTCCCAGGCAGTGCCCTCTCCCAGGAGGTTCCAAGGGGCTGGCAACTGCACTTCATGTGCAGGTCTGGCAACCTCACTCACCTCCTCCAATCGTCCATGCATCCCATAGGAATCACCAGGAGGGAAATGGGTCAAGACTTGAGAACCATCAATGCCTTCCCAGAAGAAGGTGTGATGCTAGAGAGAGGAGTAAAAGGAAAATACGGTGTACAGGGGACAGGCACCCTGAAGATCCAAACTGGGTCTTCACTCTCTATTCATGAAGCTTCAAGATGCCCTGATGGATCAGTGCAAGGAGACAGCTGCATAAGTGCAGGGTTAGGGCCCACAAGGGCAGGGGACAGCAAGAAGAGGTTGGATTTGCTGTCTGTTGGACCTGCACACAAGTCACAGCTTCCTGTCCAGAAGCAGCAGGAATTTGCAGGGCAGGGGCCCAGCTGGAATCTCTAACCATGTCCTTCCTCTCCCCTAGAGCCTGACAAGACATCGCTACCACCAAACACTGGTGGCTTCTGGAAGCACAGCCTGTGTTAACTGAGCTGAAGGACTGTGCAACCAACAGGTCCAGTCCTGCAGAAGACTCCAGCACCTACATATCCATCCCCTGAAAGGAAGCGAAGCACAGCTCACCGGGAAGACGTTCACCAGGTTCCAGCTGAGCTTCTGTGTGAGGAACCGCTGAATCCCACAACCACGCATCAGCTGGGGCAGCTGGGCTGAGTACCCAAACGTGTCTGGCAGCCAGAACTAGGAGCAGATGGAGAAAGACACATGTAAACCAGGCAAACCCCATGCACAGCAAGAAGTGGAAGCAGATGGTCTGCAAGGAAGGTGTGCTGGAAAAGATCAAGTACCTCTGAGCAGATCCGCCCAAAGTGTTCCTGGAAGAACCGCTGTCCCTGGAGGAACTGCCGCACCATGGACTCCCCGCTGGGCAGGTTCCCATCCTGGGAGGAAAGTTAAGCACTGGGGATGGGGAGGTCTTGTAAGACCCCTATTTCCTTCCACCTAACCTAGCACATCATGGCAAGGATCTGAACAGAGCTTGGCAGAGAGAAAAAGGAGGAACACAATCCAGAAAGTGCAAAGATCCTTTCTCAGGGAATGATTTGGGAGGATTGTACTTTCGCTAGGCTGGACACTTTAGGCAGCTGCTGTTCCTAGGCGTAGGGACCATCACCAACCAGACAGACTCAGAAAAAGCTCTGCTCTCCCCTCCAGTGCCAGGCCCAGTCCCAGAAGCATGGCAAAAGGAGGGCTGGCAAGCCAGGCTCACCATGCTACTCACCATTTCCACCCAGGTGCCTCCAACAGGAATGAACTGTCCCTTGGCCACGAATTCCTGAACCTGTGCGTAGAGCCCAGGGTACCACCTTCGCACCCACTCAAACTGCTGCGCCTGTACAGAGTATAGAGATCAGCCTCAGCTCCCCCCACACTGCTCCACACACAGGGCTCTCCTCTCTGCAACATTTCTGGTCATCCTCCCATCTCTTTTTTCTGGAGAAGCAATATGCCATGAGCAGAGGAGAGGTCTCCAGAGAGAGACCACTTACCTGGGAGCAGGCAAAGGTGAACTCTGGATTCTGCTCCATCAGACGGACCACGGTGACCCAGCTTCGAGCGCACTTACGGATGGTCTCCTCGTATGGCCACAGCCAGGCTGCAGGGACAGGCATGGCCCCATCACGGTTATTACTCAGCACAAGCTCGTCCTGGAGCTAGAACCTTTCTGAAACCCCTCCTGGGACAGTAAATCAAGGGGTGAAGCCCAACAGGTGAAAGACAGGGCTCTGTAATTCATCCCTCAGGCCCAGTTTCATCAGTGCTCCACAGGGCCAGACCTACCCTCCCCCGACTCAGGGAAACACCAGCCGTGTGCCTCAGGGCATGGTACCTGCTGCCTGGAGCCCAAGGGCAGCTCACTCTCCCCTTGGGCAGCATGCACTGCTCTCACCAGAGTCAATGTGGCAGTGCCCCATGGCATGGATGGTGTGCTGGCTCTCGCCATTCCTCTGGCTGAAGATGGCTGCAGCCAGGTCACGGGCAGCAGGGAAGGTGGAGGGGTCAGTCACATCACACACATTGACCATCTGGTTGGCAGTGTACAGGGCCTGGAAACTCCTCTGGTTTTCCTCCCCAAGGAGCTGTGATTGAGATACATAACCATTTGACTTTGGCCACTGTACCAGTTCAGATGTCACCTGCCTCAGAGAGAAACTGCTACCTCCTTCCAACATCTGTGTCAGTCAGTGGCACCAGGTAAACACCACATCTTGCTTCACAAACACAAGCTTATGCCTTTTCTCATGTGCTTTCTAAATCCAGGTTACACATACACCCCTCCCATAGGACTCTGGTTAACAGATCCTGCTTTGGAGCAGACAGTGCATTAAAAAAAACACCTGTGGCTTCTCTCTATTTAGTTTTCTCCTACTCTTGAATATCCTGACTTGGAATGGACCCACAAAGATCATCAAGTCCAGACAGAGGCAATTATGCTAAAAATGAAGCAGCAAACATTTTCTCCTCCAGGGTCTCAGGTCATGGAACACCAGGAAGAGGAGATACAATGAAGTTGTGGAAAGGGTGAGAGAAGGGAAGAGAAGGAGCTCCCATACCTGGGCCATGTCCAGCAGTATTTCTAGATCTACCAGGAGTTCATAGACATCTCTGTTGAAGATGACCAGCTCAGCCTTGTTCAGGGTGACCCTCCTGTCCGGGTCAGGCGGGGCAATCATGCTGCCCTTGCCAGCTCCAAAGAGCCCATTGCAGGCCAGCTCCACATACAGGGTCAGTCTGTGGGACCAAAATTAAACCATCAGAGAGTAGGTCAGAAACACCAGGACACAGCAAGGATGTCTCACCCCAGCCTCTTAGCTTTCAGCAGTACCAAGGTCCCCCAGTGGCAGGAGGCTCCAGCCTCCACAGCTGACCACCCACCTGTGGGGCTCTGACTCTTTCAGGCTGCTTGTCAGGATGTAGCTGGTCTTCTCACCTTCCGTAGTCAATCCCTGCACAGGAAGATGACACATTCAACACATGCTATCAGAGATCTGCAACAGCAGGCTGGATGGGCAGGACAAGACACCCCAAAGTCCAGCTGGATGAAGAGGACTGGTCCCATATGGTGCGGAATTCTCATAAGAACAATCATCACAGAAGCTGCTGCCCCAGCAGCAACATAAACCCTGCAGGCATCACACAGAGCTTGGCAGGCATGTAAAACGCCACCATTCTGAACATGGCAGGGCACCTGGCACAGCCCTGATCCATGCCTCCTTACCTGGACAGGCTGGGCATCTCGCCACACCATGCCCTCCCCATCACTCTCCCAGATGAAGTGCACTTCCCGCCCTGCCCATGTCAGGGGGATACTCAGCTCCACCTTAAACCAGCACGTGTCCCATCTGGAAGAGAGCAAGCAGCAACATCAGCCCACCCTGCAGCACTCTCCAAAAGGAAAGCACACTTCCTCAGAGCCTCTGTGGAAAAAGCGGAAGTTTGGAACAGCGCAGAAGTTTGATGGGATTGAAACACGACAATGCCACCTGTACAGACCTAATTTAATCTATGCCCTTCTGGGACCCCAGATAAAGTTACTGGCATTTTATCTGACCCTTCTTGAGAAAAAAATCTTCTCCCAAACTTGACAAAGCTAACACCCCCCCACCTGTGTCCCATCAGGCAATGAAAGAATCAGCAAATGAAGTTGCCAAGCCACTCTGCATGATTTACACACAGTCCTGGCTTACTGGTGATGTACCACAAGACTGGAAATTGGCCAATGTGACACCCATCCACAAGAAGGGCAGGAAAGATGATCCGAGCAATTACAGACCGGTCAGCCTGACCTCAGTCCCATGCAAAGTCATGGAACGGATGGTCTTGTGTGCTATTATGCAGCAACTAAAAACGACCATGACATTAGAACTAGTCAGCATGGATTTTGGAGAGGCAGGTCTTGCATGACCAACCTGATCTCCTTTTATGATCCAGTGACTCGACTGGTTGATGACAAAAAGGCTGTGGATGTTGTGTACTTGGACCTTAGCAAAGCCTTTGACACGGTTTCCCACAATAAGCTTCAGGAAAAACTTGTAAAGCACAGACTGGATGGAAACACTTTATGCTGGGTTAGGAATTGGTTGGACGGACGAGCTCAGAGAGTACTGGTGAATGGTGCCACATCCAGCTGGCAGCCAGTCACCAGTGGAGTCCCACAGGGGTCAGTGCTAGGCNGGTTGTTCAGCCTGGAGGAGACTCAGAGGTGACCTCAGTGCTGTTTACAACTACCTGAAGGGACGTTGCCGCCAGGTGGGTGTGAATCTCTTCTTTCAGGCTGACGAGAACGAGAGGACATGGCCTCAAACTATGCCAAGGGAGGTTTAGACTGGACGTTAGGAAGACGTTTTTCACAGAGAGAGTGATCGCTCATTGGAATGGTCTGCCCTGGAGGTGTTTAAGAGGAGA
Organism: Pitta sordida; assembly: GCA_013390025.1. Classification (NCBI taxonomy): domain Eukaryota; kingdom Metazoa; phylum Chordata; class Aves; order Passeriformes; family Pittidae; genus Pitta; species Pitta sordida. Next base: position 17,843 of record WEKX01012669.1, read on the forward strand.
CTGGATGAGGAGCTTAGTGACATGGTTTAGGTGGGAGGTGTAGGGCTGGATGGTCCTGTGGGTCCCTCCTGGCTCAGAGTGGCCTGTGCGCCTGTGAGGGAACTAGGTTTGTGTTCACCACTCTGGGGTGTGCATTCGGTCTCTGTACGGGTGTTAGATGGTGAGTTGGACTAGATGATCCTTGTGGGTCCCTTCCAACTCATAGTATTCTGTGATTCTGTGATCAGGGACACAACCATGACCAAAGTATCAATGAATTGGGCTTTTCACTCTCCTGGGAAACAGACACAACTCGTTCTGTTTCCTCACGAAATCTCACTATGGGCTTCTGGGCAGAGATGTTGAAGCACTCAGAAGGAAGACCATCATCTCATTTCTTCACCATTGAGAACAAATGAGGACTCACATACACAGGTAACTCGGAGATATGAGCTCCAACGCCATCCATGTCACAGCACCACAGAAATCTGGTACTCACGTGTTCCCGAAGGACTCTCCCACTTCAGCCGGCCTGAACTCCTTCACAACAGCCTCCTCGTACGGGATGCGCTGCGGAGTCTGGAAGCAGGAGAGCGATACCGGCGGACAGCGATCCCCAAAAAGCCTGTGGTCGGGGATGGCCACGAGATATTAATAAGGTCAGTCCCGCAAGGACCAGCCCCGGGGCTGAACAGGGAGAGCCCTCTTTCTCCAGCACGGCCGCATCTCCCAGGTACCACTCAACACGCTCGGAAGTATTAACAGATCACAGAGGAACAAAGTGCAGTGGACGAGGGAGGGCAGGGCGGCTCGGCCGCGGCGCCCCGAGCCAGCGCTCCAGGCTGGCCGAGGTGTGTGGGCGCGATCGGTGCCCTCAGCCTGTCCGCGGAGACACCCCGCGCAGCGTCCCCCTCCCCCGAGGGGATACACACGAGCCGGCCCGGCCGCCCACCAGCGCCCTGGGGATGCCCGGGGGAGGCGCAGAGGGGCCTCCCCACCGCCCACCTGCCCCGCAGGTTGCAGTCGGTAAAGTAGGTCTCGGAGAGGAACTTCTCGACGCGNAGAGCTGTCCCTCATCGCTGTCCCTCATCGCTGTCCCTCGGCCTAAGCAATCGTGAACCCGCCTCTCCTTCTTCGTACCCCCCCTTTTGCCTCAAAATCGCCCCAAAAATGCTGTTCTGTATCATTCAGGAGGAAAGGAAGAATCTGTACACAATACTCAGCCCTGATGCTTTAATGGAAATACCGCTCTACATTCAAGTTTACAACATAGGTATGGAAATCACGTGGGTCATTGGCTGAGGATCACGTTACAGAATACAAAAAACAAGATCAAAAGAAAAGGGGTGGGGAAAAAGCAGCAAATCTCTGCTACTGTACAGGCTGGGAGCAGAGCTGAGTCGGATGGAGCACTGGAGGCAGATAGGGACCCACCCCAGCCCCCCTTGGCTCAGGGACATTCAGGCACAGGCTCTTAGGACAAGATACCCAGCAAAAAGCAGCAGCAACTGTTACTTCCACACTCGTCAAGTCTCAGCCATCCAAGATTTTACCTTCCGGATCACCTTGTGCACCCAACAGAATAAAAATGGGGGAGAAATAGCAGGGGAGTGTGCATGACACCTTCGGAATGGAAGAGCCATGCAAGAGCCCTTCCCTACCTGGTTACGGCAGAGGAGAAAGAAGACGAGCAACTTACTGCTGGCATTGTGAGAATATTCCCCACTGGGCTCTTCCCTCTCTTTCCCTTTCTTCATAGGAGGCTCCTGTTCCAGTTCTGCCTGCTCTGCATTGGCTGCCAAGGACTAGTGGTCCCTTGGGGCCGCACACTTTCACCCTGGCTCCAGGTCCCACTCGGGACCAGCTCCCTGGTCTCTCCCAATGGAAGGTCAGGAGCTCCGGTGCCAGGAGACAACCTGGCATGATTCTCGTTTTAAGGTCTTTTTCAACCCAGGCCATTCTATGATTCTATGAACCTGCTGTTTTCAAAATACATGAAATCCTTGGGAGAGGTTGAAGAAACGGCAAAGTCCTGCTTGTCGCACCCCATCCAGGGATGATGGAAGTCATTTTGGGTGTGTAGGATTGGCAGCATGGGTTTGTGCAAGGAAAACTGCCTCCTTTGAGGAGATACAGGACAGTTATGGCTGTCATAGCTTACAAAGTCTGTGCTGACTTCTTTATTTTTAAAATCAGAATCTTCCGCCGTTTAAAATATCTGCCAGCATTAAACTTCTCTACTTAAAAAAATATATACCCCATCTGTGGATTTCAGGAGTGAAATGCACCAAGACCACCCCCACCCCTCACTGTTTTCTTGCACACACACATGCAGAGCAGCTCTGTCAAATACAGTAACCCCTTGAATATTGGGGAGGAGAGGGGGGTGGTCAGTTCCAGAAAGATGGCACAGTAAGAAAAATCCACAAAATAGTGGTAAGTACGGTAAAAATTATAAAAAAGCAGAAAAATCTAGGTTGGTGTTACGCTCTGGGATGTGCTCTCGGTCTCTGTACGGGTGTTGGGTGGTGAGTTGGACTAGATGATCCTTGTGGGTCCCTTCCAACTCATAATATTCTGTGATTCTGTGAAAAAACCCCTGTGATGCATTGAAGCTGCAAATGGTGAACCATGAAGTAGTGAGGGATTACTGTACTTGTTTTGTACTTCCCATGATGTTTTCTCCAGCACAGCAAGGAAAAATATATCAGCACAAGCAGCTCCAGCTAAGGAGCTCAGCAACACTTCCCAAACACGAAGATCCTTGGAGCTGGAAGACAAGGTGGATAAAAATTACCCACCAAGAAAAAAACACGAAAACTAAAAGAAAATTGAAGTTTTATACTGTATGTTCATCTTAGAGGCTGCTTATAGCTCACTTATCTAAACCCCAAACACACACGCTACCTCTGCTTTTTCCTCTTGGACTGTGAAGCCAATCTTATAAAATTGGTTGGATACACTTCCTTCCCTCCCCTTCCCCACCCCAAAAACTGCATGCTGCAAGGTGCCTTTCAACCAACCAGGAACAGGGCTGTAGGTGCATGAGTGTCTTCCTCCAGTTAAGAACAAAGACATTATTTTTTTTTATTTACAAAAAACGGAGAAAAAAGTTTCCACACAAAAGCACTACAATGATAACCCCCCTTTGGTAAAAAGTGTAGTGTCCCCATCGGTCTGTCAGTACTAATTCTCAAGCCACCTGGTATTATGGTACACAAGAAGCTAGTACAGTTATGCTAGCACATCAAGCATATCTCCTTTAATTAAAAAAACCCAACCAAACAAACCAAAACAACAAATCAAAAAAAAAAAAAAAACCAAAATTGACAATTTGTACATTTATTTACAAAAAAGGAGGGAAACATGTTAAAATTGTGTTGTTCTCTGCTGTGTGTGTGTACGTACATGTGTGTGAAAAGCTGGTGCATGGCACTAGGACAGACTAGTAAACAAGCAGGTAAAAAAAAAAAAAACAAAAAAAAAACAAACAAAAAAACCCAACTCCAAAATAAAATTTAAACAGTTCCACTGGCACTAGAAAGGACAGACCAATCTGCATGGGGTGAGTCCAGACTTGGAGGAGGAAGAGGGATCAAGAGGAACCTGGGCTTCGCTGCCCCACAGCCCCATGCGGGAGCCTGTAAAGGGAGGAGAATCCAATGACGACAGGCACCTGGGGACTTTGGGGACACGTCCAAGTGGTCCAGTGGCGGAGAGCACCCAGTTCTCCCTCTCCTTTCAGGGCTTCTGGGGAGTCAAAGCCTCAATGCTGCTGGTGTGTACGAGCTTGTTGTGTTTCTCTGGGATGGCTCAGTTCAGAGAAGGGTCCTTTTTGCCCAGAAAGGTCTGGTGGCCTGCGGTCCCAAGCAGAGATCCACATCCCCATAGGGAATCCCACTGGTGATGGGTTGTACCAGCCACTCACTAGTCAAGTGGCCATGTTACAGAGATACACAGCGAGGGGAGAAAGGCATCTTCCTCCTTCCCTGGGTGCGCACACACACACACCTCTCCCGGGCTCCTCCCTCGCCCCAGGGGACTTTTAGGGTGTCTTGAATATTGTGCCGTATTTGACACGGTACTTGTTGATGCTGACAAAGTGCAGGGTCTCTGTGTCACAGGTGGTGGTGCAGGGCACCAAGCCATCCAACCCTTCACCCATGAGCCACTTGTTTGTTTCAGTTGCCATTTCGCGGGGCACGTGCTCCTTGGTCCATTTGTCCACCCAGGCCTGGAACCGCTGGTGCAGCCGCTTGCTCACTCTTTCATGGGACTACAGAAACAGAGAGAGGTGTTAGAAAAAGGCAGCTTTGGCCCCTAAGCTGCAGTGTTATGCAAAGTTTGGCTACTGGTTGACATAACCAAGGGCAGTGAACACAGAGAGAATTCGTGACGCATACACTGGGCTAATGACAGAGGGAAAGCTCCTATGAAGATCCCCCGGGTCTCCTTTCTATGACAATTAGTGGCAAAATAGGCTCAGAAATACCATGTTCTTGTTTAATAGAGCAGCTCTCAGGACAGGGAAACAGAACATATTCCATGGGAGTTTGAAAGTTGCATGCCCAGCTCGGAGTCTCTGCATTGTTCAGAAGATGCTGCTGTCTCCTCTTTCTCCTCCAGCACCCAAGACCAGGCAAGCCCTGCTCTTCCCAGTCCTTGGGGTCTGTCTCAGTCCTCACAGAGGGGCCCAGTCCCAAGGAAAGAGCAAGCTCAACGTGCATTACACATCTCGGGGATGCAACTGTTATGGAAAATTAGGACTCTGGTCTAGAAGGCTTGAGAAGCTCTGGCTTAACAGAAACATCAGGGGAGGAAGAACTGTGCATATTTTTGAGTAAGAGCATCTGCCTAAGGAACGTAAATAAACACAAATCGTATAAAGCAATGGCTACAGTTATAATTGAAGTACAATTAAACCAATAAAAAACAATAAAGCCAATATAATTAAACCTCTGGATTAAAACTTAGGGGTTTTATTATTAGTTTTGTTCTTCTCCCAAAGACTGACTGCTTCGTGGTGTTAACTGCCAAATCAAATAGACTTGTATTCAAAGTCCAATGTAGCTTCCACAGCCCCTTCAGTGTATTCCAGTAACCAAGGGCTATGCTGCTGCACCCTATGTATTTAACACTTCAAGAATCTATGTTCAAGTTCTCTGTGAAGAGCATCGGCACACAGGATCCTGTTTATGAGCTTATTTTTCCTTGAGGTTTGTGCCAGATGAATAGGAAAGATGGAATTCAGTCAAAATCCTCAGTGTCAGTGTTTCAGAGTCGCTATTGCAATAAAACACTCTTATCTGATGTGGATGCAAGATTAACAGAATGACTTTAAGACTAATAAAATAAAACCGTTATTTGTGTCTCATCAAGAAACATGATAAGTAGTTGTTTCATACATCTAAACACATGACTAAAGTGGATGGAAATACTCCCATGGGATGAGAACAGTGTCAAAACATTCAGATGACCAAATGAGCTTTTTCCTAACAGAATCGTCCTGAATTTCATCAACCCAAAGTCACAAGCTCTTGTCATCCCGAAAAAATCCACTTTAGTACAGTGGTAAGTGTCCCCACCTGGCATGTGGGAGACCCGGGTTCGATTCCCGCCAGGGAGACAGTGTTAAGAGTTGGACTCGATGATCCTTGTGGGTCCCTTCCAACTCAGAATATTCTGTGATCTGTGATAAGCCCAAACCTTTACATGTCCAGAAGAGCCAGAAGGACAATGCTTCCTTCTCCTCCCCTGGGTCCCAGGAAATACCAGCAGCCAACCCCGGTTCTCCTGCTGACTCCTACCTGCTGAGCTCGCAGCAGCGCGGTCCTCCTGTACATGTAATCCTCCGATTTGATCACGTACACCATCTTGTAGGAGTTCAGCTTGAATTTACACTCCAACTTGTCCAAGCTCTCCACGTTCTCCATGGACTTCTTACTGTTTCCCTCTCTCCCTTCCTTCTCCTGTTGCTCCCGACCACGCTGACACTTACGGATCCGCCTCAGGTTCCTGCAAACCAGAGAAACTCTCTAGGAATTAGTGCTCACTCTCTAGCACTAGCAGGGTGGATGCAGTTGGTGGACTTCAAGGCCAGGCTGGATGGGGCTTGGAGCAATCTGGTCCTTGCCCATGGAAGGGGCTTGGAATTAGGTGGTCTTTAAAGTCCTTTCACAGCACAGCCTGGCCACTCACCTGGGCAGGAAGACAGGTTTCTGGGCCAGGTGCTCCCGGAGTTCAGGGGAGGTAGAATCAGAGTTGATGTATCGCTCCACATAGTCCGACCAGCGCTGGAAGCAAACACACAGCAGACATCAGCCACTGCCTTCCCATCAAACAACATGGGATATGTTAAGCCTCCTTAAGGAGGCTAAACTGGAAGGCACATGGAGGAACACATCACCTTTGAAGGCTCTGTGCACCTTATCCCCCAAAAGGCAGACACAATCTTCCTCTACATGGTTTTGAGCATTTTCTAATACAAAATAAACCAAGAAGGATTTGCCTGCACACATCATTGAAAGCTTTATGGCATGTCTTGATGTATCTTTGTCTTGTGCTATCAGACCACACGACCAGTCAGCTGGACCCTTTGGTCCAGTGCAACCTTGAGCATCACAGTCAGCTCTCTGGACAAGCTGCCCATACCTCTGCTTCCACAGGGTCATCAGAGTTCTCCTCTTCGGTGTCTAGCAGCTCAATGGTTAACTGAACTTGACCTCTGCTCTGAATGAACATCAGCTATAATGAAAAAGCAAAAGGGACATCAGGAAGAGGTTTAAAATAGAAAAAACCACTTTCACTTCTCACTGGAGCAAAGGGAGAATGAAGCAAGTCAGCAGAGTTTTAAGGGAAACCTTCTTGAGCCCCCAAAGTAAGTTTGAGGGCAAGGGAAGAAATATTATACACTCAGGCTTTTATCCAAAGTACTTTACTGGCTCAGATAGGGCTTGACCACTTCCTGCCTCTTTGGCAAAGGAAGTATGGATCTGATTAGCACAGGTTTCTTAGCAATGTATGCAGATGGCAGTGATTGAGTGCCCAGTCAAAAGTAGATCTTCCCACAGTCGACAAAATTGAGACACCAGAGAAACAGGAGAGTTTGAACTAACAAATTAAAACCAGTGGCAGCCAAGCAGTCAGTATGATAGAGCTCAAAGCTGCTGTGAACCACAGGGGATATTCATTGCTGTTCCAGGAAATATATTCCTCCTTGAAACCTCCTTTCTGAGGAGCCCTTACAGAAGCATTAACCTACGCCCCAAAAGCTGGCAACGTGTGCTGATGTTGGCTGGGATGGGGTTAAATTTCTTCATTTTTGGGTGCCTAAACAAGGCTCTCTTTTATAAAGGACTGGTGCCTCTTCCTTCTCACAAGGCATCCCCCTCACCTCTTGCTGCTTTTACACTGTGGTTCACAGCCTGGCTTTACCTTGAAACAGTTCTCCTCTGACATGAGCTGCTCAGCTTTGCGCTGGTACGCGGCCTCCAGGAGCGCACGAGAAGACTGGGAAGCGAGAAGACCTCCTGTGGCTCCATTGCTGTTCTCTGACAGGTAAAGGTCTGTCACCTGCACACAGATCTCGTCACTCACTATGTGCTGGAGCTGCAAAAAGGAGGGTGTTTGTTGGGGAGGTTGCTACATGCCCATCAGCACAGAATAGAAAGAAAGAAGGATATAACCATGGGTTTAAGCTCAAAGCAAAAAAAATTTAGAACAGTTGAAAAAACACAAGTTTAACTTCTTCCAGTTGCAGATGCTCTCTGCTGCTATGTAAAAACCCCATAGTATCTTTAAAAAACTTAGCAGGTGGCAAAGTAGAACTACTCGGAGAAAGACATGGAACATTCTGATCAGCAGCAGGGGAGGAAGGGTCAGTGCACTGTGACACAGTATATCCTCTCCTTACTGAGGGGCTGCTGCTGTGTCTGAGGAGAGGGGCAGGAGGTTTAGGATCAAATCCACATTTTGTACAAGTTTAAAAATGAAAAGTCTCCCAACTGTCTTCTGAATTCCGTTAATTTCTGGACTAAATGGTTTTTCAAGAGCTGCTCTACCGTTCTGAAAGAGGAAAGGCCTTTCAGGACATTCCACTTCCAGTCCTTTGTGTCTGTTTTTGTTCTTTTCAGTACAAAAAGACACACAAAGTATTTTTCCCTTGCTCATACATTCTTCCTACTAGCCCAATAAAAGGACTGGAATTTAACAGCCAAAATGAGCTAGTCTGGTAGCCAGATAAAAAAAGAGAAAGGTTTTTAGAAAAGGCATGCACTTCTCCTTCAGCAGGAAAGAAATTATTTAAATGCAATTTAATTTTTTTTCAAAGTTAAATCAAGATTATCTCTGAAGATGCTTTGAATACTTATATCCTAAAACATCTGGAAAACAAAGAGGACTCTGTATACATGCAGAGGATACTCTCAATAATTTAAAAAGATCAGAAATTGCCTTCTATCCTGTCTCTATATGAGGGTTAAGGTTAAGAAACACCTTGAATTTACCTGCTTACTCCTGCAATTCCCCATTTAGGCATACAACACTCCACCTCCAATGTGAACCTGGGTTCTCAGTGCAGCACACAACCTGTCTGCTTTCTCTACCCCACCCACCTCCCCCCACCTTTGCTGGCAGTCACCTGTCGCACGATGCTCTGGATCAGCTTGTCCATGGTGAAGGCGATGTAGGCGTGGATGGTGAACATCTCCCGCAGGGAGTCCTCGTACTGCGACGAGTCCATGTTCCCGTCCAGGAGGTTGCGCACCATGTCCAGGAAGGCTGGATAATAATCCTCAACGTCAATGTCCACTGCAACAGGACAGAAGAGGAGAGATGAACACACCACCCCTAAGAAGAGTCACTTTCAGTTTTGGTCCTTAGGTGACCCATTCAAGCTGAAGAATTACTGGAATCGGGTTAACTCGTCTTTTATGAACACAAATAAACCTTTCTATGGCCACAGTTATTTTCTTAATATCTTGCTTCCTAGCTTTAGCCTCCTCCATGAGGTTTTTATTTCTGAAAGACATTTTTAAAAAGTTTTTAGTTACGCAGCTTGAAGATACTTGAGGCATGCAAGTGTAAAATGAAAGCTCTTGTGAAATAACTGCTGCATATTATCCTTCTGCTAGAGGAGTCCCATGTTGCCCACATCTCCCTGAGTCCTGCCCAGTGATAATAAAAGAGAAGCCCCAATCGTAAAGGGTGACTCATGTGCTTGACACCAAACCAACTCTGTCACCACGCTACAAACAGAAGCACCTTTCTCCCCCCACCTCCCATCAGAAGGCACTCACTGGGCTCCTTCAGTCGCAGCTGGATGGCAGGACTGTCGCTCTTGTCTCGCTTTATGCCCAGCACTTCCCTCTCCCACTCCCGTTCCCGAGTCTCCTCCTCAATCTGCCGCTCGGCCTGAGTGCATATCCGCAGCAGTCGTAAGCACAGGATCTGATGCAGCCTCATGAAGATGTACCAGTTGCTGTTCACATAGAAGAGGTTGTAGACCTCATCCATGCCCCTCAGCTTCTGGGCTGTCGTGTTATTGAACATCAGCTTGGTTTTGGGAGGACTGCCCCCAACACCGTTGTGCTTTTTTGCAGCCCCAGTAGCTTCATCCACATCCATTTCCTCCTCTTCCTCCTCTTCCACATCCGAGAGTTCACCTCGCTGAGCAAACAGCAGGTCTGGAATGAAGTGATACATGATCTGCTTGATTTTGTATTTGTCCTCTTTCTGGATTCCCGTCTGCCGCTTCACATGGTGGATGATGAGAGAGGCAGCATCTTCCAGGATCTGCTTGTCTTCGTAGGCTAGTGAGAGATGTGGGCCTGTGGGGACTCCAGCATTGTCTTCTGAAGCCTGCTCTTGCCTCTACAAAGGAGAAACAGAACAAAAAAATCAGCCTGAATCACCTCTCTCCACCCAAGAGCCTTTCAGAAAGCTCTGTCAGTGAAACAGACTTCCTTCATCATTGAACAGTAAGGAACAGGAACTGAAACTGCACTAGCAAAGTACGTAAGCCTGAGGGAAGGAAACTATTAGTGGCCATCTTACCTCATCATAGATACTTTCAATCTCATTGAGGAGACTCTTTGACCTCAGGACCTTGGTATCATTCTGCTTGAAGTTGATGCCCTGGTGGTCCAAAGATTTCAGGTAATACTTCTCATTCTGCTCTCGCCAGACTTTATTAAATCCTCTCTGGGCTTCTCGCCACTCTTCCTCTTTCATCTTTAACCTTGGATAAAAAAAACAAGGGCTAAGGGGTGAGGATATAGGAAAAAACTGGCCTCATGGCTCTTGGTGAGTATTGGGAAGAGCTGAACTCCTGATGAAATGGGCAAGAATGAAATATATCCCACAAAAAGGAGCTTTATAGGAGGAGCTGGACATGCTCCTCTGGAGAAAGCACTCTGGGTTTCTTTCACATCTAAGTAAAACCACTCAAACAAAGTAATCCCAGTATCCAAAGTAGGGAGAGCTGATAAAGGGACAGGAATATATAGAGCTGGCTCTGGTCTCTCAGAAATGCCCAGAAAGTCGTGTAGCTCCAGCTGTGGAACAGGGGCAGCTTAATTTTGATGATAAACAAGTCATGGACATCTGAGTGTCCTGGGAATGGACTCCTGAACCTCAACTCAATATCCCAAGCAAAGCTGCCCTGACTCAGTTCAAGAGCAGTGTCCTTGAAGCAGGGTGAGGAAACTGGGACCTTGCAGGTATCTTGGGAACGTTGCTACTCCCAGCTCCAGAATCCCAGAACACAGGACTAACAGTCCCACAGAGACAAAAAGTGACCAAGGAAGAGTATCCACTGCTCACACATCTCCTCAAAATTCCCCAAGGAGTTGCAACATCCACTCCCTTTTCTTAACCGATGAAGGAGAGGCTGACAAAAGAAACAAGACTGGGAATCTGAGGGTAGCACAGTCCCCATGATCTGAGCCCATGGGCACGTACAGTCATGCAATTTGGAAAGGAATTGCACTTATCCCTTATCTTATACATGGTGCTGACACTGGGGAACAAACAAAGTTTAAGAGGAGACAACAGAAGCTCTATCTTTGCAGCTGGCCTGAAAGGATTTTATTTTAGAAGGGGAATTCCCTCTTTCTAGGTGACTATTATGGAATACACCAACAGACCAGAACATAAATGCACTTCTTAATTTCACAGAATAACAGAGCCACAGAATGGTTTGCATTGGCAGGGACCTGAAAGTTCATCTTGTTCCACCTTCCTGCCATGGGCAGGGACACCTTCAACTGAACCAGACTGCTCCGAGCCCCGTTCAACCTGCCCTTGAGCACTTCCAGGAATGGAGCAGTTGCAACCTTTCAGGGCAAATTTACAGCCTTGTGCAGGTCACATCTCCTAGGGGCAGATATTAACCACTTTTCCATTAATCTGGTCCACATCCAGTATGCTACCCTTTGGAAGTGCCCCCTGAGCAGGGTGCTAGGGCAGTCAGTACCTTTTCAGCACGATGGGAACAGCCACGGATGGGTTCTTCCGAAGCCCATCAATGATGTCAGCTGCTTTGTCAGCATATATCCTCTGGAGAGCCTTGCGGTGGATCACCTCTGAAGTGCCCCCCAGAGTGTTGTCCAGCCGGAATTTGGCCTGCTCCTCAGCAGACAAGCGTGACAGTTTCTTTTGGATTGCCTCAAGAACGCGGATTGTTGCCAGGTTGGTCTCCAAGACAACATCCAGCTGGAGAGAAGAGTGCATTAACCATTGCTGAGTAGATAAAACGTGATACTTCACAGAGGCAAACATTCAAGTGACATGAAACAAGAAGCTGTGCCTGTTTAACAAGGTGTACTAGAGCACTTTCATGTTCAGCTGCTCTAAAATAATCCAATTATATTTTATCTGCTACCTAGATAATACTGCATAAGAATTTAAGGTCTATCAGAATGTCAGTGTTCGGAAATTACATTTTCCAGCTGGGAATAGAACACTATTGACAGTTACAAAAAGAAGTGCCAAATCTGAGCAGAATCAGGTAATTGCTGAGCTAACTTCTATTTCCAGTCAAGATGTCAGTCATTTAACATCCTGAATGTATCGCTTTTCAGATGATTACAGAGGAATGCATGTTCACGTGGGCAGGAAGAACAGAAAAGAAGCAGCAATTCCATGCTGGCCATTCAACAATTTCATGTAGAGTGGGGTGAACCAAGAGCTCTGCATAAAAAGTGAGGAGCAGGGGTGGCAACTTAGTGGTTATGTAGCCACTGCTTCTTGCATTAAGAGAACACAAGCTTTTATTTAAAAAAAAAGATAATTATTGTAAGAGACACAATAAAAAAGAGATTCTAAGATTCAGTATTAAAGCTCTCATTACACCAAGCTCATTAATTGTTGACAGAACAGAGCTTTCCAAGACACGAATCAAGGAAAAAACATTTACCTCAAAACGCTCATCCTCACACCTGTAGATGTGCTCTTCATATTGAGTCTTCTTGGAGCTCACAAATGTGGAGTCTTCAGACCAGGATGGGAAGGAGACCCAGGTGTCGTTCAAAACCTTTCAGGGAGACAGAGGGAGAACAAGAGTCACAACCAGCGTTCCAAGGGGCCATGCTCGGCCAGCTCCAAATCCAGTTTTCTCATGGGAGGATCCAATTCCTAATAGAGTAACTCAAAAAACCTGTGTGCCCCTTCCAGAGCCCAGCAACAGAGCAACCCCAAACAGCCAGAACCCAAACATCCAGGCAACCTGAGAAATTCACTACCTGGGCCTATGAGGAAAAATCTTGCAAGGGAAGAGAAAAATAGAGGTAAAAGGAGTTTTTCCTCTACTTTGGATTAGTCAGCTGCAACCAGCTGGTTCCTCGTGTGTTCACCATTGCCAACACTGGGTGGTCACCAGAGCAGACCTGACTGTTAGACAGGATGTGGCTTCTGCCTCCAAACAAGGCTAATTTGGAATATAAATCTATACCCCAGCATCACCTCTCCTGACAAAGCAGCTGAGCAACTGCAGCTTTCAATACAGGAACAGAACGTTAAAAAATAATTAAAAAAAAAAAACTTCAGAGAGGTCAAAGAGGTCAAGGGCAAAGAAACAACAATTTTGGCAGGCAGTCTTGAAAGCCAGGCCCGTTTTCATAAAACCAAAGCCTGAACAACTGAGTCATTACATTCTCACAGGGAGCAGTTTGTAAGTGCATCACACAAGCTGTTTTTGAGAGATGTGTCAGGACTTAAATTAAAACCTCAGCATTTCAGGGAGAAAGAAAGAAGCATGTGAAGGAATATACGAGAGAATCTGCTAAAAGAAAATGTGATTTTCTTTTAAAGCTGGCCTAGAGACAACTCTGAAAGCAGATGAAGTGGGAATTCAGGTAAAAAGGTAGCAATAATCTTGAATTACATGCTATTTTGTACAGGATCCCTGAAATCACATTAAGACTACAAAGAAAACTATTTCTGTCATTTCCGACTTGGAGTGTTTGAGTTTCTAATCTTAATGTTCCTTTCACAGGCTGTACTACATAAAACATCATAAATAAAATGTAGGAGCATTAAGTATGTCAGTAATTAAACACTGTAATTATTCAGTGGGTTTTTTTCAAACTGCTCTCCAATATTCTATGCAACTCATTCACAAACTCAAGTGGAGAAGAGCTGATTCCAACCATTAAAGCCACATGGGTATCAACTTCCAGACAGCTTTCAGCATGAGCCAGTTCCTAGACTGATGCCTTTCCCTGTGCAATAGGTTCTGCATATGATCCTGATGTTTGCAGGAGTGGCACCAGGAATACCTCACCTTGGGCTGTGACATGTCCTGTGATGATCCCGAGCCAGGATGGTGTGTGCACACACCGCTGGGTGCAGCAGCAGCACAGACCAGTGCTGAGCAGGCAGCTGCCTGGCCCCAGCTCCACGCCCAGCACCACCACATGTACCCTAACACCCCCAAGAACTTTTCCCACACTACAGAGGGAGATACAAAATAAATTCCCCATGCTGTTCCATTTCGCTCAGCCTGGCTCCATTCCTTTAGAAAGGCTGTGAAGAGCCTTCCTCTGTCACACAAGTCCCACCTTACCTCCTTACACAGCGGGGTCCGCCCTGTGCACTTGGGCTGCTGGTAGCTCTTGGGCAGGGCGCGGTAGCTGGAGCCCAGCCTCTTACAGGAGGCATAGTCTATCTCCATGGCGATCCCCTCGGTCGCCCGTTCCTTCGGGTAAGTCTCCATATGAACAGACTCTTTATACCCCAGAAAGTTTTTAAACCAAGTGAACAGTTCTGGAAATTTCCTAAAAATGAAGCGAAAAATGAGCAAAGTAGAAATTAAGCAACGCTGATCTGTTGCTGAGCATAGAACTGAATGTTACGGACAGTGCTCAAAACAACCCTATGAATTATCAGTCTGGTGAGAGAAGACTGTTTCTGCTCAATGCCACATCCACACAGCCCAGACAACTGGGAAGCAAGTACCTGTTGATCAGGTGGTGGACTGCTCTCTTGGTGCAACTAAGGTGCTTTAGTGATGAGCAAGGAAAAGCAGCCAGAGCTTTCACTTCAAGGACAGCACTCATGGCAGGGTCACATCTGGGTCTCCCAAACCACCCCTATACGAAGCTCAGGCCAGATTCCTAGTCGTTTGGCAATGTTTTGAACTTTAAACCAGACCCTTCCTTTCCAAAGGCAGCAAGAAATAACTGAAAAGAGATTCTACAACTACACAGCAAAAGGTTTCAATGCTGAGCAATTGCTTCAGCCAGACCATACAGAGAAGCACAAATCATGAAGAAGCCTTTGCCTGCAAGGCCCAAGTTTGTCTGTTTGTAAAGTTTCCTGAAGAATTTATTAGTCTAAAGTACTGCTTTTGTTCAAGTCCTCTGGTGCAAAGCTCTAGTGATACAAAGAATTAAACCTGTTACTGAGGTTAATTGAATCACTACTTATTCACTGCCAAAGATAACGTCCTATTTCAGCATAAAACCCACAGTATGACCCCTTCCCCAATGCAGATATTCATCCTTATAGTTAGAAGCACAGGCAGTAAATGGGAGAAATACAAATTTTTTTTGTTTTCAAATACCACACCTTTCCTACCTAAAGGACATCCTGTTGATGTCTGACTAATTCCAGTGGAGCTACGGAGCAAGCAGAAGATCCTTGGGGCAGATTCTCTGCACAGCAGCAACTGTAATAGGGTCCTGAACCCAATTTATGTTGCTGTTGCCTTCTCCCTTGGAACCAGGAACTCAGTTTGCAGGCAGAAGGAACATTAATCCTGCTGCCCAAAGTTCATGAGAGGATATTGGTTGGTTTTAGTTGTTCTGTACAGTACTGACAATCATGGAAGCCACAGTTCCTACTTAAACCATAGTGTTCCTTAGTATTTTTGGCTTCACAACAGAATTCAGCTGGTTTTTGGAAACTTCAGTGATTTTATATCAGCACTCTGGGTTTTTGGGGGACATTTCCTATATAGTTAGGCAGTCAATCTTTCTCAAATTACATAATCTGTGATTCCAGAGCAAGAAACTGATATAACAGGCTGCTTAACAATTTTGTTTGCTGTTCTGGAAAAGGAAGAAACACAGCGAGCAAATCAGCACTGCTCTCCCATGCTGCCTGTCAAGATACTGCTGGGAATCCCTCTCTCAGATAAGGAATAGGAAAGGACAGTACAGAAGACCATCAACATTAGTGTTTCTTTCCTGCCTCCACAAGAGAAACAGACCAAGAATATCAAGCTTCTTGCCTTGTGTAAGGAAAGGGGCTGCACTTACCCCAGGAATGGAGAAACCAGCTGCACGAGCTCAGCCCGGGAGATCACCTCCTGGTTGAAAATCACCAGGCAGCGGAGGAAATTTTCATAGGCTTCTGTGCTACGCAGAGCTTTGCGGACCTAATGGAGAGGAGAAGAGAAAAAGAGCCGCTGTCAGGGTGAGATCAGGCACGGCCAAACCCAGGAGACACTGTGCTTCCCACAGATGCACACAAGCCTTTAAGTGAGCCAGAGAGAGAACCTGCCAGGGTCAGACAAACAGGTACTGATGGGAGCCGTTCCTGTGCTGGGGATCCCCCCCAATGTCAGCACTGGGGTATTACTCTAAGAAAGGAGCTGCAACAGAGGCATTAAGTCCTTCAAAGTGTGCCCCAACAGCTGGATTACAGAATGATGGAATCGTGGACAACATCAGTCATAGCTGCAGCACCACAAACCCACCGAGGCTGTCTTTAAAGTCCGGAGAACATTTCAAGTAGAGAGCAGAGGTATGAGACCCGTGCCCTGGGTAACACCTCTCCAGCCTCCACCTGCTTCCAACTTGGGTTATCACAGACAATCCTGCTTCTTTAAGCCTGACCTTCACAGAACAAGGAAACCAAACTATTCATCCCAACACCGCTGCCTTTCCCACAAGGACAGCTGGATCTGTGCACCAGACTCAGATCTATCATTAAGATATTTGTCATTATGGTTGTAATTCCACAGCATGGATTTCTAGATTTACTCATGGTAACATCTACACATACTCCAAGCAATAAATTTTTTCCCAGCTGCCATCAGCTGGTCTCCAGCACACTGCAGAATTCACTCCATCATCAGGGAGCAACCAGGACTGTCATTGAGACATTAATATTACTTAAAAGGATTGTTTTAAGTCTATTGTGTATTCCCCTCTGAGCTAGAGGGAAATGTACAGTCATCTTAGAGAAGATGCCAAGGTGCCACTTGGAAACATCCCATATTTTCTTCACTTGTTCTATGTGCTAAGCCAGCAACAGGTAACAACTGTGCAATTAATTTGATTAATCTCTCAGAGGGGGGAAAAAAAATCAACCCAACATAAATGTGAATCAGCTGCTTTCTAAACTGAGCTCCCCCACTGCAGGCAGCTGGTTGTGGATGGGTACAAGCTGTGCCAACACAGCCCTGCACACCATCAGCTGTACAGGGATTTCATAAAGGGGAAAATAATTTGGAGTCTGGGTTACAGGAAAAAATTCCCATCCCTGCAAACAAACTGCAGCAGCAGCATGTGGAAAGCTAGAGAAGGAGTTTTGGGAAAAAGGCACATGTAAAAAACATCACCCATTTTTTAAAATTTCAATGGAGTTGACTTAGAGGTCACAGGATACATCCAAGGTCAAGCTGAGAAGTGTCACCAGGGCAGTGCAAACCTCACATGCTTCACTGTGACAAAAATCCAGATGTATATAAATGAAGGACATACATCAATGATGTGCAGCCACTGCACCCCACCTCTCACCTTCTCAAAGAAGAGAGATTCTGTCCCCACACCATGTTTGCTGGCTTCTGCCAAAGACTGGTCTTTTAAACCAAGCAGCTTTGGTTTCTTCTGTTAACAACAAAAACCAACAAAACAAAAACAAAGAGGTGTTCAGCAAGTTGAGATTATTTGATTATCTATCACACACGACTGTTAGCTTCCTGATTCCACCACATTCTTTCAAACAAAAGAAATGTGGCTTTTTTGGAAGGAAACAGCCATCATTAAAACATGTGCTACACATACTGTAAGTTTTAGTGTCAATAAGTAGAACACAACTCCAAATATTTGTGATATACTGTTGCACCCTTTTTGTAACTAGCCAGTTGGAACATACTATACCCTATCTTGTTTTTCTAGCTAGTTTGCAAAACTACCAGAATAAATGTTTTTTCCTATTGCTCTCTCAGTTCTATAAGTCATACACCTCCTCAGAACTGTAAGTTTTTTTTCTCTTGCTGAGAAGATTCTGCAAGATCCTGTATTTTACCTATACCAGTCCTGCCCTCTCCATCCTCAGAAAGGCTGAAAGCTGCCTCCAACACATTTTGTTTTGCTGCTCTTGGTTTGAAGACAAAGAGAAAGGGCAGAAGGGGATGTAAATCACTTGATTTAAATGACACAATTATGCCTGCTAATGCTTTTCATGACAAAGCAAGATATACTGCCTTCAAATAAAGCAGGCAAACTTATCCATCATGCACAAACATGAAGCCATCTGCCCACAGGACAATTTTTGTTACAAAGCCTTACTGCTCTCACAAATTATGCATCATTTGAAAAGGGCAAACTCTGTTGGGAGAATAATCATTGTATTAAGAAGTTTATCACAGGAAAGATAAAGAAACATGCGTCCACTGCATCTGCTCCAAGTTCTACTACAACAATGCTTTCAGAAATACCTTTATTTCAGCTTCTCCTGCATGGCTTAGGAATATTTGCTACAAATTTTGGACTCATTTATTTTGTCGCATTACTGAGACTTCTGTCTCCACACTCCACAACTGCCCCTCCTTAAACACTGCTAATAAAACTATGTATTCTTAATAAAGTGGCAAAAGCCCTATTTTCTCAAGCCATTAAAGTAACTCGTCCCACCTTGGGAAAAGCAAGGACTTGTGCTTGGAAACAAAGACTTCCAAAAGCTTTAAGTAAAGACAAGCATTAGTTTCCATGTTCTCAAACTGCAGCCTGTGCCACAAAAATCACAAGGACTGATAAAATACATCCTGCTCTGCCCCAGTCTCCTGGGACAACGGGGGCTGCTGAAGGAGCAGCAGATACTCTTACCTTCACTGGAGGGGTTGCTCCAGTACCCGAGTGCCGTCGAATCTGACAGCCATTCTGGTTGGGTCTTTGCTGCTTGTTGTTGAGCTGTGGCTTCTTCACTGTGCCCCCATGATCATTCCTGACAGATTCCACTTTCTCTGCAGTTGTCTTACTTAACAGCTTGTTCAGAGACAAACCCATAAGACCATTAGGGCTGAGTTCCACATAACATCAGAGAATCACAGAACTGTTTGGATTGGAAAGAACCTTAGAGACGATTCAGTTCCAGCTGCCGGCCACGGTCAGTGACATGTCTACTAGACCAGGCTGCTCAGAGCACCATTTATGTTTCCAGGAATGAGGCAGCCACGGCTTTTCTGGGCAACCTGTGCCACAGCCTCATCACCCTCACAGGAAAGAATTGTTTTCTACTCTCTAATCTCAACCCACTCTCTTTTAGTTTTAATCCATTCCCCGTTGCCGCATCTCCCCACATTCTTGTAAAAAGTCCCTCTCCATCTTTTTTTTAAGGCTTCTTTCAGGTACTGGAACACCACAACGACGTGACCCCTAAGCCTTCTCTTTTCCAGGCTAAGATATGTAAATTCTCTCAGCCTACCCCTCTAATCATTTCTGTGGCCTCCTCTGGACTCACTCCGACAGGGTGATGTCCTTCTCGATGCGGCTTCTCCTAACTCTAGACGAGCAATGCATTTTACTGCAGTTAAAGCAGCCTTAGAACAACTCTTTTATGCAAAGGAATTGTGTTTAAAATACAAGTACGTAATTTAAAAGACAAGTTGCATCCAGAAAACACAGTCTATCCCCCTGACATTCTCACATTCAACGAAAGATCACTCAAAAAAACCCCAACCTTACCCCAAAAAACAAACAGCAAAAGCACATTTTTCTGAACTCTAGCTACACACAGTTTTCACCAGGTATTTCAGCTCATGTCCTAGACTACTCACCACAGAGCTGTTGGCATCAGGGAGGAACTGCCCAAATTCTGAGAGCAGATCCTCCTGGTTCTTGAAGAGGCGAGCCACCTGTGCATACACCTCCTGCTCCGTCAGGGCTGGCGTGTAGTTGCCTCCTGCCTCCTTGGCATTGCGCTGCTCCTTCTGCCAGAGGAAAGAGAAGTGTCAAACGAAAGGATGCACAAACTATTGAAGTGACAAAGAAAAAATTAACAAACCCTCAGTGATATAAAGCATGAAACAACAAAGGTCTCGGCATCTTACATAAGGCATCATACTGGGTTAAGAGTAAGATCCTTGCATTTTTAAAATATCTATAGTTACATATACTATAAAGTATATGCTAAATGCCCAAGTGGCCCTGGACTAGTAGGACACTTACCAAGGAAGTGGGTTTTTTGCTTTTAACATAGAACTGTGGTCACACTGTCTCTTCCTAACGTACACTCATGGAAAAATACTAAATCCAATTTTTAAACAGGCATTTCAGACACTTCCAAAGATGAGGGACTGAAATCTATTACTTCATCCTGCTACATAATTTTTTAACTTGCCAGAACTCTGCTTAAATTAACCCTAATTCAACGCCAGGCTGGACAGGGCTTGGAGCAAGCTGACCTAGTGGAAGGTGTCCCTGTCCATGGCAAAGGGTTGGACTAGATGGTCTTTAAGGTCTGTTCCAACCCAAACCACTCCATGGTTACTTGCTGGCCTCTGCCAACTGAGCAGAAGACCCAAATCCAAGTTTTCGACAGATACCGTTGCCTCCCTAAAGTGAGGGAAGAGAAATAACCTTACACAGACCCAAATCCCTATTTTTAACCCTCACCTGATATGTGTGGAGGATCTCCAGGAAAGCTTTGTAGATGTCTGGCTGTCCCTGGAACCGATTCTTGATCTTGTTGACATAGTTGATGGCATGATTAAATTCCACAGGCTGATTGTTCTGCAGGGATGGTGTGGTGCCCAGAGAGATTGTCACAGGTGTGTGAGGCTGGACTGGTGGTGAGCGCGGTGATGCGTACGGTGGGATTGGGGGAGTTTGCTGGCTGGCAGGAGTATGTGCCTGCAACTGTGATGGCTGAGAAGAAAACAAGATGTGTCAGAAATTAGCAGATTACTTTATGTTTGGGATAAAAGCACTTTTAATCCACTCACTGGTGAGCCAGCAAAGACTAAACCACATCAGGAAGGTGAGGAAGAATAGGTCCTTTCCAACCTAGTTAATTCTGTGACAAAACACCAGGGCCATTTAAACTGTTGTAATTAAGTTGATTTTCCCTGCTAATCACTTTGGACTGAAACCTGAGAAGACACAAACTACCTCAAAATTTAACAGTGCCAGAATGCCTAAGTATGTCTTCCTACAACACTGCAAATTATTTTGCCCCTAGTGAAGAATTCTGGGATGTATACAGGCAACAGCAAAGGAAAACTGGAATCTCTTGAGACAAAGAGCAGGCAGCAAGTAATTATACTGAAAATAATATTCTTAACGGGCACCAAAGAGCAAGGGGAAAATTTCATTTTGAGGTGCCAGTTTTAAATAGAAATGGACTTACTTATTCCTCTCATCTTTTAAATTTCAAAACTTGTGTGTCAGAATTTTCAGGACTGACAGTGTATAAGTGCCTTAGGATGGCCAGAAATACCCTCGTACAAGGTCCTGCCTTGTTCACCTACAGCTTCACGTGCCTGGTAGGGACACCTCATTATCTAACCTGTCCCTCGAGTTCATTTTAGTTTCACCAAGTCTTTTAGCATGTTTTTGTTTGCCATTTCTGAACAGCAAGTTTTATACCCCAGCAAAGTTTTTCCAGAGATCAGCTAACTGCCACATTTTAAATCCTGCTGCTTTTTAACTGCATATTCCTTTTTTTTTTCTCTTTTCCAGGCTATTGTTAGCTAACTGCGAAGTTTAGGGATTAACCCTTGAAACTTTAGAGATTCCTTCCCTACCTAAGACTGAAATATTTCTGCATTTTGAGACTAAAATCTGTACTTTATCTACAGTAATCTTCTTGAATGCCTATTACCCTATTCCATTTCCAGTCAAGTGAAATATACCCTTCAGACAGTAGCATCTGGATTACATCTAAACCAGAGTCAAATTCCTTGGAGTTATTGAAAGGTCTCTGTTTTGGGCACACGCCCCGATACCTACAGGCAACACCAGGGTCATCTTGTCTAAATTCCTGCACTTCAGATGTTGCCAGTAACTCCTGCATCCATCCAGCTGATATCTCAGTTGGATTCCTTCATAAAAACCATCCAATCCGAAAACAGACTTCAAGCAATGCAGAATCCACCAAGGTTTCCCAGAGACTTAATTGCCCCAAGCATTCAAAACCACACAGTTTCTCACCTCGATGAACAACTTTATCATAAACCCTGTTACACAGGGAGCTTCTTGGGACTTTTGTGTATGTTATCTTAGAATAACTAAAGCAGGCAATTAATGTGTGCCCAGTGATTTAACTAGGAACCTTTTTCCTAGGGTTGCTGGATCACTCCCTGAATAACTTGTGTACCTCTCACCAGATGTCTTTCAGATCTCCACTGACAGCAACAAGGCTTTTCCAAACCCCACTGTGGAAATGTTTATTTGAATTGCTGTCAAATTAACTAGACTGCATCTTGAAGTTTGAAAATGAGAAAGTAATACAGCAACAAGGAAAAGCAGCATGGAAGTGAATTTTTCCCCCTCTAACTGCACACCAGCTTCAGCTGGAGGCAGCAGGATCCCCGTGCTCTCAGTGTAGGTCCCCCAAAGCCTCTCACCTTGTTGATTTTGGCAGGTGTGGGCTGCGGCGCCGGCTGTGCTGGTGTGGGGGTTGATTGCACGGAAGGCTGTGATGGATGCTGCGGCTGGGGCTGGGGTTGGGGCTGCAGGCCATGAGTGGGGATCTGGTGAACCTGCCCCGGGGTTGTCACATTGACCATGTCATTGGTCTGCACCTCAATCTTGTAACCAGGTGGCAAGAAGGTGTTGAAACCCATGATCAAGTCTGGGTGGCCCTTGAAGAGCTGCGACACACGGCTGATGACTCCCGGAGTGTCGATACTGAGGAAGGAACAAGGTCACAATGTCATGATCCTCCAGGAACTTCCAGTGGGACAAAGTTCTCCCCACAGGAATTTTCCATTAGATTTTTTTCCCTTATTACCTCTAACCTACTAAACAATGCAAAACTGATTCCTATAAACACGTGCTGAACTCAAGAATGACATGAGCATTATTTTATTAGCCCAGACAGCATTTTGTATCTACAAGATCCAGTCCCAAGTCTGACCATTATTAATGGGTAGACAACCAGACAGGCAGATGAATCAGCTGTCAAGGCTGAACTGGTAAACTCCCACTCTGAGCAGAGATTTAGTATAAATGAAGGGATATATTTAATTTTCAGAAAATAAAGCAGTTACTTCTGCATCATTGTCCAGGTGTATTACTCTGCACACAAAGGACAGAATTTACCTCCTGCCCTGTTCTCTCATGTCCAAATAAACTTTTTCTAATCTGTAACGAAGAAGCAAAATGCAGCTCATTACCTCTGAGATTTAAATTCCTTCATAATATCCAAGAAGTCATTGTAGACCTGTGGCTGGCTACCAAACTGCAGCTTCACCTGGTCAAGGTAAGATAATGCATCCTCCACCTGGAGACAGACCAGATGGGTTAAATCAGAAGAGAAGCCTTGATTCCACCTCCTACTGTTCTGCAGAATACACATTATTTGAAACAGAGCTGTTAGCCCTGAACCTGGGCAGGGAATTAAAAAGCAAAATGCTCATGAGCCTGGTTAGTGTACTACCAGCATCATTTGAGTAAGAGGTACTCACTCCCCACTCCTGGCCCACAAGATAAAAACGTACTAAAAAGGGAAAAAAGGGGGAAAAAAAGCAACAGAAATCAGCAGAATTACTCAGAGGAAAAAAAAATGCACACTCCAAATTTACCATCACCGAAGTGACTGCTATGATAAACAGAACCAGACTGAGTATTTTTCCTGCATTTGTATGTGGAAATTATTATGGAAGTCTAAGAATAATCACAAACTGGAAATGACATTCGATGCGGTTGATGTCTGCCAGGTACACACTTGCACTTCTCTCAAAAAGCCAGACATTTCAGTTCCACATAGAAGGGGTTTGAAAATGGCAACTGTGGGCGGTAAATTGTTTTACACCTCAAACAGCAAAAGGTTTATGAACTGTTCATGTACCAACAGCCAATATTCAGAGGTACTGGCAGAACAGCCACAGCCTAAAGCGAGAGCTCTGGGTCCCTGTACCTGCAACAGCCAGACCACACGTTCAGCAGCTGCCAGAGCTGCACACAAGGACCTCTCTTCTGTCTGAGATTACATGACAGCATAGGAAAAAAGACTCAACCTTGCATTAGCAAAGGATTTTCCACGGATTTCACTAGGAGAAAGAACTACTCTTTTTGAAAATGTTTTGAGAGGTCTGTAGAAATGAAGTGTCCCACATTCAGCAAAAGGAAAGGGCAGTGGGTTCCTCCAAAACTGGAAAAGACTCGTATTTGCAATAGACTAAGAAATAGGCATCAGTTGGTATGTATGTGCATTCTCCAAATGTAGCTACTTAAAAGGGTTATTTTTGGTGGACTTTTCTCTTTGTTTAAGGATTTTACAGCACATAATCTGAGACTAGAGCCTTCCTAACTCCCAAATTACTCCCACACAACCACCCACATATACCATGTGTTCAGGAAAGCACCCAATGTTTTGGTAATTTAACCCATTCATACAAATACTCTGAGCAATACTTTTCCCTTTTCCTAGTAAGTCCAATTTGTTGGGTTTTTTTACTATGGTATTTGAAACAACAGGGTTTCAGCAGGAAGAGAAGTCCGTTTCTGCATTCAATAGACGTCCAAACACAAGAAGAATCTAATCCTTGTTAAGAAAGCTTTTAGGAAGCCATCAGCTGGCTTTGCAGAGAGGAAAAAAGGATAAAAAACGGTCCTTGACTGGCGGGTGATGTTAGGGTTTACTTCAGGAAGCACTGCCTGGCGTTACCTTGAGCCTCTGGAACTGCTGCTGGCCCTGCACAGGCACGGCCGGGGGCGTGGGGTGCGTGTGGCTCTGCACCACTTGGCTCCCATGGGGCTGCACTGGTGAGGGGTGGTGGTGGCCACTGTGGACGGCGGCGATGGCCGGCCCGTGGCTGCCTGAGCTCTGTGGCACCGCCGACACCTGCCAAGGCAAAGAGGACAGCAGGGGTTACAGCAGAGTAGGGAACAGGAGCACGCTTCCCAGATGCAGGAATACAATCTTAAGGAAGCAGAACACAGTCATTTTGAGCCTTAACCGTGACTGCTAATGATCTTACTCAAAAAATAGATTTTGTTTTCTTCAGTGAAGACCCAGAGCGACTTAAAAACCAAACCAAGGTAACTCTCATCCTATACTGCAAATACAAGGATACTGCAAACACCTTCCAAACACAAGTTGTCCCCAGCCTTGCACACTCAGTGACTGGCCAGTAGGTCCACTGACAAAGGCCTGCAAAAGGAGGATAAACCGTAATCTTTAATTTGACAGGAGTCAATGTTCTGTCCTTTCCCTACACGTCACCATCAGTAATCTGAGTGAATGAATCTTTCAAAGCTTCTACACTCAACATTCAGTTTGGGTGCTGAAAGTCAAATGCACCAGCAGGCACGCGGAAAACTCAGTTTGGTATTTCCCCTAGGAAAACAAGGAAAGGAACAGAGGGCATGGACTTTTGGGTCTCCTTCATATTTTAAACCTGCAAAGTTTCAATTTGGAAAACCATTTTCACAAACCCAATTTTCCATTCAAGCCTCATTTAGATGGGACATACTTTATTAAATCCCAATTAACAAGGAAAGATTTGCTTGTTCATCCATCCAAGTTCTTTTTAGGAAGGACTGCCAGCATCAACACACCTTCTTCCAGCCCCTGCCTGGAGCTCTTCAGCTCCATGGCTGCTACTATCAGTATGAACATCTCTTCTGCAGAAGCAAGGATGAAGGCACCAGACAGGGAGAGCAGGCCAGCAACATGAGTGTGGAAGATACCACATGTCAGAAACATGGCAACGACAAGTGTCACAAAAACAGCCTTCCCCTGATCCTCTGCTGAGAGCTATCTGCAGTGCACTCTTAAAGGACAATTCTTCCCCTGTTCCCAACTGCCACCTCCTTGCAAAGATGGCAAGAGAGGGAGGAGCACCACCTAATGATCATGGGGTAAGGCTTTCTGAAAAATTTCAATTTTCTGTAAAGTCTTCAATCTAAATTCTGATCTAATCTGTTAAGATCACCCAAGGTACAGCAGGTCTGTTACAAGAACAAGCCTTTTCCTTCTGACAAACAGAAAAATGGAGGAAAAGCCCTCCACAAACCTGCCTCTAGGATTCAGAGCCCAGAGTCTGAGAGAATCAATGACAAAATCGTGTCCAGGAAAGCCAAGACACATCACGTTTATTCATGAATAAAGCCCATAATCCTAAAGCAAGCACTGAAAATGAGATTTATGATAAGTACATTGTCCAATTTGGCTTTCTAGGGGAAACCCAGGTTAATGAAATAAAACTTTGTCTCAGACACATTATTTTACAGTCAAATGACACGGTCCTGGCTGGTCACAGAGCTGTGGCTATCCCGTGAGCACACACACCTGGTAGCTGGGAGTTACGGAGTACTGGATTCCCGTGGCAGACTGCATGGTCTCTGAAACTGTCTCATAGACCGGAGGGGCTGGAGCAAGCACACGGTGCTGGTGTGGGAAAGCTTCGGTGCTGCTGGTGATACGTCTCTGCTGTGACGCATACACAGGTGACTCCTGCTCATCCAATCGCCGCTTCATTCTGAACTCATGCTCGGGAGGCACCACAAAACCTATTAAAAACAGACCAGTTAGCACAGGGGATCAGCCCGTCGCCTCCTTCCAGTACCACAGGTGATGCTGAGATCACAGTGAGTAGGCAGGACGAGCTTCTGTCCATTCAGGTACTGATATCTTGAGATGGGAAAGCGAAATTAAAGATTGAGCTTTCAGCATAAAATATGCAATCGTGTCTTATTACAAAAAGTATGGCCTTATTGTTGCATTTTCAAAGTTTACCATTTCTTTCGTATCACTTTTAGGATGTTGTTCATGTTGGGCACCTCAAGCACAGACAGACCACGAGTGCAAAGCTCATAAATAAAGTGTTAAACACAACAGACTGGGGAAAGATGCATTACCTACACACAGTTTATACTAAAACCAGAAAAATCCACTCCTGGACAGTCCAGATAGGATTACAGACAGCTGAGAGAGACACTAAAACATGAGAGAAAGGAGGCAAAAACCAGGATAAGTAAAGGTATTTCAAAGTCATCTGCAAAGTCCAAAAATATTCTACATTTAATACACATCTGTAACCTCAGAGAAAGCCACAAGTCCACTACATCAGGAGTATTTTGGATCCCACGTGCCACACACCAGTGGTCCCAGGCAGCAGCACCCAGCCAAGGAGTGTCACAGGGAGTGTGCAGTGCCAGCACAGCGGCTCCAATCCCGCCTGCCTGGCTGCCAAGGGTGCCAGCCAGTACGGACCAGCAGCTCTCTCACTCCCTGGTATTTTATTTCATGCTCCTGCCCTACTCCAAGTTGATTTTATGCAACTTCACTTCAAATCTGGCAGTTCATTCTACCACTGTCCTGCTCCAAAAGGAGCCATGAATTCTTGGCTCTTCTCTGCGGGCAAATTCCAGTGCTGTTTTCTGTCCATCGATAGTTATTGCCATCCTTGAGATGCTGTCTGCTGTTCATCAAATGCAAAGGCATCCTATTAAGGTGTTTGAGGGAGAGAAAACAGAGAGAAATCAGCCCTCTTCTGCTCAGAACCTCTCCAAACCAAGGCCTTTTCAGTTCAGTGCAGTTAAACACGTTCATCCCTAAGGCAAACACATGGGTAAATAAGAGGGACACTCCCCCACAACTAATGGTACAACAGCCAACTAAGCCAATCCCCATCTACCAAGTCAGGACATCTTTTCACAGTCTAAATCTGTCATTAATCAAATACGTAACTCAAAGATCATTTACTAACAGCTTAGGGCATGTCAGATATGGAAACTGAAACCAGGACAGACGTGCAGAAAGGATCAAAGTGGATTTATGAATGCAGGCTTCACGCAGCGAAGGGTTTCCCCCTTCATGACATAAAACATCAGTCATGGAAAGACTTGGACTGCAAGGGACTTTAAAGACTATCTCATCCTACCCCTCTGCCATGGCCAGAGATACCTTTCACTAGACCAGGATGCTCCACGCCCTGTCCACCTTGGCCTTGAACACTTCCAGAGATGGGATGGGGCAGCCACAGCTTCTCTGGGCAACCTCTGCCAGGGCCTCGCCACCCTTACAGGAAAGAATTTCTTCCCAGAATCCAATATAAACCCGCTCCACTAGTCCCTCCTTCCACTTGGAGGGGGTAGGACAAGAGGGAAGATGACTTAATTTCTTTTGAAGTCACTCTTCAAGTTTAACCACTCAAGAGGTCCCCAAATCATCTGGCAGGTTGCAGGCAGAGGCAGAGGAGGACTTCTGGCCAAAAAACAAGATGCCAACTTACTTCCAAGTTACATCTTACTTACAAGTTACAAACTCTACGTAGGCCCAACTTCCAGCACACACTCATCAAGCAAAGGATCCTTCAGGAGCTCACTTTGCTGACAGTGCCTGCACTGGTTGTGTTTTCCACTGGTCTCTGCTGAAAAATGAAGAGCCGGGCAGGTCAACACAGAGCTACTTCCCTCATGGAGCTACTCCACTCAGACACAGCCCACATTTAGCTTTGTAAAACATGGGTTTATGCTAATAAGGCTGGGACTAAACTGCGCAAATCTGGCCACACACCATCCTCCCACCAGCAGAGCTGGCCAGAATTCTGCATGACAATGGTTAACTGCATGAGCAAAGTCTGGGCAAAGCTTTGGTGGCAGCTATTCATAACCCACTCCCCAACATGGATACCCTCCTGCTCTAAACACTGGCCCTTCAGCCAGTCCTTCCACTGGCTTCTGATCCCCCAGGCTGGTTCACCCCATCTGCTTTCAAGGTACAGAAACACGTGAGGTACACACAGTGTAGTAGCTGTTCAGCTGTTCCCACCTTTGGGTCTCACTTCCCAAAGTGATACTCAAGACTTTCTCCTTCAGATAAACTAACCAACCTCTAAAGCAGAGGCTATTCGAGAGCAGAAGATGGCTAGAGGACTCACATGCACTTATGAGAATTAAAACGCCACCTTATGATGCCTGAAAAGACTTTTTCCCAGGTAGCCACCAAAATTCTCAGCCTGTGAGGCCGTGGGAATCGTGACAGCAACAAGGATCCATCACCACAGACACACCACCAGATTTTAAGTTCCTGATCCTTCCAGATCAAGTGCAGAATCTTTCAACAACCTAGCTTGCTGTATGGTTGATACTCAAACTTCCGTTAAGTGAAAAATAAAGTTTGTATTCCCTCTGAATTCCACTCCTCTTCACCAGCTGAGCTTGGACTCTGCTTCTATCCAAGCACTGAACCTGCTTCAACTGTGCAATCTGGTATTACATATAGACAATATATAAAGAGTCAATATTAAAGGTCATACAAAGGTCTATAGCACTAGTCAATCTTCCTAGATAACACCATGCTCAGCTCCTACCAAGAGTCTGCATCCACAGGACTCAGTGAAGATTGCTGACAGCCTTTATTACTCTTAGCAGAGATGATATTGAAGCTCTGCTGTACCCAG
Organism: Pitta sordida; assembly: GCA_013390025.1. Taxonomy (NCBI): domain Eukaryota; kingdom Metazoa; phylum Chordata; class Aves; order Passeriformes; family Pittidae; genus Pitta; species Pitta sordida. Next base: position 47,121 of record WEKX01012669.1, read on the forward strand.
GCAAAGGCTACTGACAGCAACTCTGCATCCACCACTACCCAAACACCACAGAGGGTGGAAAGCAAATCAGCACCAGAGCAGTGGCCCGTCTGCATCCTGCAGAAGGAAACATGCTGCATGTACCCAAAGTGCATCCATTTCCTCACTGAAGTCCTGCTGATCTTGAACTGGCATCTCCCACTGATCTCCTCTATTCAAAAGCTGGAGAGATCTGTTGTGCAGCAAGTCCTACCCCGCCTATAGTCCCCCAGACGGCTGAGATGAAACCCAAGACTATACATGTAATTTTGAAGTGATGTAGCCAGAGCCTGCTGCTCAAATGGGCAGTGCCACCCCACTTCCATCCCCAGTGACAACTGATTTCTCTCAGCATCCTTAATGATGGCAAAGCCTAGCTACAGGAAAGATATTCTGAGGATAACTATACAGTATCAGAGACTTGTATCAGGCATTTACCCTCCACATTACTAACAGTACTGTGCTTATGTTGTCATCTCAGAAATGCTGCACACGCCTCTGGCATCCCCTTACGGACTTTGATGTGAAGGTTTGGAGAGCCCCAATTCAAACTGCACCATCTGTGATCTTAATTTGGGGGTGGATAAAAGAAAAAAATCCCTCAAATTACATCAGGCACTGAAAGTAAGTCACAAAATTCAGGTACTTTCCTTTGTTGGAAGCTTTAACAGGAGGCATGTAAGAGAGTTTAGAGCAGATTAAGTCAAGAATTGCATCCCCCTGCTCCAGCATCATTTCTACCCAAACTCCCTTGTAACTCCACTTAGAGCACACTACATTCCACCTAGGGGAGAATGAAAACCAGGGTTTTAAACTTTTCTGAGGTTTCTAGTGTTCCACTTCACAGGAAAAGGATGCTGCATAGGAACACACCTCTGGATCCTCCCATCTGTGCCACCTCCCAGCTCTGTGCGACAGGTAAGGATGCACCAGACGGACACATACAGGATTCTTGGCTGGTAAAACAAGTTAAAAATTAAGAAAACATATATTGCATATGATGCAAATGTACCCTGTCAATTTTAGAGGGTTTCCCCATCCACGTGCCTTGCATAAGCTGGTGGGACCAATAAAGGCAAGTGGAGCACATCCCTTTCTCTCTGGTATTGAGGAAGAGAAGGGGAATGGCAGTACTGACACAGAAACAGACTGAACAAAGCAGGGACGGGGCTGGATTCAGCTGGTGGAGCACTGCAGGGCTTTCCTCGTGCCTGCTCACTGCTCCAGGGCAGCAACAGAGGCACGAGAGCCCAGGTACTCTCCTCCTCCTCTCCCCAAGCTTTTTACCATGTAACAACATGAAATCTCCATTATTTCTGTTTCAGGTTCTGCTATCACATAAGCAGGTTCTTCTGGCATTAGAGAATAGTTGGTAGAGTAAAAAGGCAAATAGAGATTAAGAAGAAAGCCAAGGAGGAAGGTGGGCTGCCTTGGCACGTGTTGGAATCCCCAAGACACCTGTGGATAAACACCATCTTCACCAACAAGCTGTGAAATCTGCTGGAGAGGATTTGGGTCCCTGCAGAGCAAAGAACCCTCTGAAAAAGGGCACAGAAATCGCAGAACTGCAGAGGATGTGTTTAACACATGAGGGCTTTCCAAAACGTTTTCTTTCAAGGGAGAAAGTACTCAAAAGTCAGGAATAGCAAGTGTAAGCCTCAACCCTGACTGTGGAGCAGTCGTGGATGTTCTACAGGACATGTCACCCATGGGATTACACAGGAGGACATCACAGTTCCTGCTGGAGAGCAGCCGGCTCAGGTTCCGGCAGCCCTGCTCACCCAGCCCACACAACTTCCAGAACAAGACTCAGCTTGTTCAGCAATTGTTGCTGTACTTTTTTGGTGTGTTGCTACACAACCTTGCCTGTACCACGGGGATAACCCCTCAGCCACACACACCAGAGCATCGTTCCCAAAGGAAATAAGAAGCATCCATAGGAAAAGGTTCTGGAAAAGCATTACACGAAGCTTTTGAAACACTTAGGAGAGTCTGCAAGGTGACACAGTGACAACCACGCCAGTGCTCACCACGAGGCCGTCGGGACATTAAAAAAACCCGTTTGCCTCTATTTTGATGGGTCACAAGTTGGTAAGGCACTGATCCCTGCTTTGGCAAAAAATGGCATGGATGTCAAACCCCTCTGCACAGACATGACCCAAAACAAGCTCTGCAAAACTTAAAGAGTATTGTTTTACCCCGTTCCCTGACTGCATCTTCCCCATGTACAGAAAAAATAACCAGAATACTTTCATTTATTCAAATAAAAAGAGACAAGACCACACCAGAGTTGGGAAAAAGCAACACGTACTCAAAAGCACGCTACAGGCTGAAGTGACAGCTATTATGGGGCTCTTTCTGCTCCAGCTGTAACAGCCATAAAAGCTTTCCAATGCTGGAGAAGACAAAACAGCAATCTGGACAGAAAACGATTCATAAACCCTGGAAATGTAAGAGATCTGCCTGCCAATTCCAACACGATGCTCCCAGCTCCAAGATGCACATGCCAGGAGCCTGTGCACAGGGCTCCCCTGGCAATGCAGACTGGGGCCAGGGGGAGAGCATCACCTTCCCCACACTGCTCAGAAAACCGGCCTAAAGCACCCAGTTTCCCCAAATTTGAGCAAATTAGTGCTTTTTCTTTTTTCTGTGGACTCACACAAAACTCCACGCCGAGACCACACGTCTCCAGCAGAATGTAGGAGGGATGAAGGTGAGACACTTTGGGATGAGAAGGCACAGTTTCCTTTTGCAGGAGAGTACCAGCATGAGAAACTGCTCACTTCACCTGGGCAGGGAAAAAACACCCTGAAAAGTCTGTCCTCAGAGGTCCAGCACAGGCTGACACCAGGCTGCCAAGGTACTTTCATCTAATGAAGGATCTTTTAGAGGTGCTTTAAAGTTACTGTATTAAATGAAATGACGTTCTAATTTAAAATACACATAATCCTATATAATAATGTGTATCTCTCTAAAACCCTTATTTTTTAAATAATTACAAGTTTGAAGTGGAAGGCTGCAGTGCAGATGGAGTTGTACTGAATTAAGTTGGGCATTTCCCACTTGTTTACTGACTCTGCACCTTTCAGCACGACTAAAAGAGACAAGTTAGCAGAGAAGTATGAGGCGCCAGGTCAGCCTTAAGCCACACTTCAGCACACAGACAAGTTTAGATTCCTCTGGACAGCACAGGAAATTGACAATCCAGGCACAGCTCAGGATACCTTTGATAATTTTTGCTCAAAAGAGCTGAAACAAGCCATTTTGCCCCATTTCAGTAGTTCAAATAAATGGATTTCTTTTGTGATGTAATACTGAACGCAGATGTTCCTTGCACAAATAACGACTATTAAAACTCATTCTGAACCCAATTCAGGAAACGGCAGAAAACCAGGATTTAGGTAAGCGGACATGAAGCAGGGCCGTGCTTTTAAAGCTACCCCAACTACAGCCTCCTGCTGTCCAAACAAAACCCGCGACGTAGTTTCTAGGGATGCACAACGTCCTGAATAATTAAAAAAGGGGATGAAATACCAATTGCAACCGTCTCGCAGGTTCAAGGCACGGCACGGAGGGAACGTGCGGAGAGATAAGGCTCGCAATTAAAATCTCTGGAAAATTGACTCGTGCGCGAGCAGCTCCAGAGTTTCCTCGTACCCACACGCCGCTCCAACAGGTCCCGACGGATCGCTGCGGAGCCGGAGAACCGCGGAAAGCGACGGGGAACCCCTCGGTGAGGCCGAAGCCAGCGCGGAGCGGCCGTTGCGAAGCGGGACCCGTGCGGGGGTCACCGCCCGGCAAACCGCGACCGCGGCGGCTCCGCCGGGAACTCGGGGGACACCGGGGCCGCCCCCCGGAG
>WEKX01012669.1:52179-64621 GCA_013390025.1 Pitta sordida
GGCCCCACCCCTGCCGGAGAAGTGGGGTGGGGGGGGGGGGGGGGGGGGGTGTGATGTCTTGAATTATCGTGTTTTTCTGCCTTTGGAAACCTGTGGAGGGGGTTGCTGGGTTCCCTAAGGCTGGAGGAGCCAGGCCTGAGCACCCTTTAGTTCTCATCTGGACATCCAGAGCGCTCTCAGGAGGGGTAAAATAGAAACACACACGTCCCACACTTCGTTAACACGCATATTTCAACCATGAAACGCGGTTTAAATCTCTCGGGTTTTTCTTTGCAGCCGCTTTCCGCTTTCTCAGCCTGGTCAGGGAGCAGCCAGGTCCTGCCAGGACAAGCAGGCACAGAACAGGAGGGTCTCTCCGTGATCAGAAGCTGTTTTAGCTGCTGGAAGGGCTCTGGCCAGGGAACTTAAACCTTCACGGGCTGCTGTGCCCCTGGAGATCGAGCCTGAGCCTTGGAAGCTGGAGGCACGGAAGCAGGAGCGCTGGGAAACGCGAGCTCCAGAGCTACGCTCTTCCAAACTCTCAGGGCTCAAAATTACAAGCATTAGTCATCCTAATGAGCGAGGCAGTGTGCATGCAGCCAAAAAACCCAAGTGAGACAGGTGGGCACAGGGATGGCAGTGCTACTTTGGGATTTCCCTGCGATGGCTTTAAATCCCCATTTCAACACTTGAGTGGCACTTTGGATATCATTTTTGGAATTGTCCGTGCTGTGAGTTTTGCCTGTGGTGGCTGATCCCTATCCTTGGGGCACTCTGGGGAAGGGGAGATGCTGCAGGCATCAGACTTCCTCCACTCAGCAGCCCATTTTTCCCACTGCTCTCCAAACAAGATACAAAGCTTTTCTTTCTGGTAACTTTCGGCTGTCTGCACCCACTGATCATTTCCAGAGGAACCCATATTTCTACTGCTGAGCAGGACCTGCTGGCACAGTGAAGAGTGGACAGGACAAAACCTTGTGTTGTGTAAGAGGGCTGAAAATGCTGGTTTTGACAAGAAATGCAGCCCTGGAAATAGTTGGGGGTAGGGGGTGGGGTGAGTGTTTGGACTGTTTTTCCATGGAAAAGGCTTAGAACCCTTTCCTCGGCCTCTGGCACAGATGGATCTTCATCCCTCCTGGAAGGGAGGCAGCTGCTGAGGTCCATGGCAGTGACATGCCTGAGCTGTCCTCATCCAGAGCGAGCGTCCATGACCTCCATCTCTGGTATTCCTATCAGACACCCAGGACCTGGGTTTCCTTGGAAAAGTTTTGGTTCTCTATGCCCAGTGTAGAGCTCAGCTAAAAGGCAGAACTGTCTTTACCAAGAGCACAGTGTGGGCTTGGTTGGGATTTTGCACCGTGTGAGAAGGATTCTGGGCACATTTGTGGGGCCACGTGGGACACTTGGCATCACCTGCAGCTCTCAGATCTGTACCCAACATTTGCCAGCATCCTGCTGAACCACAGAGAGCTGCTGCTGACAGGATGGGGATGACAACAAGCTGCAAATGCCACCTATCTCCAGGTGCAACGGAGAGAGATCAGCTGGGTGACGAAGTTTGGCAGCAAGAATGCAGGGCCCTGAGATCCCTCCTTCAGAGGGTAAGGGCTCCCTCAGAGGAGCCAGCCCAGAAGGAAATCAAGGGTAGCCTGAGTGGGAGAAGTTGCTCTGCAGGTCACACTGCCTGGGCTCATGCTGCTCTGGGAGCACAGCTGGGTGGAAAATGACACCTGGAAGGACAGGACACTGCTGCTCCACAGGCAGAATGTGCACAGCTCTAGGGATACTCAGAACACCCACTTTTCATGCACCCCTGGGGACTGGGACATGGAGCTCTTCCACATGGATTCCTCCTGCCTCTGGTTCTTTTCCAGCCTTCCAGCCCTTGTGTCTGGCTGCCATTTGGCATGGCCAAGCCCAGTGCACGCCCAGAGAAGAGGGGAAAGCTGCTTTCTCTGCCACTTCCGGACAGACACTGGGATTTTCAGACTCCAGCTGTGCAAACATAGGTGCCACTCTTCATACCCGCCAGCTGCCCTGCTCTGGGGCATGAGTTCTCTCACTGGCTCTAGGGCTTCATTTGCACCAGCTACCTTTGTGCTTCCCTCATCCCAAAGCCTCAGGCTGCGGCTGCTGCTCTGGAACTGGCACCATTTGCACCTGCAGGTGCTGGAACTGGCTGGCAGCCCGGGAGTTCCCCCTATTTTTTGTGCCCTGTGTGCCTGCCAGGAGCAGGTCCAGCAGCACAGAGGCAATGCCCTCACCCCCAAGTTCTGCAGGGAAAGGCAGCAGCAAACAGATGCCATGGCCACAGAGGGGCTTGGCAAGGCCCTGGGAAAAGAGGCAGGAGCTCAGAGTAGGGAGGGTTGTGTCCCCCCACAGCCACCAGGCACAGCCCATCATGCTGCTTTCCCCCCTGTCACTATCCAGCCCACCCAGGACAGCAGCCCACAGCCTGGTTATCTCTGCCTCAGCCTCACCCAGGGCCAGGAGCAGCCCTAAACGCAGCCTTGTGCCCCTCAAAGGCAGTGTGTCCCCAGGGATGGGGACAGCCTGTACAAAGCCCTAAACACCCCCTTTCTCCTCTCCTGGCCAATGCTCCCACAACAGCAAAGAGTACTGGTAGTATATTTATATGTATATCAATACAAATAAAAACAAAACCCCTCAAAAAGGAACAACAACAAAAAGGTTTTTCTGAACAAGAGCAAAATAGGAACATTTACAAATACTTCTGGCTCTGGCTTGGATCAAGTTAATGTTAAATTAAAAAAAAAACAAACAAAAGAAAACAAAAACTACCCCCGCCCCCCAAGATTATAAAAAAATAAGAATATACACATTCAAAGAGCTTATTACAGTATAAAGCTGGGGAGGCCCAGGTGGTGAGGGGTCCAGGGCTGAGGCTTTTTGCCTCTCCAGGGTTTGGAGTTTACTCTTACTCAGCACTTTCCCAGCCTGTGACTCAACACAGGGCTCGGCCTGCAGGTTCCCAGTGGCAGCTTGTGAAAGTCAGGCAACCTGGTGAGCCAGTCAGTCACTGTGTCCCCATCACCTCGTACCGAGTGACTCCCACATGGGCACCCCAAGGGACAGGGGATGCCTGTGAGCTTCACACTTCACACCCCACAGACAACCCAAGCCCTCCAGATCCTCCTGGGGAGCAGAGCTGCTCATTCCACAGGGAAGATGAGACAAGGAAATAGTGGGGGACAACACCAAGCATCCTTGTGCCTCCAGTGGGACAGGCACGGGAGTGGGGTATCAGGTCCCAACGCTGCCCATGAGGAGAAAAAGGGGGAAGGGTGAAGACAAGACAGAGCCAGGATCAAACTCACCGCTCCAGGGATCACAGCAGTGAGGTAGCAGGACAGTGGGAACCCTCGGGTGCTGCTACAGGGGAACTGATATATGCGTATCTATAGTACAGCCAGGGAGGCACAGCAGGGGTGTATTATATATACACACACACACACACACACACACGTACAGACACATGGACGGAGTGGCAGGTGACACCAAACCACGTGCCTCTTCGTCAGCCCCAGGACTGAGAATACATTACCTAGGGCTTTGCAAAGTCCCTCCCTAGGTACAGTTTAGGTGGTCCCAACAACAAAAAAACCCAACCAACCAAAGAGACAAAAACCAGCCCCAACTTGAAGAGAAGAAAACCCACCTCCCCAACAAACCAAACCAACCAAAAGACAACTGGGAGGAGCAAGAGCCTCTTCCTGTGCTGGGGAGCGGCAGCCCCTGTTTGGGTTGAATAAGGCACAGTTCCATAGCAGCGCTAACAGCTGAGGTGCTCTGGCACCACCACCCCAACGGCTCTGCTGAATCCGAGCGGGCACTGAGGAGGCTCAGGCAGCCCCCAGAGGATGGGAAGGGGGGTCTGCAGGGAGGCAGCAGGTCTCAGTGCCCTGGCGAACTCTTCTCTAGGGCAGCCCGGCTGTGGTTAGTGAGCAGCAGGCCCTCACGCTGGGCATGCTCGAGGACAGCAGTGTAGCAGAAGTAATACTGCTCGGGGGTCTGGATGCTGAAAGCGCGCTGGGTCCGCATGCGCAGCACCGTCTGGTAGATGTTCAGAGTGCCCACATCCTGCAGCTGTGATAGGCAGATGTCCAGTGCACAGAAGGTACCTGAGGAGAACGATGGGGCAGGATCAGGCACTAAATCTCACCATCACTGCCCCTTGCAAGACTGCAGCGTGGGTCCTCGGTCCCCCACCAATCTCCTAAGGCGTCTAGAAGGGATGGCTGTGGGAAGTCCTGAGGACATGCATTAACCACACTGAGGGTCCTCAGGATGGAAATGTCCCAGGGAAGCTGGACTTGACATCTCACCACCCTCAAGACCCCCGCTGCACCCATTACCTGTCCTGCCGATGCCTGCGCTGCAGTGCACCACGACTGGTGGTCCCCCAGGGTGACCCTTGAAGCGAGGTCCCAAGGCACTGACAGCCACCCTCTGCTGCTGCTTCACAGCCCCCAAAAAGTCAATGAGTGTGGTGGCAGAAGAGGGGACGCCATAATCTGGCCAGCTCAGGTACTGGAAGTGGGACACCAGCCGCCTCTCCCTGGTCTGGGGAAAGCAGGAGGATTAGACCCTCTCCCTGCCTCTGACCCCGCTGTGCCTCTGTGCTGTTTCCCACCATGCAGCTGTGGCCACACACCTCTGAGCTGTGGATCTCCAGGATGGTTTTCTTGTAATGGTTGAGGTTCTCCACACCCAGATTGGTGATGGTCAAGGCCCCGAAGCACACCTGGAAATCCTTCTCCAGCGGCCAGTACTGGCCGCACTTTCTCCTGCCTCCCTCCTCCAGCCTGGAAGCAGGACAAGGACAAGCTGGTGATGTCCTTCTTGCCCTGCTTGGGACATGTCCCATTCCATTCAGCCTCGGTCTTTGGGGATCTCACAGGGACCAAACAGTCTGTCCTTGCTGTGATGTTCCCCCACAGCAAAGCTTTGTCTGGCACCATGGCTGCAGGGTCACTGCACGGAGCCCCAGCGCTGCTCATCTCACACCAACAATGTGTGCTCATAAAAAGAAGGCTGTCCATGAATACTCACCGGGTTGTCATCACTATCACCAAGACATTCTGCTCCCACACCATGCGCCAGAAGTCACCGTAGGTGTTTTCTAGAGGTCCTGCAGGGACAATACACTCATCAGCCCAAAATCTGATGGATTTGGGCAAATCTCTGTGCCTGGCTGCCTCCACCACACCCCATCAACACAACAGAGAATCAGGGATCCCTTCCTGTAGGGACTGACCCAGGTATGGGTCCACTTGCCCTGCCTGAAGCTGCCACTGATTGCCTCCCCTGCACCAAATCCCTATGGCTGATCACCCCTCTCTGCTCATCCCTGGGCAGATGGGGCAAATCCAGGGCTAGGACAGGGGCAGGAGGGAGTGGGCTGCTATCATGGATGGAGGAGGATGGGTCCACTCACACTTTTCCAGGAGAAACTCCGCTCCCTCCAGACTGGAGACTGGCAGGGGAATGAATCTACCCAGGGAGGAGTAAATATACCCAGAGAGAAGAACCTGCTGGGCAGTGCCCTTCTCCCAGAACGTCCCCTGCCATGGCTGGTGGCTGACGCTGGGAAGGGAGGTGAAGCCCAAAGGCCCATCAGGAGAAGAATAATCTCTTGGAGGCTCGAGCCATACCTTGAGTGCCAATGTAAGCATTTCTCTGCTTGTAGCCATCCATGAAGCTTGCATTGATGTAGTCAGTCAGCTGCAGGGAGAAAAGCACAGATAAGATAAGGCCTTTAGAACCTCGTGGCTGGGACGGCTGCGTCGGCTTCCTGCTGGACTGTGAGTCTCCACCCTGGGCTGGCTCACCTCTGGGCGACTGTACGGCTTCGCCAGCTTGACACGGGTTTGGTCCAGGCAGGGCACATCCCCATACCGGTTCTTCTCCTGGTTGTAGGGTGCCCTGGGAGGCAGAGGAGAGAGAACCAAGAAAACCAAGCATGTTTTCCAGGCAGGGAAGGCAAAGGCAGCATCTCTCCCTGTGTGCAACCTCTGAAGCCCGCAGCCTGAGCTCTGCTGCCATCGCCTGGCCAAAGCCTCAGGAAGCAGAGTCCGAGCGAGGTTCTGGTCCCCACTGCTCCCTGCAGCTCCCTCGGACCCCAGGGGCTGCAGGGCCCACAAAGAGGGCTCACACCATCCCTAGGCCGAGGCTCTCTGTTACTAACCCAAAGTACAGCACCCTAAAGAGTGGTACCACCATCCTGCAGCAGAAGCACAGGGAGGGAGGGAGGCACTCAGTTTTTTGGGGTTGTTTTTTTTGGCCCCTTCCCCCCAACTCACAAAGAGCAGATGAAGGTGCCAGCCGGGCTCCTGCGCCGAATGTCTTCGTACTCCTCATAGATGCCCCGTTTCTGCTTGTGGCTGACATGATCCAGCAGCTCTTGGAGGGTCACAGACTTGGGCCCAGGGACATGGACGGAGCCGTTATCTTTGGGGGCCGCCAGCGGCACGAGGATGAGCTCGTCCAGGGGGTCAGGGTGTCCATTCTGCTGAGGCAGGAACCGGCAGTTCCAGCTCAGAGGGTCCACTTTGAGGGACCCCCCAAGGTACTCCGGGAGGCATTCCCGGGGCAGGTGTTCCTTCAGCTCCGACATCTTCACCATCTGCACCTGCGTGAGGAAGAGGAAAGGAAGGGGTAACTCCAAGAAAGTTGGGAGAGGATTCATTAGGGCTGGGGACAGAGTTGCCAAGTTTGGTGCTCAGCAGCTTCCAGTGGATGGGGCTGAGCAGCACAAGCTGCTTCCAACACCCTGTCCCAAAGGGAGGCAGTTTCAGCCCTCCTCACCAAGGGTCCTGTGTCAGAAGGGTCCCCACTCACCCGCTCCCGCAGCTTCTCCTTCAGCAGCAGGCTGATGATGGAGTAAGGCACACGGAACCACATGGGTGCTCCCACAATGAAAACTTTCTTGAGCCGAGCTGGGAAGGCACCCTGTGGGCATGAGGAGGTGGTCAGATCCACTCTGCTTTGGCAGGGGACACATCCCAGCAGAGGAGACAACCACCAAAGAGACCCCGTGTTGGCAATGCCACATCCAAAGTGCCTCACATGCTCGTGGCTGTGCTGGTTTTTATGCTCCAACAAGGAAACAAATTATTCCTTGGAATTAGGTAGGCAGAGGGTTTGTCTCTGCAGGGGAGAGGTGAAGAACCAGGAACTCGGATTATGCAGAGAACACACCCCTGCCAGAATTTATTTACTGTTACTGCTTTTTTTCTGAAGAAGGCAGGAGGCACCAAATGTCAGGACTGTTAAAAAGTCATTTGTTATCTGTTTTCCCAAAAGCGCTGCCAGCAGCTGTGAGAAAAATCCTGCCTGGGGACAGCTGATCTCTCCTGCCCACAGGACGCCACAACCCCAGCTAGGTCCAAGCCTGGCAGGCTCCCGGTGCCTTCGAGGTCCTGCGGGGCTGGAGCTGGTGCTCCTCAGCCAAGACAGGGTCAGCATGGTCTGAGGTGCAAATGGATGCCAAAACCACAGGTCTTCGGGTTCTCAGTGAGCCAGTGGCCCCAGACATCACCTTGAGCAGGTTGAGGATCTTCTTGCTGAGGTCCAGCTCAAAGTTGGTGTACTGTGACCCCGCCATGTCGTAGATGAACACCAGCCCATTCCTTTGTGTCTCAAAGCTGAGAGAGGAAAGAGCAAGGTCAACCCCACAACATACAAGCCCCTGGCTCCTGCACCAGTAGCTGTGCCCCACTGACCCCCCAAAATCCCCAAACCTCGCTTCTGCACTTCCCAGCTGCTCCATCACCCCTTCCTACAACCCTCATTTAAGCCTGGCCCATACCTTAAGCTTGTCTCAGTGCCATTGCCTGTGATGGATTAGGTCAAAACCAGAAAGAGTCCAGCAGTATAAATGAGGGGGAGGGAATATGTCCCAGCTTTACATTTTTGGCAGGGCTCACATGACATCTGGCTTATGGCAGAGCTGCCTCCTCCCCAGCCAAAGCTGGCAGGATTCTGGGGCTTTGCTAAACTGAACCCAGGGCATGGACAAGGCAAGGCTGCCAAAGAGCCTGGTTCAGGACACGGGGCATTTTGTTCCCCTGCTGAATACCTCCATGGGGAGGACTGGTTGGAGTTCAAACCAGGGAATTTTAAGCCACAGGGAGCAGTGACCTCCCTAGGAGGGAAGGGTCTCCCAGAGACCTGTTGGTGTAAGACAGGGAACCTTGGAAGAGACAGGCTCACCTCTCCACGGCTCGGTCCAGCAGGTAGAAGAGTGCCTGGAGCACCACGTGCTGCACACTCTTGCTGGGGTGGTGCAGCTTGGCTGTGAAAAGAGCGATGGAGGCTCCCGAGGGGTCCCGCACGCTCTGCCAAGGAAACAGGGTCAGGCTCCAGCAGCACCCATGTGGAGTGAAGCCAGGATGAGCCACTCAGCTGAGATAACTCAAGGAGAGGTTCTCCTCCCACCTACCAAAATGGTGAACTTCCCACTGAGCAGCTCTGAGCGCAGCGGCTCCTCGTGCGGCTTCAGCTTCACAATTCCCTCCTTCAGCCGTGTCTCCTGTGGGCAGGGAGGCAGTGTCACAGGGGGCACAGGCACTTTTGCCCCCTGGCAACCCATGGAGCACCCAGCCTTCCAAGGGAACATCTGCTCCATAAGCCCATTTTCCAGCACATCCCCCTGCACACGGAGGACCAGCTTTGCAAAACCATGTGGGAAAGACATATATGGATCTAAATCACTGACACATGGGGAGATGTCCTACGGGAAGCACACACCAGCCATAAGGGCACCTCACAAGATGCAGAGGGGACTGGGATCAGTGACACCTCCAGGGTGACCTGTCTTGGCTGAAAAATAATTTTCCAGCTAGGTAGAACTTATAAGGGAATGAGAAAAAGAAAAAAAGAGCAGGGAGAGCGTGGTCCTTGGGAGCAGGGATCTCCTGCAGAGTAGGAAGCCCTTGGCCCTGGGGGACCCAGCCCCACTCATTTACCCGGTAGGAGTGGAAGAGCTCGATGGCCCGCAGGACATCAAATTTGCGGGCCATGAGGAACTTGACAGCCACATTCCAGGAGAGCGGGGACACATTGTACTGGCCTGTCCACTTGTTGATCTCTTCCAGGAACTGCTTGGTTGCCTGTGGAAGAGAACAGGGGCCTGCAGTGAGACATGGCAGGAAGAAGATAAGGAGAAGGAGTGCCTAAGAAGCATCCCTGATTATGCTGGGAGCTACACAGTCCTCAGAAGGCCCAGAAGGTCCTTGGGGTGAGGCAGGGAGCTCCTCAGCAAAAAGGATAAGGGCAGTGGAGATGGAGGAAATGCCAGCATGGGAAAGCAATAAAGTGGTGGGGAAAATGGCCTTGGGGGTGGGAGACACTCATGGAAAGGGAAGGGGGAGCAAAAGGAACATTTTACAGGCATCAAACTCTTGTTCAGATGCAGCAGCGCCAGCACAGCAGGTACCCACCAGCTGTCAGTGGCCTGTGGGGCTGCAGCTCCACTTGGCTGTGGCAACACAGGTAACAAGCATGGAGGGCTGACACTTTGGTCTGCCTCAGCACACAGACCAGGAGGGTCGCCAGGATGCAGCTTTGCTTTCCGCTGCACATCTATCCCCTGTCCCACACAAGAGTCCCAATGGAGATGAGGCAGCGCAGTCCAGCCTTTCACCACATCCTGCTCAAAGGATGCAGGCAGGATGGAAGGAGTCACCAAAATGCCCCAACTTCACCCAGGAACATCCCAAAATGGAGGAGCTTCCATCCTCTCTGGAGTGGAGGATGGCAATGTCATCCAAGGAGGAGAAGGAGAAGGAGTGCTGAAGGCTGGCTCCAGGATCAGGGAGCGCAGGCAGGTGGCAGGGATAGATGTCAGGCAGCAGCATGAAGTTACTGGGAGCTATTCAGAGTCACTGTGGGCTATTGAGCCCAGAAGAGGTTGTCAGTGTTAATGACTTCCGACAGGAGGAAGTGAAGGGCTGGGGTTTATCTCGTGAGGCTCAGCAGGGGCAGTGAGCCCCTCTCATGGGATGAGCCCAAAGAGCCCAGCACATCTGAGGGGTCTCTCCCCAGCACATCACAGTCAGAAGCTCCCTAATTCCAGGGCGAACACCATGGGAAAATTAATGAGGCAATAGAAGAACCATCTGCAGTCTTAATGTAGCACACATCCACATGTATGTATAGACGGATACATACATCCTATCCAAATCATCCTGGCCGTACCTCCTCTTCTCCTGTGCACCTCCTGCGACCCCTAGTTATCCAAGATCAAGGGCTGGGGATGCAGACTCAAAATAACAGTGGAGATGCTCCTTCCCCAGCATGTGCAGGATGGCCCAGGGATGGAGGCAAGTGCCAGGTACACACCCACTGCCGCTGAACGGAGACCAGAGTCAACAGTGCAGCCTAGGATGGTAATGATACCCCTAGATGATGGGAAGGGGCTCCTCAGATGATGGTAAGAGGAGTCCAAGGGGCACAGTGGCAGTGAGGAGAGGATGCAATGTGTGGTTCAGGTCTCCTTCCTCAAAATCTAACCCATCACTCTTCACACAATCCTGTTTTCAGCATCCATCACAAGGGGTGCCAGGCTTTTTGCAAGGGGGGAGAAGCACCAGAACAAGTGCTGGCCTTGCAGAGCAGCTCAGGCATGAATTACAGCTTACTCTGGGAACAAAACCAAATTCCAAACTTACCAGTGCCAACAGCAGGGAGCCAGAGCATCACTCCAGCCACAGCTCTGCCCCCTTGTGCGCTCCACTCACTGGGTCTCATCACCTATTCCTAGTCCCTCTCCTGTGTGGATTTACACAGGTACCAATCCCAGCAGGGTAAGATTGCCCAACATGCCAAAACAAAGCCCATGACCAGAACTGCAGCAAGAAGCTCCATTTCAACAGCACTGTGAGTCAAATTGTCCATGGCTGAGCGTTTGGAACAATGCTGGTCTTTGGAGTGCCAGGATCATCCTCATGCCTGCTCTACTGTGCTGGGGCAGGGGGGTGACAAAACCATTACCATGGGAACACAGAGGCTCTTCCAGCCCTCTTCCCCCCAGGGCAGCTCCTTCTTCAGTCTGGGGAAGGGGGGTATGAATCAGTGAAAATTGCAGCTGGGCTGAAAACCCTCAAGGAAAATTGGTTTTGCTCCTCTGGGATAAGCTGGGTAGGGAACTGCAGTCAACAGAGGAGATATCCCAAGACTGGTAAGGAGAGCAGAGGGGTGAACTTTCCCCAGGCTTTCTGTCAGTAATAATGGAGAGCAGTGGAAATCCTGATGGTCCCAAGAAGGACGAAGGGGTGGCAAGGAAGGGGATGTCCCAGCCCAAACCACCACTTACCCACAGCAAGAGGGAAGCTTCCGCTATTTTGGCTTCCAAGCCACTGAAGGCAGCACTGAAGGCAGCCTTCCCCACCCCAGGATGATGATCCAGACCTGGAGCCACTATATTGCAAACACCCCTTCATCTTCTGCCTCCAGTATTTCTGCCTGAACCAAACATCGCAGATCCCTCTCCAAGGATGCCAGTCCAGTCACTGCTTTCACTGCAAACCAACCCTCCCTACCACTGCAGGGGCTCCTAAAACTCCACTGCTGGAAGCTTTGCCCCCTTCACAACACAGGAGAAAAGCAAATCTCCGGCACCTTCGGGTACGGAGGGCAAGAACACTCCCCGTTCCTTGAGCTTTTATCACCCTGGAAATAGCAGCACTGCTCCCGGGAGGAAAAAGCCTGGGAGCTGTGCATTTCCTGAGCACTAGCGCAGGCTGCAGGAGGAGCTCTTCCATGGGGATCTTGGGAACTCGGGATCTCTATCCCAACTCTCCTAAATCCTCCCTGTAGAAATGAAGGAATTTTAAGGGAGGAAACAAGCCAAACCGACCATTTTGGAAGGAAAACGGGCCTTTTTCACCTTTTCACTGCATCCCCCACGGCCACCAAGGTGGCCGATGTGACAGCCGGGAAGTCTCCAGCAGCATGCCCAGCCCCACCTCCAGGCTCCGCATCCCACCCGAAGCGAAGCCCAGCGGCAGCGGCTCAGCCGGGTGGGCTACCCTGGGGATGAGCGGGAAGGAGGAACAGCCGAGGATGGCTCCGGCCGCCCGAGGAGCCGCCGCTGGCTGCCGGGCCGCGCTCCCCGAGCGCAGCAACATCCTCCCGGTGACGCGGGGCCGGCGGAGGAAGCCGGGACGTCACGGGCGGCCCGGGGCGTGGGAAGCGCGTGCAGACACATCCCCACGCACCGTCCCCGGCAGGAACACGGTGCGGGACCCCCGGCACCGGCCCTGCAAGGGCTTCCGGGGGGCAGGCGAGTGTGGGGTGGGCTGTGGGTTTGGGTGGTTGCAGGGATAGGAGGCTGCGTCGGTGTCTGCCCCGAAGGGGGCGGCGGCAGGAAGCTCCCGCACCCCCCGGTCCCTCCGCCCCGTCCCCTCCCCGATCGGCCGAGCCCCGGGGGCGGGCGGGG
>WEKX01012669.1:64648-263894 GCA_013390025.1 Pitta sordida
CCCCCGGGAAAAGAAAAAACAGCCCTGCAATCTCGGGTAGCCAAGAAATGATGGGAAAGGAGCGGGGCGGGGATAGGCAGGCAGGGAGGCTGTACAGCGCTTGGGATCCTGCCCAGCCTGGCCTGGGGAAGGGGAGCTCGGGGGGACTTACCTGCTCCTCCTCGGCGCTAAGCTCCGCGGCCATGCTGCCTGGCGGGCCGGGNAGGCGCCTGGTTCTCCCTGGCCCCAGTTCCGGCCGCGGCATGCGGGAGCGCCGCCGCTAAAATGGTGGCAGCACCCACCTCTCGTGCTGGCGCTGGATGAAATTACCGTCAGCAGCATCCTCCCTGTTACTGAATAAATTCCCGGCACAGCATTCTCCCTTGCCAGCATTCCAGCCTCGCAGCCTTCCCCCACGACCAGGAGTCCGGGATTTCCAAGCGTCTCTTTCCACTCCCTCCTCTGCGACACATAAATTGCATTTCCCGCTTGGGCGCGCAGGTGTCAGTGCCTGGATGGAGAGCCCCGAAGCTCCTCCGGGAAGGAGCTGGGGGATCCCGGGGAGCACAGCAGCCGTCCCACCAAAAGCCAGGCCCTGGGACAAGGGGACATTTTGTTCAGCCAAGGAGCACTGCACTGGCAGCGTGCCTGCAGCTGGAGCCTCTGCACCTAACTGGGAGAAAATGGAAGAAGGGCAGAAGGAGGGGGCTGAGTCCCAGTTCGATGAGGGCTCCAGTCTGGGTTTTTTCCCCCGGAGACCGAGGCCACATCTCCAGGTTGAGCTGCCCGCTCAGCTCTCCTGCCCCAGGCCAAATTTCAGCCTCCGGGGGTGACCCCTCCACTGCAGCTGTTGCCTGTTCCAGCTGGGAGTGGGATCGCACCCAGCAAATTGAAGTCACAGCATCAAACTGCGCTGGCCCTGGCAGCTTCCGTTTGACACCCTCTCTCCAAACACAGACTTTGGTTCCCAACAGGAACTGTAATGCAAATATTTATTTCTCCAGCCCAGCTCATGCTTTTCAAAGGGAAACTATGAGGCATCATCTGGAGCCAGCAGAAAGCTGCAGTTGCTTCCCTCTTGTTCTCCATCCATCAGAGCACACAGCCCCTCACTGGCTGTATTTCCTCTCCTTCCCTTGGCTGGATGACTTTGGAAGGCTGCTGCAGGGCAGTAACCTGAGCCGCAGCTTTTCTCTGCCCTAAGGGATGCACAAATCTTCCAGCCAGATGCCCACCTCCGGGTTTAATTGCCTGACGGAAGGAAAACTGCACTGACAGGAGGCTGGATGCCGTCTCCTGCTCAGCAATCTCCCTGCAGATCTCTGCCAACCAGAGAGGCTGAAGGTGGGAGCCTTTGAGGGACAGGGAGGATAAGGCAGTCCAGGTGTCAGTCGTATTTTCCCAGAGCAGCTGCCTCACATGCTAACAAAATAACACTGAAAATAATAAAACAACCAGCTGTTTGAAAGAGACAGCTACAAACACTGCAGAGCCAAGGTACCAGTTCCCTCCTGGGGAAGGGGAGCGGAGGGCAACCCCTCCTGCAGCCCAGACAGTTCCTGCTGTCCACTGGTACAATCAATAGCAGCTGCACAGCCAGATGGTCTCACAAAGTCCACATGCTTGGCACTGAAAACAGCCTTTTTCTGGGAAAATGGGGAGGTGCGAGGGCAGGACACAAGTGCCCCCACTCTCTGCCGGTGGCCACTCCCACTCTTGGGATCTCCTCCAGGGGCATTTCCCTGGAGAGCTGAGGAGAGTCCCCAACACCACCTCATGTTTCATCTCCCCCCTGCTTTTAATTTCCCTCTGGAAACCAACTTGGCGAGAGTGACAGTGAGAACAATCACTTCAGCCCCCTAAAACCAGGGAAAGGGAGCGGCCGGTGCTTAAAAAGTGGGATTGGGCTGAGAGGGACAGGAGAGGGGACTGAAGTGTGCAGAGAATCAACCCACATAAGCATTTCCTCTGCTCCAGTCAGCACTGGAACTGATTTTTCAATCCCTATTTGGGAGGCACAGCACGCATCCACCCTTAGGTAGCAGGAAGACACTCAAGAATTTGTCTTTCTGAGAAACCTTTTATTTGGCACGATCAATGGTACTGTTTTTCAGAGTGAAGCCATTCCTTCCTCCCCCTACTGAGAAAAGCCTCAAGGAGAGAGAGGCTCCTGCCACACTCATGCTGCACAAAGCCCTGCTGCGATGCAAGGAAAAATTAGGTTTTTCTAAGAACGTGGGTGTGTAAAGCCCACTCTTTGGATTTACAGCAGCTCACTGCATATTTTTTGCTAGTAAGAAGCTGACTGACCAAAAAACTTCCATTGTGAAGGCCTTGGAAAACAGCTGGATCCATGGCCAAGCAGCTCTGTTTTCTGGGGTCAGGATGGAGGGGCTGCTGCTGGGGTTCTGAGCAGCAGCTGCACCTCTGAGGTCTGAGCATTGTTCCTATGCTGGAGTTTTGCCAGGGCTTTAACAGAAGCAGGGTCAGGAGCTGAACTGCATCCTGCAGCATGGGGACAGATCACTTCCCAATGCACAACTGCCTTAGCAAAGAACCAGAGACAATCCTGCTAAGGAAGCCTTGGCAAAAAAAAAAAAAAAAAAAGAAAAAAAATCCACCAGCAGCACTTGGGGCAAGATATTCCACTGTCCTGCCCTTTAAACAAAGCTATCCTATCATCATCACTTTGCCCCTTCTCAGGAGCATGATGGACAGTGAGAAACAGGGAGCCTTTTCCCTGCTCCCTCCCTCCCTGGCCTGTCCAAACACCTTAACTCTCCATCTGGCTCACTGCTCCACTCCAGCCCTCCACAGACTTTTCTGGCTGAGGGGTAGACAAGTGTTCCAGCTCGTAATGTCCGTTTCTTGAGGCTGCCTCACTGCTCAGGTTGCCCTTTTCCACCGCCAGCTTTTTACTCCTTTTGCTCTCGATGATCTGCTGCAGCTGCCGCCCGGCGTAGTCGGGTTTGGCTGTGAGCACAGTGGGGGGCACAGCAAGCCCCAGAATCTCGGGGACCATGTAGGGCCGGAGCCAGCCCACCAGAGGGGTGCTGCCGGGGGTGTAGTGAGTCTGCCTGTGGTAGAAGAGCAGCCCATCGACCTGTGGAGAGCAGAGAGTGAATGTAAGGGCAGAGCTGAGGCTCTCACAGGTGGGTCACCAGGCACCAGATGACAGCTCCACTCTACATTTGCAGGCCAAAACCACCAGCTGGATCATTTTTCCTCAAGCAGTGCAATAAACAGCGGAAGAGAAAGAAGAAACCTGCAGGGTTCCTGCCCTGAAAGATCAGCAATTCCTGGGTGGCTTTAAATTGTCAAAAACAAACAATTCCAGCCCAGTGTCGGCACAGAGCAGCATCCTCTGGATGCTCTCATCCCTTTCTGCAGAAAAGCCAGCAGGTTTCCGAATCAGGCAACCCACTTTACTGGATAAGGGTTATTTTAAATAATACATTTGGAAAGTAATTAGTCCAATTGTGTGATGCCAAGGAGCCCTGAATCCTAACAGCTCTTTCAGCTGGCATATGCCAATAAAATTCTTAATGTTTCCCAGAAGAGAACTTCTCCGGCAATCAGTGACACTTTAGGGTACTCAGGATTTTGAATGTTTAGGCCTAACTCTTGTACTGCTGTTTCCACACTCTGCACTACTGCAGCTGTCTGATGTTTTCCCCACTTTCCCACCATGGTCAGTTTTCATTCTTCCTGTTCTTGTGCTTCCCAGGAATGTGCTCTGCAAGGCTGATCTTACTGTCATGCTGACTAACACTGAAGGTGGTGCTCTTTTTAGCTCAGCTTCACAAGCACCTAAAATGCCATTTGGCTACAAATAAGAGTGGCTGAGTTGGCAAAAGAGATCAAAAAACAAGAGCCCACCTTGGGATGAATTGGTCCAGACCCCTCCCCAAGCCTACAGCCCCCAGAACAGACACACAAGCTGAGCAGAGAGCAGCATATTTTCATTTCTGCTCCACGGATGCCAACCTCTGGCAGAGATACTAAACCTTCTGGCACTATTCTGTGCATAATTTTCAGTCACTTCTAAATAATCCCAGAAATAGGGGGATTCCACTGTTAGGAAAACATGACCCAGAACAGTAAACATCACGATGAGCTTGTGTAACCCCTCTGGATGTCTAAAGTGAGAAGTTTTTCCCTTCTGCCTCCTGTGAAGAGCCAGATTCTGTGGCACCCCAGCACATCCAGCCCATTCCTGGTACTTGATGAGCAAGGGGGATTCTCCAGCACCCACAGGAATGTGTTGGTAAAGATCACAGCCATCAAAGGCCTTTCAGACTGCTCGAAATACCTTCCCCAAGCTGAAGAATTCATAGGAGTTCAGCCTGGTGACGTTGGGTCATGTTCTCCCTTCCCTGATTTAAGTGACTCCCATATTCCATCCCGTTTAATTTGTTGTCTGGGTCTCTAGCCTGAGTCACCACAGTGACAGCAGCCACAGCAGAAAAAGGGCTGACACTGTCCTTAAACGACTGAACCTCGGGAGGGACTACCTTGGCAGGGGTTTCACATTCCACAGCCATGCTCTCCAGATCTGAGGTGTTTAACAGTCCTCCCATTCCTTCACAGTGGGGTTTCTCAGAGGTTTTGGCTCCCCTGCCTTCATGGAAGCCTAAGTGTGGTTTTACTCAGATCCACAAGAAGGATAGCAGCTCTTAAGATCCATTCCAAAAACAACTTGAAATTCAGGCTCAGTCAGCTGATCCAAAGTCCACTGAATTCAGGGGAATAAAATTCTGCTGAAGAGAGTGGGTCAGACCCTAACTCTGAGATTACAAATTAACTCTGAAGACCCAGATCTGTAAGCACTGACCACCTCTGCTGTCACCACACACATGAGATCCCCGTCAGGACCACAGGGCTAATACCACCTCTGTTATCCTTCTCTATCCATATCCATTGCCTCCTGCAAAGTTTATTCTGCTCTGTGCCAGTGGTGGAAGCTGGTTTGGGGGATTTTTGGGCTCCCTTCATCCTGGAACCAGCAACACAGTTCCCAAGGGGCTATGGCTGTGTTGAGCCAATTACACCAGGTTTTTCTTCTTGAGGTTACACCCCGAAGTATCAGAGGATGTGGGGGACAAATCACAGCTGGATTACACATCTGGAGTGTGTTCAGCTCCAGAGTTTCATAATGACCTGTTTCACAGCGGAAGTTTCCCACTCTGACCACAGCGGGGCAACACTCCTCAGCCTTTCCTCATGGGACCACATGCCTCAGGAAGGAATGAAGCTTTTACTCGGGGAAAGACAGGAATGACTGTTCCTACAGAGACACTCAGACCATTTGTCATTAAGCAAGTCAGTTGCAGGGAAGTGCGATGCCTCCTCTGATCCATGTTCATGAGGCCTGGCAGGACCAGCGACGGGCTGGGACTTTCCAACTCTTGGAGGACTTTCTGGCTTTGACAAGGAAAGTCAGCCCTCACAGACAAATTACTGTCCCTTAACTTAAACCTGCAATTATTAATGGCTAAATCGGGAGGGGAGAGCACAAGAGACACCGTCGTATCAATGTGGCTTTTGGCTTTGTGGGTCAAGAAAGCTCTGTTAAGGCTGTTCCTGGTGTACAGGAACTCCCAGGAACTGCTAGAGACACTGAAGGAGCTTCTGGCTCCCAGATGTTGTCAATGTCACTGGGCTGGAATGCCACTGCCTCCTCCATCATCTTCCTCTGCAGTGGTAAGTCAGCCAGGGCAGACAAAAGCAACTGGAGCTGATTCCACAATGACCTGAGAGTCATTGCTCACAACCACACAGAGCTGAGTCCGGTGGCACAGAGATTTGCTGTTCTTTCCCTTCCACAAAGGTCAGAATAGCACAACAGCTGGGTCAGGTGAGGTTTAGCATGGATATTAGGAAAAGATTCTTCTCCTAGATGGTGGTCAGGCAGTGGAACAGGCTCCCTAGGGAAGTGGTCATGACCCTAAGCTTGTCAGAGCCCAGGGAGTCTTTGCACATGGTGGGATTGTTGGGGCTGTCCTGTGCAGGTTCAGGAGCTGGACTTTGATGCTACTAGTGGGTCCCTGTTAGTTCAGGAAATTGTGTGATTCTATGATTCTAAAGCTGGTGAAGCAAACACAGGTGTCTTCCCCCAGCTCCAGTACACCTCAGGCACCCACCATGAACACCCAAACCACTCAGGAACCATCAGGATCTTACCATCATCCTTCTCCTCCCCCACAAAACAGCCAGGGGCCTTGGACACAGAAAATGCAAGCAGCCAGACTAAGACAACCCATGAAAGCCCACCCAGAGCAATGGGCAGTATCAGCTTTGGCCCGAAAGAGGTCAGCTGTCCATCACACTATGTAAACCTGAGTTGTGGTGTTTCTGAGTCCGTATCAACACTCTCATCCCAAAAGGCTCTTTCAAACCCAGCCAACTGCAAGGGCAGCACAAACACAGAGAATGCCACATGGGTTAACTCCTCCTCATTTGTGTGGGTGGATGAGGCCTGTACCTGTTGACAAGCCAACGGATCAACCATGGATCCCACATACAGGGAAACAGCAGCACAATTCAGGAAGCTTCCTGCAGTCTCGGGACAGCAAATCCCCAAACAGAGTGGGTGCATCTCTCTCTCCCACCACCTTGGCAGGGCTGTTGCCAAGGCTGAGGTCCACACCTCCACCTGTGGGTTCTCACCTCAAAGGGGAAGTCCGTAGCCAGCAGCTCACGCAGGCTGTCTGAGGAGCAGGGGAAGTTCTGCAGGCCCACAAATTTGTACTGGAAGAGTAAGACAGAGTTAGAAGGGGCAAGTCCATGCCTAAAGAAGTCACTCAGTTCAGCATCAGTGTGGAAGCAGCTAAAGAAGGATTCCTCCAGTGCACAACGCAGCATAAGAGAGAAAGGGTGAGGAACAGCTCCCACATGCTCCTGATCCCTTTTTTCCCAAGCACCTAAGACTGCAGGAAGGACTGTTCAGGAGAGCTGACCCTGCGATGCAATTTTAACCAAAACGGAAAGTGATGAACTCCAGGCAGGATGCAAAACAGACAGACGTCTGCTCCAGGCTTCTGGATCAGCTGAGAAAATCTTCCCACCCAGGAAATTAAGGCTGAGATGACCCCCACATCATGAGGTCTCTGCTATTCTGGTATTCCTGTTGGGAGTCAGAACATGATGTTCTTCGAACACAGACACCTCCACGGCAGTCAGCCCCATTTATCACTCACATGCCCAGCTCACAGGAGCTGCTCTGCTTGGCTGTGTCTGAGCCAATAGATGTCTCATGTCTGTGTCAAAAATCACCTTTCAAGCTGCTGTGGGTTCTTGGTCTGACTTCCAGGCTTAAGTCTTCAAAGGAAGACTTTTTATCCTGGCTCAGCCTGGACTCCGGGTAGTATCCACCCCAACAACTTCAATGATCTGTTTAAACAGAGGGAAGGCTTAAAGCTTTACAAACCCACAAGACTGCAAGAATAAGCCCCATTGTAAGTCAGGCTGCCAAACAACACTGGCCCTGCAGAAACTACACTGGTTTTCCAGTCTGTTTCAAGGGAAAAAACCAACATGGAAGTTAGCTGATACCCATCAGCATGACCTCCCTCAGCACTTTGGATGGGGAGAAAAATCCCCACTGCACTGATTTACACTGTTCAGTGGCTCTATTTACATCCTGTCCACAGCATCCCATTTCGTCAGATGTACACTTTGAAGCCTGATCCATGAGAGGAAGGAAAAAATTCCCTGTGACTTCCACTTGTGAAGGAAACTGCTGAAGCCTGCTGAACAGGAGAGCTTACCCCTCAGCCTCCTCTCAGTACAAAAGGACTTACCGGATTAATCCTGCTTTTCTCTCCCAGCCCTTCCTCCTCTTGGAGCTTTGAGGAGAGCCAGAAGAATCTGAAGTCAGTCTGTGAAAGGACAGAGACTCAGTGACCATTCACCATACAGCATCACCACTTGCCAAATGTCTTTGCTCCTCTGCGCTCAGCTGGGAAACTCACAAACTGGACTTCACCTGCAGAACCAGCAACCCAAACTCAAATTGCAACCTTAACCCAAACCCTGCTACTCCCCCACAAAATACACACTCAGTTATTCCAGCAGCCCCAAAGATGTAAAGATGCTCGTGCTCAGGAGAAACACCCACATTTTGCAGAGGGAGCTATACACAATGCTGGAGCACAGCATCTCGGGGACCAACAGAGAGGGCAGAGATTCAGTACCTGGCAGTCGTACACAGGGTGTCCTCTCCAGCACATCACATCGAGGATGTAGTAAGTCTGCTGGGCCTCGTTGTAAATGCAGTCCAGGATGCTGTACACTGCACACACAAACACAGGTAAGGGCCAGACCTGCTCCAGACTCTGGCTAACCCAACTGGCAAACACCAGGTCACAGCTCCACAGCATTAACCCTGCCCTGATGAAAGGCTGCTGGGTGCAGAGGGACCCCCTTCATTTAACAGAAACTGCGACCACAAAAAGCCTTGAGCTTGAGGACTCTCATGAGACTAAAAAGGGACTTGCCAGAGGCACAGCAAGCAAGGGCATGTTTCAGAAAATGGCATTTGCCAGACAGTAAAGCCCTTTTTTTCAGGGAAAAAAAAAAAAACCAAAAAAACTCCAAGCAGCATTAAGGAAGATGACAGCATACACAGGTCTTTGTTAGAGAACAGAGAGGATATTGGGGTTCAAGAGCATCAGTCACCCAGGCAGCTAATTAAAAGATACGACAGGACAAGGGATAATGGTTTAAAACTGTAAAAGTGCAATTTTAGATTTGATGTTAGGAAGAAATTCTTCCCTGTGAGGGTGGGGAGGCCCTGGCACAGGTTGTCCACAGAAGCTGTGGATGACCCATCCCTGGAAGTGTCCAGCACCAGGCTTGATGACACAGGTCTGAAGCTGTCTACTCCAGCACCAGAAAAGGACACAGTCCTGGGACTCAGGGTAGCTGGAGGAGCATCACTGGGCTTGCCAGCACACACATTCCCAGGGAGAAGCAGACGCCTCCCCTCTCTCTCCTCACACCTGTACCTTTCGCACCGGTTGAGTTGTGCCGGTTCCCCCCCGGCAGCAGGGATGGGAACCTGTTGACACAGAAGCCACTCTTGGTGTAAGCTGCTGTTGTGCCCTGTGAGGAAAGAGGAGAAAAAAAAACCTGGTCAAGTCAGTTTTATGGTGGCTGGAAACAACTACAGATCCTTTAGCAGCTGGTGAGACCCCACCTCTGCTCCCCCTTACCCTGGAGGCCACGACGAGTGCCCTTTTCCCAACAGGACACACCACCACAACCCATTCATGCTCCAGATCCGAGGGTACATCCACTAACCACTCTGACAGCATCAGCTGGGGAGAAACCAGGAAAAATAATCAGTAACAATCCTCCTGAAGTCACAGACAATGAACAAGTTGTGGATAAAGCCAGGCGACTTTGCCTTGGCTTTGACAGCTACAGTGGCTGCTTTAGAGGCAGCTGGCACTGCTTGTCACTCCTAACAGGGTTCCCTCCCTCTCTCTAATTAACCCCAAGCTGGCTAACACACTCTTCAAGTCTTTCTGTTGCTTCCCAGGCTGCTGAGCTTCAGACGACAGAACGGGGCTCACAGTCCTGGCTTGGGCACCTCACACCGTGATCCCCACTCCAGCACTTTATTTTTAAAACCATGAAAGAGCTTAGAGATTCAAAAATGTTCAGAGTGAAGACTGCAGAAACTGACCTCCTCAAAGATTGCCTAAGTGGCTGCATGTCTTTTTGGATCAATACAGCACCCAGGCAGATAAAACCAAGCTGAGTTTTCCTTTCCTTCCTGGTGTCCCAAACATAGGGAAAGACAGAAATCTTTACCCAGTGCTGCCTAATGGGATACTAATGCTGCTACCTGAGCTGAAACGACCCAAAGTGGGGAACATAGCAGGGGTAATGGTTGGACTCAATGACCCTCAAGGTCTTTTCTAACCTAAATTACTCTAAAGAACATGGGCAACCCATCTCCACCTGTTTTCCATTTGAACTCAGCACGTTTTTCAGGCGAAACGCAGCATGGTTTCTGAGCACCAAGCCGGACAGGACACATTCTTCTCTGCCTCAACACGGCCATCACCGAGGACTCAAATCTCCCTGGCCCTGCCTCGCACCCACACCCCGCTGTGGGGACACAGGTGGCTCCTCACCTGATTTGCATAGCGCTTGGGCAGCTTTTTGCCAGCATCCACGTCCATCTCTTCCTCCGCATCTTCCCCCTCCTCCTCCTCATCCCCGCTCTCCACCCCTGCCCAGTCGTCCTCCGCCAGCCTCCTGGCATGGTTCACGTAGTCCAGCCGTCTCCTGAAACAGCCCAGCAGGGAGGCCGGTCACCCACCGCATCCCGCTCTCAGCCCGGGCCGTTTTCCCGCGCGCAGCCCCAGGGCGGCCCTGACGCGGCCCGCCCNGCGCTGCCGGGCGTCACGGGGGCTGGCGGCACCCCCGACACCGGGACCGGCGCGGTACCGACCCCGCCTCCGTCCTGCGTGAAATTTACGGATTTCAGGGGAAAACCAAACCCCGCCAACCTCCGGGAAAGTCGGCCCGGAAGGGAAATCCCGGAGTCACCGGGAGATTGGGCAGGGTTTGGGGTCGTTCCCGGCGCTTTCGCAGCACCCACCGAGGGGCAGGAGGAAATCTGGGGTGTTGTATCCGCAGGAGTCCCGAGAAAAGTCACTTTGGATTTATTTCCGCGCTGGCAGCCAGAGATTTTCCTCCTGGAAAGTGAAACCTCGGGATCTGCGTCCCAGCGAGACAAACCCTGCGTGGACATGGCAGAGCCCGGCTCGGGTCCGCAGCCCGGGCTGCCTCAACAGAGCCTTGGCTTTATCCTGGTTATCCTGGAAATGGCATTTGTAATCGGGAAGTGTTGTTTTTAACTGGTTTGCCGCGATCGAGGGGATCACTTGGACATACGGACCTTTGCATCACCTCGTAAGGCATTTCTTCTCCACTTTTTTTTTTTTAATTTCCCTGGGAAACCGGCCAAGCCATTTCCCACAGCGCGTGGTGGTGATTCCGGAGACGAGCAGGATTGCCGGGGGAGTGGTTGTTTTGGCGGGGGGTGTTGCGTGTCGCTGTCCCCCCTTCCTCCTCCCGACCCAGGACCGGCCATGGCGTTGAAAGCCAGAGCGCTTTACAACTTCCAGAGCGAAAACAAAGAGGAGATCAGCATCCAGGAGAACGAGGAGCTTGTCATCTTCAGCGAGAACTCCCTGGACGGGTGGTTACAGGGCCAAAACAGCCGCGGGGAGACCGGCCTGTTCCCTGCGTCCTACGTCGAGATCCTCCGCTGCCGGTCGGGCTCCAGCTACACGGACTACTCCAGCAGCCCGGCTGGCTCTCCTGGGCACGACTCCTCCTTCTACTCAGCATCCCCCAACCCCGGCATCTCCTATCAGGGCAGTTTTGAGGATGATGACGATGATGACTGGGATGACTGGGATGATGCGTGCACAGTGGTGGAGGAGCCTCGGAGCGCTCAGGGTACCAACGGGCACCCCTCACCCAGCCTGCAGTACCCAGCGGCCTATGGCCAGCACCAGCACGCTGGTTACCGGCCCAAGCCAGTGCTGGAGAGGCAGGACAGCATGAGCTCCTCCAAGAGGGGCAGCGTGGTGGGGAGGAACCTCAACCGCTTCTCCTGCTTTGTCCGCTCTGGGGTGGAAGCCTTCATCTTGGGCGATGTTCCCCTCATGTCCAAGATAGCCGAGATGTACTTCATCGAGATGGGCTCCAGAGGGCCCCAGTGGAGGGCAAACCCCCACCCCTTCATCTGCTCTGTGGAGGACCCTACCAAGCAAACCAAGTTCAAGGGCATCAAGAGCTACATCTCCTACAAGCTGACCCCCAGCAACATCAACTCACCTGTGTACCGGCGGTACAAGCACTTCGACTGGCTCTACAACCGCCTCCTGCACAAGTTCACAGTCATCTCGGTGCCCCACTTGCCCGAGAAACAGGCCACTGGTCGCTTTGAAGAGGACTTCATTGAGAAGCGCAAGCGGCGGCTGATTCTCTGGATGGACCACATGACCAGCCACCCTGTCCTCTCCCAGTACGAGGGCTTCCAGCACTTCCTCTGCTGCCGTGATGAGAAGCAGTGGAAGCTGGGCAAGCGCCGGGCAGAGAAGGATGAGATGGTGGGTGCCAGCTTCCTCCTCACCATCCAGATTCCCACAGAGCACCAGGACCTGCAGGATGTGGAGGACCGTGTGGATGCCTTCAAGGCCTTCAGCAAGAAGATGGACGACAGCGTCCTGCAGCTGACCACTGTGGCCTCAGAGCTGGTGCGCAAGCACGTGGGGGGCTTCCGGAAGGAGTTCCAGAAGCTGGGCAATGCCTTCCAAGCCATCAGCCACTCCTTCCACATGGACCCTCCCTACAGCTTGGATGCCCTCAACAATGCCATCTCCCACACAGGCAAGACATATGAGACTGTGGGGGAGATGTTCGCTGAGCAGCCCAAGAATGACCTGTTCCTCATGCTGGACACTCTCTCCTTGTACCAAGGGCTCCTCTCCAACTTCCCAGACATCATCCACCTCCAGAAAGGTAAGGAGGACACCTTCTTCCCTGGGAACAGCCCCATGTGAGTGGGAACAACATGACGAGTGGGATAGGGATGCAATGAGGAAATCCTCTGTTGAGTCATGAAAGGAATGGGGAATGAGGATGGGAACCATTGCCTCTGACTCCTAGGGAAGCAGCGTGGTCCCCACTGGCACAGCCCTCCAGTCACCACAGCCTGGGAGAGGCTCTTGGGTCCAGGGTCTGCCCCAGGGATGCTGTGGGCTCCATAACTGCTGCTGGTGTTTCTTTCCGGAGGAATCAGCATGGGTGTCACTCATGACAGACCATGAGCATGTTCTAGCACCACTGCTGGTGGCTCTTTGGTGGCCTGCCCAGTACTTTCTGAGCATCACCACCCACTGGTACTTGTCCCTCCTCATCCTCCCTCCCTGCCAAGGCAGTAGATAGGAGCTTGCTCGCCCAGGGCTGGGACATGGCTGGACAGGGCCTTGGGTGGGTTGGAGGGGCAGAGGGGGCTGTGCAAGGCAGTGGAATGGAGACACGTCCCTGAGAGGGTCACACTGAACCTCCTCGGGACAACCAGGGTCACACGTTTCAGGAGTATGTCCTTGCACTTCTGAATCCAGGAGGATTGGGTTAGCACTCCTGGCCCATCCCATTTGTCTTGGTTCCCTGGACCTGGTGGAGTCAGAGGGGATGAGAAATGTCTGCTGTGCTCGTGCTGGGGATGGTGGCAGGAATGGAGAGCTTGGAGTCCCTTTACACCCAGGCAGTGGGGTGACGCAGCTGGGTGTGGGAGCAGGGCTGAAGTCCACGCACTCCTCCCAGCCCAGCTGCCTGCAGCAGGGAGCAGACAGCCACACTAACATTCCCAGATTTTGGGGGACAGGTTTTCCCCAAGGTGAAGCCAGAGCTGTTGTGTCTGAGCATCTCGGGCTATCTGTGCATCACTGCACATCCCTGGGGAAGGCTGGGAAGGCAGAAGGGGCAGGGAGGATACAATCCCACCCCAGCAGCTTCCTTCCAGTGTTGTTTACCCGTGGAGAGGGCCTGGATCCCATCCGGAAGCAAGGCCATGTGGGCATAGCGGAAGGCAGGATTTGGCCTCCAACCTCTGTTTCTTCCTTCTCCTCCTCCTCTCTGCTGGGGGAAAGGCTGGCGCAGCAGGAGCACTATAACCCCAGGTCTGGTGCTTCCAGCAAGGAGCAGGGAGAAGGGAAAAAGAGCCCAGTGTGGGTCAGATCCTGGTTTTAGATTTTTAGCCTCTGTGCTAATGAGGGGGAGGAATGCAGGGCTGGAGCCAGGCAGGATTCTTTCGAAACTGAGCTGTAAAAAAACATGGAAAGGGGAAAACGGGTGTCAGAGTTTCAGCTGCCTCTGGGAGAGGGAAACAGTTTCCCAGCTGAGCTCCAGACAGCACCACGCACCCTTCGTGCATCCTGGTTCACTGCCTTTTGGGCTGAGGTCTCTCAGGGCTGCTCTTGACCCCCATTCATGGGATACCGTGGCACATGTGGA
This sequence comes from Pitta sordida, assembly GCA_013390025.1. Classification (NCBI taxonomy): domain Eukaryota; kingdom Metazoa; phylum Chordata; class Aves; order Passeriformes; family Pittidae; genus Pitta; species Pitta sordida. The sequence goes on from WEKX01012669.1 coordinate 78,674, forward strand.
GGACAGGCTTGGCTGGGTTGCTTGGCTGTGCTAACCTTGCCCCACGTTTTTAGCTTTGCAACCAAAGCCTCGAGTCGCAGCCCTCCAGGAGCCCAAACCTAGCTAAACATGAGACTGATTGCCCAGGGATAGGATGGAAAAGGAGGCTAGAGTCCAGAGGGAAAACACCTCTGGTGTTTCTCTGCCTGGAAGAAAGGGATGGGGAGATGCAGGTAGCTCCCTCCTTTACTCATGGGGGCAGCTCTGTGCCTCTGCTCTGGGGCCAGGCTGGTGCCCAGGCACGGAGGGCCAGGGAAGGGGCCGGACGGGTGAACAGATCCAGCAGCCTCTTACCCCACTCCCTGCCTTGCCAGGTGCCTTTGCGAAGGTGAAGGAGAGCCAGAGGATGAGCGACGAGGGCAGGATGGACCAGGAGGAGGCTGATGGGATCCGCAAGCGTTGCCGCGTGGTGGGCTTTGCCCTGCAGGCTGAGATGAACCACTTCCACGAGCGGCGTGTGGCCGACTTCAAGAGGATGATGCAGTCCTACCTGAGGCAGCAGATCATCTTCTACCAGAGGGTCAGCCAGCAGCTGGAGAAGACATTGCACATGTACGACAACCTCTAATGCCTCCGCTTGCTCTGCCCGAAGCCTCCCATGTCTCCTCTGTCTGTGATGGGCCCAGAACGAATGGGAACTCATCGGGCTACAGACCAAATACCTGTGCCCTTCCCAGGCCTGTGGGATTGGCTGTGCCATCTCTTTCCCTGGGGGCCTCTCCCCATGCCACGGGTCTGGCAGAGGCGCAGGAGGCTCATGAGAGGAGCAGATGTGGAAGTGACAGCGCTGGTGTTTCTGCTCTGTGATTTTTAGCTTTCTGAAAACCCACTCTCCTGGAGCAGAGGCAGGTGCATCCCACCCCCCCTGGGAGAAGAAATCCAGGCAATCGACATTTTGCACACTAAAAGCTTTTCTGATGGAAAAAAATAGACCAAAACAGATCTTTATTTGGAAGAGATTTTTTTGTTTGTTTGTCATGAGATATTTGCAATATTTTCCATTTTTCTGCAGCATTTTTACTGATCAGTTTTTAACTAGAGGTGAAGAGAAGTCTCTTTCTCGAGCATGGCTGGTGACTGGGAAAAGGGAGAAAACACTAAAATGGGGAAAAAACCAAAAAGCCCCACAGCCTTTTCAATAAAATTGTTGATAGAAAAAACACCCAGCTCCTCCCCAGAGATGTCTGTGAAAAACAAAACTGCTCCAGGATCCTGGGAAAAGCTTTGCATCCAAGCATCCCGTGGCTTCCAGCCAGATTCAAACATGCCTGTACTGTGGGGAAATGATCCCAGGAGGGGATTCCACAGTGAGCAGCCTCCTGCTCTCCAAGCAACACACCAGGGGACAGATCCTGCTCCGCTTTGCTTTGCCCAGGACCCAGGGTGGTGTGTAGCTGCCTGGGAGACAGTGGGGTTGGCACAAGGGCCTTGTTTTTGAAGGGAAATGGCTGGGATAAATCACAGTGAGGAAAGTTAGGGCCGCCTTGGCCTGGCTCCAGGGATAAAATTAGCGGCAGTGTGCAGGCCAGTGGAGTACTGTTAAACTAACAGTGACACTGGGAATGCAGTGGGTTGTGCGCCATCCCGGAGCCCTCCCCAGCTCCAGCCTGTAGGGACAAGCACACTGAGCTACAGCCAGTGGCAGCATGCAGCCTCCAACCAGACAGGATGTGCTTCCTCCTGCATCCTGGAGCCAGGATAGTCCCTTTCCCATGGCCCCATCCCACTCTGGATCCATCCCACACCAGTCCCATCCTACCCCAATCTCATCCTATCCATGCCACATCCTACCTTGGCTCGATCATGCCACATCCTACCTTGGCTCGATCTTACCCCATTCCCATCATACTCTGGCACCACTCCACTTCATCCAACCCCATCCCATCCCCATTCTGCCACAGCTCCGTCCTACGCTGGCCTGATTCCACTCTGGTCCCATTCTACCCAGGCAGCATCCTTCCATGGCATTATCCCACACCATTCCCATCGCAATCTGGCCCCATCTTATCCCAACCCCATCCTACTGCAGCTCTGTCCTGCACTGGCCAAATACTACCGTGGCCCCATCCCACCCTGGTCCCATCCTACCCCAGCGCCATCCCAACCCAGCCTCATCCTACCCTGGCCACATCCTTCCTTGGCACCATCCCACCTCATTCTCCACTTGCCTGAGCCCAAGCCCACCTTCGCCCTATCCCACCCCAGCAGCCATGGCAGTGGTGTCTGACCCCTGTGCTAATCCCTGGTCATGCTCTGGATGACCGTGGTGGCCTTGGCTCCATGCTGAGGTCAGATACTCCAGCGTATCCCTTCCCCCAGCCCTGCTCCCTCAGGAGCACAATGGGCACTGGGATTGAGCTTGCCACTGCCATCCCCAGGCAGGTGACCAGCCTCTGGCACTGCAAGGAGCCTTGGGAGCGGTGCCAGCATCCCGTCTCCTCTAGACCCTCCTCTAGATCCCGGGCAAAGGGATCCCTGACTTGGCATCCCCCATGGCAGCACAGTCCCTGGGATATCCTGAAGAGTGGGGAGATGTCCCAGTGCCCCAGGGTAGATCTGTGCTCTCTGTGGTCCTTCAGCACCCACAAGAGTCTCCCTGCCCCACCAGCCATCCTTCTCTGTGTCCTCATGTCTGAACCGTGCTCCCAGGGTACAGCAAGCTCAATGCCTCTGTGCTATTAATATTCCTGCCTTTTCCCTCTTCCACCTGGCAGCAGGCAGCTGGGCCTTCCCTGCCCATGCGGGGGTATTTTGGGGTCTGGCCCTGCCTTGGCCAGATGGGAACTTGAGCATCTTCCTGCTGCCCCCCACATCTCCAACAGCATCCTGTGAATGTTCCAAGGTTTTGGAACTGGCTCCTGGTGGCTGTCTCAGTGCTCCTGCTGTTTGGTGGGCACCTAGGGTGCAGGGTGATGGTCTTGGGGTGCACACAGTGCTCCACATGCCCCTAGTGGTGTCAGTCACTGCCTTTATTATCTGTGACACAGGCTATTCCCTGCTCCCACAATAGAAAAAAACCCAGGGCACACAGGGCTGAGAGGAAACATCAGGAACATGGAGCAGACCTGCTTCCTCCTTCCACTTCCCAAGGCTGTTCTTGCATATGAGAGGCAAGGCCAAGGCTCTCTATGAGTCCTGCCAGCACAACAGCAGGTTTGGGAGGCAGCAGCAGCAACAATGGCTGGAGCATCTTCCCTGGGGAGCACCACAGCCAGCACCAGAGAGCCCACTGCTGCCTCCATTCCTGCGGGTGGCTCCTGGCAGTTCTTGTTTTGCTTCTCTTTGGGCCTCTCTCCACTGTGGAAAGAAAATCTGGCATCCTTGGTTTGAGGTGTGGGAGACCAGGTTTGTATGTGGGCCAGGCCAACAGGCACAGGGACAACCTACATCCAACCCCTGTCTGTGCATCCTGAGACCAACAAGATGCTCCATGGAAGGACCCATCCTGGGTGTGGGATCTGCTGGGGCCCCACAGGGACCAGCTGAATGGCTGGAAGATAGAGGATGAGGATGCTGGGACAAGCAGAGCTGCTGATCAGAGACTTGTCAGCCACATGGAAACACCCACCAGTGTGCAGTAATTCGGGATCAGCCACAAAAGCAGTGCAGCGACCCCACCCCGCTCCTCCCATGGCAAAGGGGAGCACAGCACTCGGTGGGGCTGGGCAGGATTAGGCTTGCTGTGCATGCCATACTGCTGGCACACGTTGGCAAGCGTGTTGGAGAGGCACAGCTGCCAGCAGGGAGCAGAGAGCAGTCCCATGGGAGGGGAGAGAAGTCCTGCCTGCCTGCTGAAGTTGGCTGTAGCTCTGGGGATGGAGCTGAGTAGGATTTCACTTACATCTCCATCACGTCAGGAGGTGGATGGGTGTGTGTCCGTGTAGAGGAGTGATTCCAGGTGGGAGGGCACAGGCATGGGGTGGCAGTGGATCAGGCAGAAGGCAACAGCTCAGGCTTCCAGCTCCAATCTTTTAATTGCTATGCTTCTCAAGTATTTCCTAAGCATGACCCTGAGTCGTCTCTTCCAGGCAAAGATACAAGCACCAGCTGGTTCCCTTGGCTGTGGTTATAAATGCTCCCTCCTGCTCCCAGCCCAGGGCAATTTATGGGGCACCAGTAGTGTCTGTGCCAGCCCTCCGTGTTCCCCTGCGGTTGGTTCCCCTCACAGCCATAGCCATAGGATGCTCAGGTCAGACCCTGCCCCAGCTCTCCATGCTAGACTGGATTCCCTCTCTCTAATCCCTGGGAAAACATTGAGCCTGGAGAGTAGGTCCTGTACTGGGGGGCAGCTGTGTTTCTAGATTTGTTATTTGTGTAGCAGGGGTGGAGAGCCCAGGCTGTGGGACGTGGTTATCCCTCCATCATTGTCTGCCTTGGGAGTTGCTGGGTGTGGAAACAGAAGTTAGGCTCAATTTGTTTAAAATTTAAATTGGAGCTGGGCTGAGGAGACATGGTGGGTAGGAGCTGCAATGTGGGATGCTTTCTGGAATCCAGAGGCCTCACTGCTCTAAACTTTCTCCAGGACCTGGGAAGATCCCCCGGTGCTGCAGCTCAATCCGTGTGCTTTATTTCTCCTGGACAAGGTGGTGGGAGGTATGCCAGATTCCTGCTGGGAATGCTGCACTGTCCCTGTGTGGGTTTGTTTGAAGTGCTCCCAGGGTGACCTGGCAGCTCTTCCTCCAGGCTCCATCCCGTTCTTCTGGGCTTGCTGCCAGCTGAGCCTGTTCTGCAGGCTGCGGGCGTGACTTGCCTGAATCAGGCAGGGTCATGGCAACCAGGGAAGGTTCCTGGCATCCTGGGGCACTGGGCTTGGCCTGGAGCTGAGTGGAGGTGCTGAACCTGCTCGCACTATGCAGCTGCCAGCCTGAGGTCTGGGTCTGAGTTCGCCACGTAGGGCAGCTCCTGGGAGGACCTGATCCCCCATTCACCTGCATTAGGAGGAATAGGAGTCCTCCTGCACTCCCAAGAGGCTGCTCCCTCATTGCGTGCCATCAGGGAGTGTGACCCATGCTCCCTGAGTGGAATCTGGGATGCTCCTCTAGGCTCATGGTGAAGTCTGGAGCATCTCCTGCTGCTTGTGAGAGCTGGTTTTGGGATTGGGACAGGAAGGCAGGAGTCCTGGAGTCATGGGGGGAGATCAGAGTGGGGCTGCCTGCCTGAGCTCATGTTCTCGCTGTGTGTCTGCCCCCAGGAGAAGTGTGGACAATGTCTGAAAGTCCTGCAGCTGTGGTGGTCCACAGCAGTGGGGGGTTCTGGAGGCTGACGATAATATGCTTACATGGGTCCCAATCTCCTGTGCTGGCCTGGAGTTTGGCTGGGAATAAAGTCTCTCCTTTGTTGAACCCCTGAATTTGCATGGCTAAAGCTTGCCAGGAGAGTTTCAAAGCCAAAGGATCCTACCTGCCCTGGGTGAATTCTTTGTTTGCATTTGAATAGGTGCCTGGAAACTGGTTCATGTCACCTGAGCCACAGCCTCCCCTTCTGCTCTGTGGCCATCCCTACCTGTGAGCCCTGGTGCATCCAGCTCCTGCTGAAACCTGACCTGGGACTGAGGTGCAGGTGTTATTAACCCAGGGGAGGTGTTGGATCCAGCCTGCCACAGGTGAGATGGCTGTGGGGTTATGGTCCCCTTCCCTCTTCCAAGGTGCTCCAAGGACTCTGGGGACAGGCTGAGAGAGCTGGGGCTGTTCAGCCTGGAGAAGAGGAGGCTCTAGGGGGACCTTGGAGCTCCTTCCAGTGCCTGAAGGGGCTCCAAGAGAGCTGGAGAGGGACTTTGGAGAAGGGCGTGGAGTGACAGGGCAAGGGGGAATGGCTTCACACTGCCAGAGGGCAGGATTAGATTGGATATTAGGAAGAAATTCTTCCCTGCAAGAGTGCTGAGGCCCTGGCACAGGTTGTTCGGAGAAGATGTGGATGCCCCATCCCTGGAAGCGTTCAAGGGGCAGGGTTCAGGTTGGACAGGGTTTGGAGCAACCATGGCAGCCAGGTGGAAAAAATGACTTTAAGGTCCCTTCCAACCCAAACTATGCTATGATCTTTCCTAAACCTCTGCAAACTTTATAGCCATGTTGGCAGGGAAGGGTGCTGGAGAAGCCAAAGGGCCTGGCAGGAAAATTTTTGAGCTTGTTTGGGCTGTGGTTTGTCTGTTTCATGGCCAGGCAGGAGCCCACCTGGACCCTTAGCCCCTCTCCAGGTGGGTGGGTGGCAGTCAGAAGCATTGAAGCTGTGTCTGGTCCTGTAAACCCTTGATCACCCAGGTGGAGCCACCAGCTTTGAGGATTTATACCCTGCCAGCAGAGCTTGACCCTGGAGAACCACCATCCACGCTACTGTTTTCCAGGTTGCTGCCTGTCCTCCCCTGACCTCGGGAAGTGGATGTTTCCCAGCAGCAGGAATACAACCACAAGACTTAAAAATAACCTTCTTAGCTTTCAATGCTCCTTACAAAATAGGCCACATTCCTTCTATTTAAACACCGGGTGCAAGGAGAGAATAATTTGGAAGGAAAATGCAGCAGATGCTTCCATGGCAGCCCTCAGTGGATGGAGGGCTTGTCTGCAGCCCCCATCCCTTACTGTGGGTGTATAATTAGCGGAGATAATAAGTGTGTGTTTGAATGTGATAGAGAAAGCATAGAGCTGTGATCTGGGGAGGGAGTCAATGGCAGAGATTGTCCCAACCTTTTTGGGAACAGCCCTGCCCTGGCAATCTCCCATCTGTGTTGTGTGCAGAATGGTCACACTAACCCCATTTTGCAGAGAGGATGCCCCTCTGGATGGGGCAGGAGGAGGGTTTTGGAGATGGGTAGGAGACATCCATCAGCCACCCCTTGAGCCAAGCAGGCTTGGAGGTGCTGGGGCTGCCTTCACCATGACCTCTCCTGTGAGGCTGGGGGACACAGGATCCCTGATGGCTGTGGGTGCCCGTGGGATGTGCCAGCACCTGCCAGCTGAAGCAGGGCAGGTGTGATTTACTGCTCAGTAAAGGTTTGGCACCATAAACTCAGGCAGGAGAACTGTTGGCATGGTCCAGGCAAACATCCTGGCTCTGCCACAGCCTTGGAGTGGGACCACATGGGGTACTTTTGAGGGGAGGGTTTTTGTAGTGGATTTCATCCTGGGCAAGAAGGGTGTAAGTTGCCCCCCCTGTGGTACCTGAAGGCTCATGTCAGCTTCCTGTTGGTGGTGTGAGAGCTGGATGTGCGCTGTGATGAGCTTGCCTGCTGGAGCAATGTAAGGTATTATTACTGGGCCACATCCTGAGCTCAGCACTCAGTTTTTCCTCTGCCCTTCCTCAGAAAGTTTTTATTTAAGTTTTTAGGACTCCAGGCTAGGGAAAATTTGAGCAAGTGCCCAGAATATGGTCCACTACCTCCAAATGTTGCTCAGCAGCTTAAAACAGGCCTGGCAAGGGAGGTGCCTTAGGAAAACAGTGATGCACCTTGGAAAAGGCACTTTATTCTGTTTACTTTTTCTGTATTGGAGTATACAGTGGAAGACCGTGCTGGCTACGGCTCTCTGCTCTCCTCTCTGGTGTCACGCTGCCCAGGTGAACTCTGCTTATCCCTCCCCACCAAGGACATCCTACCTGTTGTGCAACCCCCCAGGGCTTGATGAAGCGCACTGCAAGTAGAGAAAGTACAAGACAGGTATTTTTCCAAGTGGTTGGAGATTCCTAAATTCCCCTGGCATTGGCCAGAGTCTTTTCTGAGCCCCTGCTCTAGTGTCTCAGCCCACTTAGCCCTGAGGGATCTGGGCAGCTTCATCTCCAGCCTGACTCAGTGCAAGTCACTCCTTATCCTCCCTCTCGGGCCAAGAGCTGTGGCAAGCACCCCTGTGGTGGATGGTGCTTCCCATGGAGGAGCCACCACTGGATCTGCTTGGGTGGCTCTGAGGGAACTGGTGCCGTCAGGTTCCCCCCAGCACTGTGGTAATCATCAGGTGGCCCAAATAAGCAACCCAAGTCAGCGTTCCCCAGGAATGCTCATGCATGTCCCCACTTGCTTATGCTGTGCCCCCTTCCCCTGCCCAAAGCCATTTGGAGATGTGGGGCTCCCAGGTGGGCTGGAGCGGCAGCCTCTGTATCCTCAGGGCCCTCCTGCATCTGTGGGATGCCAGCTCCCAGGGAAGAGGAGGAGGAGAGCCAGGAGGAGGTGGCTGGTCGTGCTGTGGGAGGGTCTTGACCCCCAGGTGGTCTCCTGCCTCCACACCTGAGCCCTTCATACCCAGTACTGGTTATTTTTCAGTGGTGGATTGGAAGTCTGGCAGTACAGGAGGAGTTCAGGGTCTGGCGATGCCCCAAGGCCTGTGCCCTGGTGTGGGGGACCCATGCCCTTGCCCTCCAGGGCATTGACAGTCGTTAGGGGGATGTCTTGGTTGGGGTCTGTCCTCCGGAAGGTCTCATGGTCTGGCACGGCCCCGTTCTTGGCCTTGGAGCCAGGGGTGCCTTGGACGTGGTGCTTCCCTGTCTTATTGCGCTTGTGCAAGTAGAAGAGAAGGGGCAGGATAAGGGCCAGCAGGAGGAATATGAGGCAGATGGGGATGATGATGCTGAACATGTTGGCCTCAATGAAGCTGAGGAAGGTGCCCCCCTCCGTGGGGTTGGGGCTAGTAGTGGCACTGGGGTCCAGCCAGGCAGTGGGGGGCATGTCCAGCTTGCTGATATTGGGGCTGGTCCGTGCTGTGCCGTGGGGCACTGGGGGTGAAGGTGCCAGAGGGACCATCAGCAAGGTGATGCCGTAGGATTTTGAGGCATTGTAGGGCTCAATGCTGTACTCTAGGGATCCTAGTGCCGGTGGCACACCAGCAGCGACCAGCTCAAAAACAAAGCTGTCACTCTGCTGAGGCTGGTGACTGTCCCCAGCAACCAGCACCTCCAGTCCCACCAGCCCTTGCTCCAGCTCACTCTGGCTGAAGGTCTCAATCGGGGTGGTGGGTCGTCCTGGGTCCCTGGATACCCTCACAAGACGGCTGGCATGGGGCACCCTGCGGACCTTGAAGACTGGGATGCTCTTGGTGCGGTTGGCCAGCTCACTGGCATCGAGGACACTGGTGTCCAGGAGGGCTGTGGTGCCCCGAGGCCACAGGCTGCCTGGTCGGGTCTTCACCGCGGCGCGGACAGTCACATTCACCACCCCTGTCCTGTTCCCTGCTCGTGACATGGCGAGGAACTGAAAGTCATCCTCAGGAGACGTGAGGTCACTGAAGGTGAACGTCACCTCCCTGCGGTCCAGCTGCTTCTGTGAGAAGCCCCGCGATGGCTTTTGGTTGACCAGCACTTGGCCAAACCTGGGGTCCCTGATGATCCTATACAGGGTATTACCTTCTCCCCGTGGTGCGACACCCAGGAGGTGATGGTGGGACACAGGGGCTCTGTTCAGTTCTTGGGGCACTTCCAGCAGTGCTGGGCTTGCAGTGCTGCTCAACTCAGGCAGCACCTCAATCTCCAGCGAGGTCAGGGTGGGCGAGTGGTGGCCATTGGAAAGGCTCAGGGCTAAGGACCCTGGGGCATGGCTCCCAGTAGCAACGAACACCACATGGCCAGCGTTGACATCTGCTTGGGTGAAGTGGTTGATGGGCCTCTGTGGGTTGTGTGTGTTGGCCAGGTGGCCAGCAAGAGGTCTCTGGAGGATGCTGTACACCATCTCGTGCGGGGACACCAGTGGGTCTGCCACATCCAGGTACTCCTGGGACAAGGTGACCACAGAGCCTGGTAGGACTTGCAGCACCTCTTTCCGCTTCACCACCTGTGGAGACTTGATGCTGCTGGTCACTGTTACATTGAATGCTTCAGAGATGACCACCCCTTCCTGTGGAGGACGGGCAGACTGTTGTTCCTGGGGCCGGAGCCAAGCCTTGAAAGTGAAATGGTCTTTGGAGATGCTGTCCCCACCATGGGTATATGCCAAACGCCTTGTTGCCAGGTCTGACTGCAGGAAGACTGGCCATGACTGCTCCAGAGGCAGACCAGCCACCAAGAGCTGTCCGTGAGCTGGGAGCTCCGTCACTAGGAAAACAACATCATATCTAGCCCTCTCAGAGACCAGCATTTGACTCAGGAGGTTGGAGGCATCCAACACTGAGGTGTCAATCTCAGCCTGCTGACCCCTTGCAAGCTGGAGACCTGGGGAGAAAAAGGAAAACCAGGGATGAGAATCAATTTGGGGAAGTTAGTGAGAGTTTGGTATGATGATGGAGGAAGGAACTGGATGCAGTTTTAGATGTTTGACAAACAAACCCTCCTTAAGAGCTGGTTTGTCCCACACTTCTCCATCCCACCTTTACCTTCATTTTTCCATAGCTGAGTCAAGCGCTGGGGACACTTTTCCTCAAAGGAGATCCGGATCAGGAGGATGAAGGAATCTGAGATGGTTGTGGGAGTGACCACACGGAAGCGAATGGCATCTTGGGCCAACCAGAAGGGCTTGTCTGGCATCTCATGCTGATAGAAAATCAACTTGTTGTCCACCTAAAAATTAAAAACCCCACCAATGAGCTCCTATCTGGACTCTGGGATGGAGCAACCAAGCTTTAATTAAGTAAGAAATCGGGATTATCACTAGCCATGGAGTGGTAACCATCATGGAGAGCTCATGGTGTGTCTTTACCAGGAAAAGTAATTGTGACTACCCTACCCCTGGAAGTGTTCAAGGCCAGGTCAGACAGGGCTTGGAGCAACCTGTTCTAGTGGAAGGTATCCCTGTGCATGGCAGGAGGGGTCGAACAAGATGACCTTTAGGGTCCCTTCCAACCCAAACCATTTTGTGGTTCAGAGGGTCAAAGGAAGGATTGAGCTTGCTCAGCATCCTCCAAGGGTCAGCACTGTATGGAGGAGCTTCCAAGGTGAGCAAACCTATGTGTTCCTAAGTGATGGAATAAAACATGACCTCTGCTGTGCTTTGCAAAAGTTTGGCTCTATGGGAGAGGGGTTTTCTCGGGGCAGGGGTGAAAGCATTGTGCTTGGCTCTTGCTGGCAGCAGCAGCTAGGTTGGCTGGCTCTGCAGCAGGGAGATGGCCTAGGAAAGGGGATTATAACTCCATCAGCCTCCCCCAGTGCTAAATCCAAGGCTGGGGCAGCAGGTTTTAATCCCTTTTAGCAGCTGTTGGCAGAGCTGGGAAAGTCACACAACAGCTGGAGCCTCGCACTGCCTCCTGCCTGGGACTGGGTGCCCCTCCTGGTGATGGCAGTGGGGTCAGACTGGGACTCCCATGCTGTGGTGGGGGGTGATGAAAGGCTGTGCTTGGGGTTCTGGGGGGCTGAGGAGGTGAAATCTCACCTGGGCTTGGGTAAAGTTCCTGACCTCCTCCCCCTGGGAGGTGCTCAGCCTGCCGAGATGTGGGGCTTGCTCGATGCTGTAGTACAGAATGGTGGAGCTGGTGGGGCTATTGCTCACTGCCTGCAGGTTCTGGCTGGTGATGGGCTGCAGGGCACCTAAAAAACACATCCAGTATGGATTTCAACCAGTCACCTTGCCATCCACCTACAGCCACTACTATAGGTATCTCAGCAGTGCTTGGGCAGGGGTAGGTGCCCCAAGAGCCCCATTTGCTGTTGCAGTGGGATTGAGCTGGTACCCACCTGGGCAGACAGTAAGGCTCTGCTTCTTGGTCAGGCTGATGACGGGCTCTCTCTGGGCCCTGATGAGAAAGAAGTGCCCAGGAGACAGGTTCTCACCATCCCACAGATCAAAGGCAAAGCCTCCATCCAGGGGTCCTGTGGAAAGCACAGACCGGGGCATTTGTGGGGGGCAGAGGAGATGCAACTCCGTATTAACCTGGCAGGGTTTGGACTGGGGCCAGGAGGTTAACATCCTCCTTGATGGCACAGTGTCCTCATCACCCCGGAGTGGTGCAGGGGGACTGGGGCACCTCAGCTCCTGCCCTACCTTGGTGCACGAAGAGGATGAGGCCGTTTTCTATCTGGGCCTGAGTGAACGTCCGGACCTCAGTGCTGGGTGCTGACCTCAGCACAACCTTCCCGTTGGCTGGGGGCTGGATGGAATAGGTCACCTCCTCTGCCGGAGAATCCTCATCCTCAGCACTCAGGATGTGGGTGCTGATAACAGCTGTGGCACCTTCCTGCAGCTGGGGGATAGGGAAAAGCTGTAATCCCCCTGGCACATCTTCCCTCTTCTCCATCCCAGCTCAGACAAGTTTGCTGGGTGCTGGAACATGTGCCATCCCAACAAGGGTGCCTTGTCTGTGTGGAGGGTGATGCCTCCATCATCTGGCCTCTTCCCAGGCCTGCATCACTGCTGTCATGTTTGGCAGCACGTGCCACACAGCTGGGGTCGTGCCTCTGCAGCGGCGTGTTCCAGGGGGCAAGAGGGATGGCATGTACTTCAGTGTTCCCAGTTCCTGGAAGTGGAAGAGGGTACGGTGCCCTGGGGCAGGGGCTGTGCCTTTGAGACACTGCTTTGCAGGGAAAGGTATTTTATCACGGTCCAGAGGCTGCTGCTGGGTATGTGATAACAGCAGCTCTGTGCCTCCCTTGCTGGTGTTTCTCCTCACTCCTGCTTCGGTCCCACTGTCCCCTCGAAAGGCTGCAGTGAGGCCACCCGCCTTTCCAGTAAACCCTCCAGGAATGACAAGTATGTGGCTGAGTTCAGAGCCACTGGGGAACTTCCCAGGACCTCTTCCCCCCATCCAGCAATGTCCACCCGGCACTTGGAACACTGCGACCCCAAAGCCCTGGCAGCTCCTATTTTCAGCTGGAGGCAACAATCTTTCCTGCTCCTAATCCTGTGCCATATCTCGATATTGGCAGGCCACAGGGATGAACCTTGTGCTGCCAGACAGGTTCTTACCACACATCCCAGAGCTGCCCTTTGCCCTCAGGATGCCCCAAAATCATGGCATGCATGGATGGAGCCTTCCTGTGGTTCATCTGGGGTGGAGAAGCAGGATGCACAGCATCCCATGGCACTGTGAGCTTGGCCTGCAGCCTGAGAATCTGCAAGACAACACCCCGGCAGGCACTGGAAGAGCTGAATGAGCTTTTTTCTGCTGTTTTCAGCTGGCCTAACCCAAAACATTGCTTGAGTGGGTGTGGGTGCCAACAGTAAATCCCTCGGCAGTCCTCACGGGATGGCGAAAGGCAGGCTAGAAAACACAGCTTTAGACAGGGTGGGGGAAGTGCTGCTGGACACACAACTGGGGCAGGAGCTTTGCTGTACGTGCACTGAGTTTTTTGTGCTGCTCCCTCTCCCCAGCACCCAGTCTGGGAATTGCGATAACACCCAGGGCTTGGAGCCAAGGAAAATGCCCAGTGGGCAAAGTAGAGGGGGCTGGCAGCCCCAGGCATCACTGAATACTGGGAATGGACAGTTGTAGTGGCTGGAGCAGCTTTGCTCCCTCCCCAGAGCCCAGGCCACAGGAGCTGACCCACTTCTCCATGTTCTTCATCCTCCCTGAATTATTAAAGCCTTCCGCCTGGCTCCTGCGCTCGCTTGCTCAGCTTATTGTGTTTGCTCAGCCTCCGTGTCGCCTCTGCTCTCTGGGAGAGCATGCAGGGGGGTGGCAGAACAGTGCTGGGAGCGTGGCCGTTCGCTCCAGTACGGCTGTGGGAGCCTCGTTCTTGGTGGCATCCAGCCATCCTTCCTCTAGATCCAACCCAAAAACTGCTGCTCCTTTCCAGGGGGCTCCATTTTGGGGTCTAGACCCATCCTGTTATCCCCCAGCACTGCAACGACTTGCATCCCCGGAAATCTTTGTGCAATCCCTTTCCTGGACTCATCCTGACCTTTAAACGCTGAAGTCATCCCTCACCAGAGCACAAACACAGCAGGGCTGGGCCTCTCCCGTGACTCTGCTCTGAGCAGGAAGCCTTTCCCAGCTCCAGAGCTCCTCTGGGCAGCTGTGGTTACTCTTCTCAGGGTGTGTGTATGGTGGGTGGGATCACAATGGAAAGGCAGACAGATTGCTGCCTCAGAATTTATTCTGGGAGCTTTTTCTGTCTTTTAACCTTTTGAGGATTTTTTAGCATGGTGGCTAGGAGAGAGGGAAGGCTGTCCTTTCATTGTTTCTCTGGAATGGGGACAAAGGGCTGGCATGGGCCCAGCAGCTGAGGGGTTAATCTTTCCCTGGATTTTGGCCCATGTCTGGCAGATCTAGAGGCACAACTTAATGCTTTATAAAAGGGATTGGCTGGGAAACTTGCAGGGCTGGAGGGGAGGACAGGAGCAGGAACAGAGCTGAGGACAGGGGCACCCTGCAAACCTTGCTGGTACCACCCAAACTGGCTGTTCCTCAGGCTGGGCAGGGCAGCCCCTTCCCACTGGGCACCTGCTCCAGAGCCCAGGCTCCCAGAGCCCTTCCCAGTGCCACTGTGAGATGATCCTCAGAGAAGCTTTCCCGCTGCCAGCCTAGAAATGGCTGCCTGCCATCCTGAGATAGTGAGGGTAGCTGGGATGTAGGGGATTAATTGTGCTGGCTTGTTTTCCAATCAATTCTTTGCTGGAATCTTGCGTTAGTGACACCAAATGGGACAGGGAGGTGTTGAAGTCAGAAGGTGTGAGTTCATCAGCAGGTGAGACCTCTTTACTTCTGTCCTTTTCTGGGATGGGCATAAAGAAAGGTGTGAAAGCGGCTCAAATAATTAAGTTATTCCAGCCTGTGGTGGCGAAACGTGGGCAATCTGCTCTTGGAGCTGCCCGGGGTGAGGAGGCAGCGCCTGCCGCCGTGGCAGCGATCGCGGCGAGCGGGACCACGGGGCGATGCTCCCACCACGCGGCCGGTCCCCGCACCGGCGGCGGGGAGGGACGGGCTGGAGAGGGGAGGACAGGCTGCACTCCGCCTCCTCCCAGTCCTCGCCCCCTCGGGAACTACCGCCTCCGTTCCCCAGCGCCTGCCGGCGGCACGGCGGCTCCCCGAAGGGAGTGACCAACCTTATCAATACTGTGATACCAGCCCTGGGGAGGGGGGATCCTCACGCCGCCCCCGGGTGTCCCAGCGCTGAGCAGCCCGGAATGGGGCTCATCCCCGGGGCGTCCCACCCTTACCTGCAAACCGGCGTTGACCTTCAGCCGCGGCACCTTGGTGCTGCTGGGCAGGATGGTGATGAAGAGGGTCTTGGCCTGGCTCTGTCGGGATATCTTGGAGGCGTTGGCCAGGACGGTGAAACTGTCAGTTCGGGACCGGGGACCGTCCTGCCTGTACTGGATCCGCTGGTTCTCCACCTGCAGGGCAAGGGCCAGGTGACCCTCCCGGGAGGAGACAGGCCACCAGCCTCACTGGTGAGGGGACCCTGCACCATCTTGGGAGGATGCTGGCAACCCACCACTTGCTATGGGGCATCCCTCCACAGGACGGCATCTGGATCCCCGTGGGAAACAGACCTGGAGCCCAGTGGGGGTTGTTTACCTGCGTTTCCACTTTGCATCCTCAGGCATATTTAAACACACCTTGGGGGTTGATGCATGCCCTGTCCACAGGGCACACCTACCATCTCAAGCCCCTCCATCACCTCTGAGGGGGAGAAGACTCCTACAACCCTCCCCAGCCTCCCAGTGTGGCTGTGAGCTGGAGAACACCCCTGGGCTCTCTCCAAACCCTCAGGAACACAGCACGGGGGGTAGATGGGCACCCATGGGTGCTATACCTCGCTCCAGGTGAAGCTGTGCAGTCCACTCTGCTCAGGCTGCTCACTGCTCAGGAGAGTGCCAAACTGGGGGGGCTCGAGCACCCTGAACTCCATGCCAAGAGCCAGGTAGTAGGTGTTGGAGATGCTGAGGATATCCGAGGAGAGGGTAGCAGAGCCACCTCCAGGCACTGTGATATTGTGGACATCCAAGGGGATGGTGATGGGGAGAACAACCAGGCTCACCACCACCCCTTCCAGAGGGTCTGCACCACGGGCTGTGATGTCTGTGACAAACTGGTCGTGCTCTTCATTGGGCTTGGAGTGAAGGTAGAGGACTCTGCCACTGTTGATGTCCTCCTGGGTGAAGGACTGGATGGGGTCTGGGCTGAGCTGCTCATTCACATCCTGGCCATGCTGAAGCATTGCCAGGAAGCCAGAGGCTGGGGGGCTGTTCACCAGGTAGACTATGTCCTGGGGAGGGATCTCTTCGTGGGTCACCTGGGAGCCATGAGGGAGACAAAACAAGAGTGGGAGGTTGGATACCTGGGAATGGACTGCCCCACAGCCTACCTGCTGTGCATTCAATACTACCAGACTTTGCTGTGGGATGAGCTGCAAGAGTCGTCACCTTCTTCACAAGGCCATGCCTAAACCCTGCTTTGCCTCTGGGCAAAATCTGACATGGGCACAAGACCTTTGCTCTGGGCAGGTTGGAGTAAAATCCCTCAGGTGCTCGTCTGCATCAGGAATAATGTTGTCAGTAGGACTAGGGAAGTTATTCTCCCCCTGTACCTGGCACTGGTTAGACCTCACCTTGAATACTGTGTTCAGTTCTGGGCTCCTCAGTNGGTGACTAGGGAAGTGATGCCGACATGGGGAATGACTAGAGAAGGGGGTACTTACCAGTAAGTACTCCTCCTTGATCCCAGCTGCTTCCCCCTGGAAGGCATAGATGTCCTTGTGGTTGACTAGGCTCAGGGGGCTGGGATGGGTGTCTAAGAATACACTGATGGCCAGCGTGTCCTCCACTGCCACCTTGTTTGCTTCTACAGTGAACTGGAGCTCATCCCGGCTGTTCCTGCTCCCATTGTGCTGATAGGAGATCTCTCCTGCCAGCAGATCCTTCTGGGAGAAGGCCATGACTGGCTGCTCTCCTCTCAGCATGGTGCCCCACCTCGGGGGGGTCGTTATCAGAAACCGTATATCTTCATCTGACCTGATGTCCATGTTGGTCTCCAGGTTGAGGACAGAGGAGTCAATGCTCCCTCGGGTGCCCTGGTGGATGACCAGACCAGTGTTGTTGACTATTCTGATGTAGGGGTCTGATGCCTGCACTTCCAGAAGGGCTGTGGTTTGGTGGAGGCCATCGGAGACCTGCAGCTGGATCCAGCCCCGGTCAGCCCCTGAATGTAGAAAGAGGATCTTCTTCTTCCTCAGGTCATCCTGTGTGAACCGATAGACCTGGTGACTTCTGTCATCAACAGACACGATGCTGCCAAACAAGATATCTTTCCTTACCAGCACCAGTTGTGTATCAGAGAAGCCAGAGTCCTTGTCAGTGAAGGCAATGTTGTCAGTCGTCAGAAGACGCTGCCCATTGCGCACCACATTGAAGACTTTGTTCACTGTTCGGACAGGGATATGGTCATTGACTGGTTGGATGGAGACCCTGAAAACACCCCTTACCTCCTCCACATCAGACTCAGCGCTGCCCTCACCCTGCCTGATGGCTACGAAGGGGATATCATCCTCCAGTGTCTCAGAGTCATCGTGCTGGTACAGCAGCCGGCGGTGGAGGATGTCATCATTGGTGAACTCTGTGATCTCCTCCCTGGAGGCCCACCCATGAGATGCAGCCCAGGCCAGCCTCCCATGTGCTGGCCCCTCAATCACCTCATAGAGGTAGTCCATGCTGTTTGCACTCTGCACAAACAAGTGATCCTTAGAGATGATGGCCTGTCCCCCTTCTGGCACGGTCAGAAGGATGTTGGTCAGGACTGGTGCGTCAGGGTCCCCACCAATGCTGATTGTGTAGGTATAGATGGGAGAGTGCTGCTCGCCAGCATGGATGCGATACTGGAAGGTGTCCACAGCTTGTTGGGAATTCCTGATGGTCACACTGTAGCTCAGGTGGTTTCTCTGTAGGTCATCTTGGGTAAATCCAAAGCCTTCAGTCAGCCTGTTGCCAAGCAGCTCCAGGTTTCCCTTTTTGGGAGCCTGTATGATAATATAGTGGAAGGGGACTGGGGCAGAGTTTGGATCTTCCAACATTGCCTCCAGCTCCTTGCTGGTGATATTTCTGTGCCGCTTGTTCTTCATCTGAAGGGGAACCATGGTCTTCATCTTAATGGTGGCTCTTTTAATCCTTATGAGGAAGGTGTTGTTTGACAAGACCTTCCGCCCCACATGGACTTCGAATCTCAGTTCCTCCACTTTGTCTTCCAGCCAGTGCTCTGGGTCTGTGCTAAAATACTGGATGCGCCCTTGCTCCAAGTCTTGCTGGTGGAAAGACTTGACTTTTTTCCATTCCCCTCCCATGCTCCCTTGCTTCTGGACCTCACCATACGTTAGGGGTTCTGTGAGGATGTACAGGATGTTGACCCGTTGTTCCACAGCATTTGTCTCCACTGACAGGTTTGCTGTGGTAATGCGTGCGGCCCCTCCTTGGGAGACGGAGAGGCCAGTGTTGTTGAGCAGGCGGATGTCGGGGTCAATGGCAAGGATCCTCAGGGTGGCAATGGGACTTGGAACTGTGCTGTCGCTCACTTGCAAGGTGAGCTGTAAGTTTGTCCCACTCTGGTGCACGTAGACCACGTTTCCAGCTTCCAAGTCCCGGCAGGAGAACTCTTCGATGGGCACTCCAGGGTGAAAGTCAAACTCCAGAAAGCCCTCCTCCATCTGCTGGCCAGCATGCAGCTGGAATTCAAGGTCATCACAGGATGTGTCATCATCCAGGACCTGCAGGATGTCTGTGGTCAGGTGTTTCCGTGTGTTCTTCAGGATTGTCATGTGGTTCCCATGGGGAAAAATCACCTGTGGGGCATCATTGACAGGGTTGATCATGATGGGCAGCAGGTACATCTGCCCCTGCCGCAAGCACTCTGGGACCCCTTGCTGGGTGGTCACTGTCACCTCCAACATCAGCTGGTCCATGGGCCCCTCAGAGCCATCATGGATGTATCTGACTTTTCGATTCACAATGTCCAACAAGGTGAACTTCCTTCTGCTCCTGGACCCAGGAATGTCCAGCTCTAGCTGGCCATGCCTAGGGTCACTGGTGATGCTGAAGAGGATTTGGGACTGACGGATGTTTGCCAGGCTCAAGTCTACTGTTGGCTGGATGTGTTTCCACTCCAGGTAGGCCATGCCTCCTTCAGAGACGATGAGGGGACTGATGTGCAACAGCCTGCTGATGTTAGCAAAGGCAGGTGGGAAGCTGCTGTCAGGCTGGCATGGTTCCACCACCTGGCCTGGTGCTCCTGACCAGACATTCGGAGGTGGGGAGGTAGGTGCCTCATCCTGCTCATACACCTCCTCATAGTCCCAGTAATGGTCCTGCTTTCCACAGCCTGATGTGATGTCCTTTGTGATCATGGCATCTTGCAGGCTCCTTCTCTGCAGGTTTATCCGCAGATCCTCCAAGCAGCCAACAAACGAGTGGTTGGTCATGGTCCACACTGAGATGAAAGCAAGATGATGCTCCCTCAGCCTTTGCAAAGCTTTTTCATTCATGCCTCCAATGAAGAGGTTTCCCTGAAGATCCAGGTAGTTGTTGATGCCCCGGTTGGATGTGGATGAAGCATAGTAATCTATCAGTATCTCAAACTTGTGGATGTCTGTGTAGACTTTGACATAATGCTGCTGCTCGTCACTGATGAAAACGTTGTTGTGCAGGACAATGATGCCATTCCCCTTCTCCACAAACCCTCTCAGGCGCCCATTGGAGATCTCCAGGTAGAAGAAGTCATTCTCCAGGCCTTCATGGTAGATCAGGGGTGCCTGGGTGATGCTCGTCGTTATCACAAACTCGATGGTCGCTTCTTTCCTTGCGTCCCATGTGGGAAACGCAATGTAGGAGTGTGGCCCTGGGAACCCGAATGGGTCCTCAGGCTCTGCAGAGAACTGTGTGCTGCATCCTTCCTGGACATGGTGGAAGATCTTGGAGCTGCCATCAGCAGACAGAGGGGAGAGGACATCCAGACCGTTGAATGTCACCAAGTGGAGGCAACCTCTGAAGGGAGGGCTGGCCTCAGCAAGGTATGGCAGGTCCACACTGCCTGTCCCACCAGCATAGAGACCATACTGGATGTCCAGCTCCCTTGCTAGTCCTGTGATGTCTGTGGAGCTGTTGAAGAGGCCATCGATGGTCAGTGTCATCCTGCCATCTTCCACCAGCAGCTCCACATCGTGCATTACCAGGTCATTGAGCTGCAGCCCTGGTGGGGACTGCAAGGTCACCTCCTCTGAGCCCAGCTGCAGCCTGGCCTGCAGGGAAAGACACAAAGCATTCAGGTAATATGTCTCTGCCTGAGAGAAATACCTGCTGAAGCATGGAGCCATACCCAGGGGCTCACAAGGGTTTTGGTCTCTCAGTTCACTCTAGATGTGTTCCTCTCTCATCCCCACCATGGGCAATACCTCTTTGTCCTGCTCTCTGAATTTTTCTCCTTTTCCACTCATTCTCAGAAAACCCCAGTCCCAAGGCTGTGAGACTCCATCTTCCAGTCCCACAGCTGTGCTTTTCCTCTCTCCTCCCTAGAGCAGTCCTGTCAAACTCTGGCTCCTTCTTCCCTGCTCCATCCTGCCCACTGCCCTCCATCCCTGCATCTTCAGTTGTTTCTAGCCCTTTCCCTAGTAACTGGAAGGGAGAATAGCAGGCTTTGCTCCTGGAAGGCAGCAGCCCAGGGCCTCCCTAAGTAGAGGGTTAGCTGGTGGGACACATGGTTTGCATTAGGGACACCTCCAGCCAGCCACTCACTTGCTCTCCTGTTTTGGTTTAATGTGGTTTGTTGGATCTGCAGCCAGATCAGGCTGCAAGAGAGGCCGGATGTGTGCCTCAGATGCTCCCTGCTCTTTTCCTTCATGGTGGATGCCAATACCATAACCACAACAGAGAATTTTTTTCTCTGTCTTGATTGCTTCCCATACCCCAACTGGGACAAGAGAGACATATTCTTTCTCTGGATTCTCTTGTCTCACCTCTTTTTCTCACTAACACCTTGCACCCAAAGGTGCTGTGTACTGTGTTTGAGCATGCAGTGGACGCAGGGTACCGGTGTCCCCATGATCCTCCCCAGCATCACCCAGACAGTGAGTGAGGAGCTCCTTAGATGGAGCCCATTTCTCTGTATTTTACCAATTCTCCTAAAACTGTATCCACTCTCCCCTTGTATTCTTAGCATCTCCTGGTAGGGTCCTGGCAGTTGGGCTGCCCCTTCATCCTTGCACTGGATGAAGCTATGACTCAAAGACTGACCCATGCTGAGGATCAGGGTGCTGGGACTCTTACCTGCAGGCTCCCAGCTCTCAGCTGGAGCAGGAGGTGGTCAGGCTGGCCAGCGGCCAGGAAAAGCAGCCCACTGCCCTGGCTGGTGTACAGCTGCAGATGGAGCCGCACCGTGCGTGAGGCATCTGCCAGTGGCATCTCCACGAAGCTGTCCCCGAAGAAAGAGGCTGGGGAGAAAAGGGAGAAAGGTCAGGCAGGAAAGGTGAGCCTTGTTTGTGTGGGTGGGGTGATTCTGGACCCTCCCAAACCCATCCATCAGCTCTCAGTTTTGGGCTGGAAGGAACATTAAAGTTAATCTAGTCCAACTTCCCTGCCATGGGCATGAACGTCTTCCAGTAGATAGGTGGCTCCAAGCCCCATCCAGCCTGGTCTTGACCCTTTTCAGGGGTGGGGTAGCCACAGCTTCTCTGGGCATTCTATGCCAGTGCCTCACCACTTTCTAGGCAAATAAATTCTGTTTCTCCTCAGTGCTGAAGGAATAAACACGAGTGTTAGTGATCCATATGTGGATGTAAGGTATGGAAACCTTGGCTCAAAAGAGGCGCCTGGAGATGCAGCTGGAACATGTTCAACACCCAGTGTACATCATTCCTGGAGGGACTCAGTGCAATGGCATGTGGTCATGAAATGACAGACTGTGTCACAGGGCAAAGGCAGCAGAGAGCAGGATTAAGAGCACAGGGAGTGGTGAGGCTTAATTTTTGAGCGGTTATAGTTTTTAGCTGATTCAATGCATGAGTGTGCATTGCACACATGTTAAATGTGTGTGGCTGGGACATGCAGCCACCCATCCTGATGGCTCCAGCTCAGCCCATGGCAAAACTCTGTGCTTAAGCATAAACACTCCAACCCTGTGAGCTGGAAATGTTTGGGGAAGATATGTGAGGGAGAGAGGGGAAATGCACATTTTTTAGTGCATATGTAGTCACAGGCTCTGCTGGAGTTTATCTGTGTGAAGCTTTCTTGCTATGTTTCACTAGAGCAGTTATTACATCCACCCAGCTGCCAACCCACACTTGGGTTTGGGGTCCCAGATCTGCTTTTCTGAGTTTCCATGGGACAACAAGACTGGCATTGGGCTTTCAGGGTCCCAGCGCTCATTCTCTATTTGGAGGAAGCAGGGGTGGAGTTTGGGTTCCAGGGTGAAAACAGCCAGTGAGCACAGTGAGCTCTGGGTGTAAACACTCATGTCTGCCCTTACAGCTGCTTCCCTGCTTGTATTTTCCTCTTGCCTGACTTTCTGCGGGGATGACAGGGGTGGGAACAGGCAATGCAGGCTCTGCTCACAGGCTAGTGCAGCAAGTGAAAACCCAACCCAGCAAGACATAACCACAGTCACTGAGGGTTTGGAAGGAGCCCATCTGTACAAGGATGGCAAGGGCTGGCCTGGCAGGGACAGAGTTGCAGCACTCTGCTTTGGCTTATGGCATTTTCTTGAGGATGCTCTGCTGACCCCCTTGGGAATGGGGAGACCTCCTTGCCCAGGAGACCACAAAAAATAATTTCCTGCCACTGGCAGCAGAAAAAGTGCCTCAGCATTCCCTTGGGGTCTGAGAGGATGACGTGGGTGTCTCAAGGACCATCACTGCACCCGCTCTGGGCAGGGAGGAAATGGTGCCATGGAAACATCTGACATTTGCTGTAACACTGAGCTCTTTGGTCAGCCCAGGGCAGAGTGGTCAGGGTGCCTGCTCATTCCCTCACCCTCGTGCCTACTGCTGTCATGGGGCACTTTGGCTTCCTTGTCCTCTTTGGCCCAGCCAGTGACTCAGAGGAGCTGTGCTGGTCTTTGCAGGGCTCTGTCCTCCCCTGACCCACTCCCTCCTTCCCTTAGTCCCAGCAAAATCAGTCCTGCCCAGTGGTCAAGGGTGGTGGGTGCTGGGGCTCTTGGCACCGCCTTGTCGCAGGGTTTGGTGAGCAGGACTGACGTGGCTCAGTGGAAAAGCCTTCCTTGCACACCACAGGCACACACACATACACATGTGGCCTCTGGAGACATCCATGTACATTATGTGCTGGCTCCTGTAGAGGTTCTCTGTCCGTGCATGCTCTGTGCTCCAGCTCTCACTGAGATTTTGCTACAAATTGGTTTTGTGGCTTCCCCTAATTCAAAAAATGTGTTCTTTAGAATAGCATGGAGTGGCTGCTCTCACAGGGAGGGAAAGCTTGGCCGGACTGGACGCACCAGCAGCTCCTGTGCCAGCCCAGAGGCTGGGGGTATCTTACTGTGGGTGCTGGGTTGATGGTCTGGGGCCGCTCCAGCACAGCCAGCTTGTTTTCCAGTGTGCCAAGGGACATCAGCTCCTGCATTCAGCACATTTTGTCCCGCCTCCACTCTCCCAAAGCTGCCAGAGACATTTTTCTTCTCCTTCTCTTATAAAATACTACTAATAAAAAGCTCCCCGAGGTGCAGATGCCCAGGAGAGTGGTGCCATTTGTTTGGGAGGAAAGGCCCTTGGCTGGATTCAAGAGGTGCTGGGATTTTTCTCCAGCAGCAGAGCAATGTGAGTTACTGCTATTTGTCTTCCCAAATCCCTGCTTTATTTCTGGGCCACTCTCCACCCCACTCAACAGCCCAGCAAGGAAGTGAACACTGCTCAGCCTGTGAGATTTCACTTTCACAAGGAACTTGCAGCTTCTCACCCTCATCTCCACTCTTCCTTGCCTTCTACACTGGAAAAGACACAGAAAACACACATTTTTCATGGTTTGGTTGTTGGTTTTTTTTTCAAAAGCATTTCACCCTGAAGGAGCCTTTATGGCACAGGGTGCCCCATCACGGTCCATCTCTTGGATCAAGTATCACAGGCACCCAACTCCATCTTTGGGTAGGCTCAGCTGAACATCCTGGGATTGCCCCAGGAGGATGAGCTCTCATGCCCCAAAAGCACCTTTTCCAGGTGATCTCAGGATGCCATAGGGGATGTTTTGCCCCAAACTGCCCCTCATCCCTGGATGGAGATGCCCAAGCTGGCCCTTCCCCTCCTGTCATGGGGAGCAACAGGTCCCCATGTCCTGGCCACAGTTTGGAGTGGGCAACCCAGACATCCCACTCTCCCTGAACAAAAATAATTGACGTTCCCAGCTTGCTGTGTCCCACAGGAAGTCACCGTCCCTGCCTTGCCAAGCCAATGGAAAGGCGTTGACAGGGCGAGGGGAGCCTCCGTCACAGTTTCCACGCAGCCCGCCAGCAGCCAGCAGATTATAGACTGCCGTGTCATTTGGGGTTGGGATGTTTTTGCATTGAAAAAAACAAGGAGATGAGCCAAAAGCTGTAAGGAAGGGATTGGGAGCGAGGCCCCGGGTGTGCTGGGTTCCTCCCGGGACAGCGAACAAGCGAGGGCTGTGTGTGGGCCAGCACTGCCCCCGCACCCGCCCCAGCCGCCGGCCACGCGCCGGCTCCGGGACACTTTGGCCCTCTTCCCCTGCTCCTCCAGCTGAGAACACTGCGGGTTTGGCCTCTCCAGTTGCTGGTTTTTTGGCGTGCAGGGAGTTTTTTCACACAGGGGAGCAGGGCCACGGGCTGGGCATGGGATCCCCATCCCCCCAGGGGACTCTGAGCTGGGGGCACCTGGAGCGTCTGGGGCTCAGCAGGGCTGGTTGGGGCTCTCCTCTCCTTTAACATCTCAGCACACAAACTTCTTCCACCTCCTTTCCAGCACATGGGAGGACGAAGAAGCCAACTGCCAGCACAGGCAAGGGGAAGCACTTGGAAAGCTCAGTGTCAGCATTTGAGAACCACCACTGGGAATAAAAGGTTTTCAGAGCGGGGAGATGTCTCCTGGGTTTGCAAGGGAATGTGAGCTGATGGATGGATGCTTCCCTGCCCGCAGGCTTCTACCCTAGCATGGGGCATGCCCAGCCCTACCACAGGACAGCCCGCTGCGGGACAGCCAACTGCATTTTGGGGTGTGCAGGAGTACTTTTGGAGGTACAACCAAGTCCCTGAGAGGCTGCAGAAATCCCATCGGTCTGCCCGGAGGAGGATGCTGAGGAGGAAGGAGTGGAACAAACCCTGCCTGTGGGTAGGGGTGTGGAGCTGGGGCGGGGCTGGATGCTCAACAAGGCTCCATTCAGGCTGTGATGGGGGGCGGGCGGGGGCCAGAGCTGGTGGCCGGCTGTGTTTGTGGGGAGGGGACTGGAATTCATTAAAGCAGCTCTTTAATGACCGGAGCGGGTGCCAGGAGAGCCCCGCGCAGACACGCGCTCCCTTGAAAGACTCCCTGTGTTTGCAGCCGCTTTCCGCCCCGGCCACACCGGGTTTCCAAGGTGGAAAAACAGATGGGGAGTGAAGGCTCCTTGTTGCCCGAACAGCCCCGGGTTTGTGCGGCCGCTGGTCCAGCCCAGCCCGCCGGCTGCCGTCCTTCCTGCCGGCCCCGCCGTGCCGACAAGCGGCTTCTGTGCCGGCGGGGTGCCCGATGCTGGGGTGCTGCTGGGACACCCCATGGCCTCGGTGCTCTACCTCCGCAGCCTCAGGAGATGGTTTTGAGGCCGTCGGAGTTGTTGGGGATTGTTTTTCCAAATGTAAATTACGTACTGTCTAAAGTAGGGAGGTCACCTGTTACCAGCCACATTGTGCCGCACCCACCAGCTGTGCAAACACCGAAGGGACGGGGAGGATGCGAATACCTGAGGAGTTCAGGAGAGTTCCAAACCCTGGAGGGGTTCAGGGGGATACAAAGACCAGAGGGGCCGGGGAGATGTGAGCACTTAAGGGGTTCAGGGTAGGTGCAAACACTGGAAGGGCTGAACATTGGAGGGGTTCAGGGGAATGTGAACACTGGAGAGGTTCAGGGGGGATGTGAATGCCAGAAGAGTTCAGGGGAGATGCAAGGACTGGAAGGGTTCAGAGGGGATGCCAACACTGGAGGGCCTCAGCAGGATGTGAACACCGGAGTGGCTTGGGGGCAGCTGCCCAGCCCTTGGGATACTGCTCAGCAGCTTGAAGCAGCCCTGTTCCCACCACAGCGTGTGTATGAGGCTTCTCTCACATTCTCAGCACAGGCAGGGTGGGCAGAACCAGCCCTCCTGCCTGCGCTAGGAGTGGTCCCAAGACTCAGGCTCCTTTGTCCCCAGCCTGTCTCTGCAATGCCCAGTGAGATCCACAGCCTGACAGGGCTGGGGTTGGGGAGGAAGGAATGCGATCTCCTGTGTTTAAAAGCTTCATTATGTTCCATATTCCCTTTGTTTTATGGCGTGATTTTATTTATAGCTGGGAAAGAAATGAGCAGCTTTGGCTGGGGCTTTGCTGGGAGGGACAGCTGAGGGGCTTCTGCTTTCAGAGATGCCCTCAGACTAGAACTGAGCACTGATTCAGGTCTCCACAGCGAGGAAATCCATGAGCTGGAGTTGGTCTGCAGCAATGGCATTCAGACCCAGTGGGGACCTTCTTGTGCTTGCCACATGAAAGCCTTCCCCTGCTTTCCTGCTCCTGGGGTTCTGCCTCGAGACCTACGGGATGGGGTATGATGGGCATGGGCCCATCTTTGCTGTGACAGAGGAGGACTTCTTCCTCTTCATCCCCACTCTCAGTGGCTCCAGATAGTGACTGCTGCTCCTACATACTCTGCATGCTTTTCCAACTCCAGCAATGGGAATGAGTGCTCTGGTTCTCGCCTTCCACCCTCCACCTGGCTCTCCCTCATAGCAGGGCTCCCAGGGGCCGGGGCTGGTGCTTTCCAGGAGTGCTGGCCAGTGGAGATTCCTTGAAAGCAGCAGCCAAGAAACCACCAGCAAAGCTGTGGGCAATCACCCTCAGGGGGGTACCAACCACCAGAAGTTGTTTTGGGTGTAGGAGGAGAGTCCTGGGCTGGGGTACTCTGCTTCACTCCCACCCCACTCTGCTAGCCTCCCCTCTGGCTGCACCACACTGCTTTGAGGCCCCCCCTCCTGTGTTTATTCATTCAGTTCCTTTCCCAGTTCCCCAGCCAGCTGCTCTCTGCTTGCCTTCCCCTGCCTCCTGTCTGACAGCTTTGGGGAAAAAACAGCCTTTTTACAGCCCACGGATTTTGGGGTCAGGGCAAAACATCAAAACATGGCCCTTGCTAGTTCTGTGCTGCCTGGGAGGGGGCTGGCTGTCCACTGCCTCCTGTGTCTTGTCAGACCCCAGCTCCCTGCCCAGTGCCTGTGTCTGTTCCTGCCTGCTCTTCCCACCCTTACAGAGAAGCATTAGGAGCTGTGATAGCTGGAGGCCATAAAGCAGAGCTCAGGAGGCTTGGCTCTGGAGCTCCATCACTTATTCAGCGTGGTTTTACGATGATTCAAGCAGCCCTAAAGCTAATGGTATTTCCTGAGCTCTCCTGCTCGGCCAGATGCAGAGCCACAAAGGGGAGGGCAAAGAGCTGGCAGCCAGCCTGCAACCCCCCACAAAGGTCATAGTGTTTTTGGGAAGAGCTAGGGGGATGCACCCCAAGGTAAATACCCCCAAAGTCTGATGTGAGCAGGAGCAGGGACAAGGAGCTTTTAATGACGTGGCTTAACAGCTCCAGACTTAACGAATAAGCCTGAGCTGGAAGCAGTGTTTGGAGTGTTTGTCCTGGGAAGAGAAGCAAGGGAAGAAAGTGGGAGGATTTGGGGAAGTGAAAGGCTCAATGGGGCTTTTGTGCCGTCCCCTGCAGCGTGACTCAGTCTCACTCAGGCTCCCGCTGCCAGAAGTTGGCCTGGAAATACTGTATCAGCCTCAGAGGACGTGGTTTCCAAACCATCCCAAGTTGGGGTTTGTTCTATTTTTTCCTTCTTTTTCTCTCTCCCAAGCCCTCTCCTGTCTCACTGGCTGGCCGGCTTTCCAGCTCCACCCTGCATTTCTTGGCACCCACTCCCATAGCTTTTCCTACCCCAGATGCTTTCCACTGGGTGAGGCAAGGGCTGGCAGCGCTTCAGGGGGGTATGTGGTGGCACACGAGGGGACAGTCCCAGCCAGTTCAGTGCTGGGGGAGCAGAGGGACCTTGAGAAAAGCCTGGGCTGGGGAGTGGGGCACCCTGCATGCACATCCTACCCACAGATCCCCGTAATAGTGCCTGTTCCCAAGCTCATCCCCAGAGCCAGTAAGGGGAAGGAGCCTTCCCAGGATTTGGGGGGGAGATTGGAGGAGTCTGGCCAGGAGATGCTCACAGACATTCCTGGAAATGTCTGGTTACCGGAGTGATCCTCGCCTGCTGTCAACAAACAGCCCAGTGGCCGCCTCTGGAGAGGGACATGTCTCAGGGTGCCTGGGCTCTGAAGTTTCCCAGCCTCACTGTTGTCAAACAGCTCTTGATATGCCAAGACTCATCTGGAGTTACCATTTGGAGTTACCAACCAAAATTGTGAGGGAAGAATGGGCACAAGCAAGGATGCTGAATTAAGGAGTTACCTGCTGTCCTTAATTGCAGCATCCATTGCTCAGGGATAGGGATGGTAAAATGTGCAATTTGGGTGTAAAATGTGTAAATTGGGATGATCTGACTTTATCTGTGCTGGTAGGGCAGCACCCACAACATCCACAGAACTCTGCACCTCATGGGGCTACAAGGGCCATGGCTGGGATTGGCTTTCGGTGACTGCAAAGAAAATGAGTACTTTCTTTTTTCTCCCCTTTCTAGGGCTGAATGTCCTCTCCTTTCCCTCTCCCGCTCCTCTCCTCTGTTATCCTGACTTTTCCATCTATGAGAAACATCCGTCAGGGTAATGTTTATAAGGAAAATAAATGCCTGCTCTATTTCTAGCACGGGGGGAACACATGGCTGGCACGGGGGCTGTGGGGGTGTGGAAGCGGGTGCTCACATCCCCTCCCAGGGCTGTGGGGCAGGACAGGAGGCTTTTCTCAGCCACCTCAGGCCAAGACTTCCCTCTCCCCAGCTCCCAGAGGAAATGACCCTGGTGGGCTCAGAAATTTCTGTGGGATGAGATGCTGAAAAACGTGAAGCCTCACTGAAGCTCAGCTGGAGGCTGGGAAAAAGAATGGGAAATTCCTCCTGACCCCTGCTCTTTCTGCAGGGGCTACAGCATGAAAACAGATGGGGAATATCCATTACCACGGCTGGGGATGACACCACAAGCAACTGGTGATTCCACATCCTCCCTCCCTTGCCTGCCTACTGCAAAAAAGTAAAAACAACTACCAGAAATCCCAGATTTGGACAAAATGAGCAGCAGGGATTCACAGGGCCATCCTGGGCTGACTCACAGCTCACAAAGGCCCCATCCACAGCCAGTGAGTCATGGTGATGGATGAACATGGTTTCTCTGTGCTTGTCTGGGAGGCACGTGATGGGCTCGGGCACCTCCAAACCATGCTGTTTGCCCCGTGATTTTCTCCACTCACAGAAATTTTTGGCAGCCTCCACCCTTCTGTGAGATGCTTTCTGTCTGCCACCACCTGTCTGGCTGGCTGTCAGGCAGCCACATGCACACGCTGGGCACTGGGCAGCTCCCAGATATATTACCCAGAGCAATGCACAACCAGCACAGTGGGGAAGAAGGATGGAAAATGGGAATTTATCAACCTCCTGAATCCACAGCTCAGGGCATAAACATCTCCCATCCCACTTTGATGGAGGAGGCCCTCTTTGGTCTGTCCTGAGGAAAAGTGACAGCTAATGGGTGACAAAACTGGGTGACAAACCAGCATCCTCCCCGTCCTGGGGTTGGGAAGAGCCACAGCAGTCCTGCTCCTCTAGATTTAAGCCTGGCTTTGCAGAATTCAAAGCTGCCCTCATTCTAGGCTCTACTTTGCAAAACAAAGGCTTTTGTGAAAAGGCAAAGTGGGTTCTCAGACTTTATAGAACATATTTAGAATATACTTTATAAAATATACTAATATTCTAACAATATAACAATATAAAAGTCTTCTCATATAATAATATGCTCCTATATTGGTCAATATAACATCAACATTGGACCTCCCTTTTTCTGTTCTGTTTACCCTAGAAAAACTCTGAGGGGTGTCCCACCCCTGTGCAGCATGGCAGTGTCCAACAAAGCACTGAGCATGATAGAGACAGTCCAGGGAAGGGCTGATTTGGGAATGGGGGTGCTCTGATGGGAACCCTCCTTGCTCCAAGTCTCCAGGAGGGTTGGAGATAGGACGTCATGAAGGGCCTGGTCACAAACCAGGCTTGGGATGGCCAGGTGAGCCCTGGGAAGTGTACAAGTATGAGTGAGGAGTTTCTAGGGGTTTCCCAGCTGAAGGCTGGGTTTGGTGCTAACTGGCTTCCCAAAAAGGAGACAAGCCAGAGCCCGGCACCTGGAAAGGGCCAGGGAGTAGCCCTGGGGAGCGGAGGCTGGGCTGAGCCAATGCCTGTTATGAACAGTCTGTGCTTTGAGCTTTATTTAGGCACACAGACTGTTAGTCTCCTGCCTCCCAAGCCCTGTTCCTATCCAGCCTTCAACCTGATGTGAGCTCCTCTGGGTGAGCTTAACCTTGTCCTGCAATCCTAGAGGAATGTACTTATTATATATTTGCCCTCAGCCCTCTGTTGCTAAATACAGAAGTGAGACAAGAATATTCCTCCCTGATTCCCACGATACCAGTTTACTATTCTCCCCCCTTTTCAGCATTTTTCCTGCTCTTTCCCATCAGCTGGAAACTTTTCCAGCTGCTTTGAGCTGTGACCTTTAAACATGTAGGGCAATCATAAAAAAGAAAATTGAATAAATGAGTCAGATTTCCAAAAGTGGAGGAAAGGAAGAGCTGAGGAGGGTCCATGAAGGTGATAACCTGGAGAAGGCAGGAGGGGTTCTGGATGGGTACGCCGTGCCAGACACTGCTCCCTATCCATAGGCAGGTATCCTGGACAAACCAGTGTCCCCCGTAGCCTCCCTGGACCCCCCGCCACTGCTTCTGGGGGTACAGCCAAGCCTTGGGTGTGTCATATTTTGGACACCCATTTGATGAAATCTTGGGGTGAATGCTGCTCACAGGGAACTTACACACCCAGTGCCCCCTTCTCCCCTCATTGCAAACCCCCAGGGAAGGGGGGGCACAGCCTGTGGGTGACCTCACTGGGAACCAGAGGGACGCCAGGCTGTCTAAAAACAGTTTACTAAAGCTTCACACTCTGATGTCAAGAGGATAAGTTTTATGAGTGTTTTTTCTTTTTGATATAACCCTGTATTTGATGAAGTGCATGGTGACTCTTCCTACTCTGGGCTGGGCAGGAAGCCCTGGGTCCCTGAACCTGGGCTTCAAGGGAACACAAAACACAGACTTCACCCCCTAAAATCAGTCCCCAGCCCCTTGCCCGGCTTGCTGCTTGTGGCTCTCCCTGATGGAGACAGACAGATGTCCCATGGTGGGCAGCCCACAGGAACACCCAGAATCAGTCATGCCAGTCTCAGTAAGGATGGGGCTTGTGGCAAGCTGGTGCCCAAATCCAGGGTCACAGCTGGCACATCTGTTTCAGCCCAGTCCAGAAAGTCCCTGGCACTGGAATATGAGTGTAAAACCCCTTTTCTTCCCCAGCCCTACATGTCCCTACCAGGCAGATGCCTTTGATCCCTGGAGCTGCATCCCAGCCATGGGTGGTAAAACTTGGGAGGAGTCTGGGGGAGTTGACATGTGCCAGTGAAGGCCATGTGCTCGTTTTTGGGGTTGCTGCAGCCCATTGACTGTGAAAGAGTTTGGGAGTGTCAGGGTAGCCATGGGACCCATCCGGGACAGACACCAGGTAAGCAACGTAGGGAAACCCCTGCCTGGGTTGAAATGATCAGGGCTGGAAGGAAGGAGACCACTCTGTTCGTTAACAAAAGGGATTTTTTACAACTCAGCTTGCCAGGCACCCTCCTATTTTGGCAAATGGAAGAACAGAGAAGGAACAAGGCCTGAGGTAAGGACAGGAGCATATCCCAGTGGCCACCTGCTCACTAGGAGAGAACAAGGACAACAAGGGATCTACAGGACCTTGAAAATGCCAAGAGCCACAAGACTGGGATCTGGGATCATCCTCATCTTTCTCCTCACACTGACACAGGCTGGGATGCAGATGATGTTTGGGGGAATTGCTTTAAGCAAGGTCCTGCCTGCTGGTCAGAGCCCTGATACCCAGAGGGGCATTTGGGGAGGAGAAACTGCTCACTGAGGTATTTTTGGTGTCAGTTAGGGAAATAAAAATGCTTTTAAAACTCCCTTCACTTTTGAAGCTGCGGATGCCGCCAACGCAGTGCAATGGTCAGTCAGATCTCAGGCACAGCTTAGAAGGTCAGGCTAAGGCACAGACTCATCCCAGAAGGATGAGATCCCTGTCCAGACCCACAGAGCCCACTGAGGCTTGGACCATGGCAGCTCTGAGCATCCCGAAGCAGGGGAGGGGGCAGGATTGTGGGATGGCTGTGAGGATGCTGGGGCAGGGCACACAGCCACATCAAGAGCTGAATGGGCAAACCTGACTGCTTCTTTAGGAAAACTGGATATAAACTCCCCACTCTGTCCTGAAGTAAATCCTCTGCCAGCAGCCAGCATCGCCTGCCCTCCAAGCTCCCTGGAATCAGTTGCTCTGTGGCACCATGGGGCCGACCCTCATCCCCACATGATCCCTGGTACCCCGTCCTCCCGGAGGTGATCCCACACTCCTCTGGGGCTGTGCTGGTGGGAGAGGTGAGCCCCTCGCTCTTTGCCCCATAGCACCAGCCACCTCAGTGTACAGGACAGATGGATGAAACAGAGCTGGGACATGACACACACCCCAGCTTCAGCTCACAAAATTTCACAGAATATTCTGAGTTGGAAGGGACTCACAAGGATCATCGAGTCCAACTCTTAAACAGCACCACTGCCTCCCTGGCGGGAATTGAACCCCCGGTCTCCCTCATGAGCCGTGGGGACACTCACCACTGCACTAAAGTGGGTTTTCAAGCTCCCTTCTTCCCACCAAGCCCCGGCTCCTGGGATGAGGAGGGTTGCCCTTGTAGACCGCTACTGTGGCAAGCCCAAACATGGGCAGGGAGGGCTGTCGTTCTCTCTCCCCACGGCGCAGTGCTTGGCGGAGCAGGGACGGTGCCTTTCTCCTACCGCCTGCCCATGGCGCCAACCAAAGCCCTGTGGCTTCTCCAAGCCCCATCCCACACAGCAGCATAGCCCCGTGTGCCCCTCGGGACAGGACACACAGAGGTACCCAGCGCCTTGAGAGCCACGGTGGGCGAGCAGCGCTGCTCCCGCCCTCGGCTCTCCCCAGACACTCTGCCCCAGGACAGGCAGCGGACTCTCCGTTCGCCTGCCAGCTTAGCGACAGGAGGGACAGCCGGCACCTCTGGGTGTCCACACTGCTCCCCAGCAGGATCTCGGAGTTTCCCAGCGCTCCACACCTCGGGTGGACTGGTGGGATGGGGCTTACCTCCGGCCGGGAGTCCCGAGGCGAGGGGCTGCTTTTGGCTGGCCAGCAGCAGCAGCAGCAGCGTGGCGATGCCGCCTCGGGCACCCATGGTGTCCCCCGGGGCTGGAGCAGTGGCGAGGGCTCCGGGACAGTGCAGTCTCCGCCGGCTTCCAGGCAAGGGCTGCTGCTACTACTATATTTAATAAAGCGGAGCGAGGGGAGGGACCCGCAACTTCTGCCTGCCAGAAAGGAGAAATTCGCTCCGATTACAGCATCTCTCTTAAAGGGCTAGAGGCCCTTGCCACCCGCCCCTCCACTCCTCAAAGCCGCCTTGTTCCTGCCAGGGCGAGGCAAGGGAGGAGTGGGAGAGGAGCCCAACGACGGCTCCGGAGGCACCGCCTGCCCCGGGCGAACCCCTGGCACCAGGCACTTTTAAGGGGCAAAGCCAGCTCCTGATGTCCACACAGACCCAGATGAGTGACTCGGTCCCAAAGCCACTGTTACCCATCCCTGGCCATATTCCTGAAGTGGTTCTCTAAACCTCACACCTCTCAGCTGGCTATCAGTCAGGATGACCCTCAGCCTTCACAACTTCAACTGTGTTAGCACAACACTGGGAAAAGAGCTTTCCAGCTTCTCACAGTGCAAAGCTAATTCCACCTATGTTCAGGGCAAAGTCACAACCCTTTGGAGACACAGCATCCCACCCAACCTGGCTTCCTGCTCCCTGATGGATTTCAGCGGTCTCCTTGCTCATATCCCATCTTTCTATCACGCTCCAAAGATGCTCCCATCTTCCTTCTTGGCTCTTGTGCAGCACACTCCTTCCTCCTGGATGTGTGGATTCCCTTTTTCTCCCATGTCATGTTTCACTGATGGATTACATGCAGCTTCTCTCCTGCCAGGTTATTTCTAACCCCTTTAGGGCCCTCGATGTTACTTTGCCATCTTTGGCAGTGTTTGCAACACCTTCCAGTCGTCTGCAAACATAATTAATTTGTTGTTTACTCTTGCTTTCAGATCATTAATAAAGACATTAAATAAACCTGGGATGTGCTGCTTTTTCAGAAACTTTTTCTGAGTAATTGCCAGGGGCTTGGTGAGTTCATTAGCTAATTCTGTTTAGTCTGGGGGTTTCATATTAGCCAGACTGGCTGATTTGTATGGATTCAGTTTTGCTGAATATTCCCTTTCCTGCTCTTTATCTTGGGGTCTGCTGAGGACTCTGGAATGCTTTTCTCTCTGTCTGTCCTAAGCAGTGCCCTCTCCTTACCCTGGGCTGGTGGGAGAAGGAAGCAGAGCTTGGGCCTTTAGAGTGGAGTCTGACCTCTGCTGTCTCCATCATAGTGGATGAGTAACAGGTGTGCTGAACACATACGCTCCTCTCCAACCCCCCAGAACCATCTCTAACTCACTAGGACAATCCCCAACCCACCAAAAGGCATCCCTGGCTTTGCTTCTTGGCTTTCCATCCCCAGGTTTGCTTTGCTCTCTGGAGAACTGTGAATAAGCCACTGTTTGCCAGGGGAACATTAGCATTGGATGAGGGCAGCAAGAAAGGCTTGAACAAGGAAACAGTTCCAAGCAACCTGAGGAACATGTGCCTCAGGGATGCTCAGGGTCCACTCCTGACTTCACAGGCAGGAGGCTGGTGTGAAAATATCCAAGACAAACATGGCCATGGAATATCCAAGATAAACATGAGGGAGGAAAACATCCACTGCTTTTTAAAGTATTATTATTTCCACCCCCCTAAACGAGGAAATCGCAACCTCTGGTTGAAACTTCAGGTGTTATCCAGAGGAACATCCCTGCAGCAGCCCTGGCACTCCTGCCACAGGTGGTTTCTGCTGCCCCCCTTTCTGGAGCCCCGAGCACAGCTCCGTGCCCCACATCTGGCCAGCACATTTCCCATTCCTCAGCCAGTCCCTGGCAGCAGCGGGGGGTTTGTTTTTCCCTTTCCCAGCCAACATCTGGCTGAGTGGTGAAGGGGCAGAGCCAGCATGGAGCTGTGCCTTAGCTCTCTGGGCAGGTCTGGCAACTTGTTTCCACACCAGATCCGGTTCTGCAGGGGAGGGATCCTTGCTTGTCCCCCAAAAGGAAGCTTCAGCTTCAGGGAATAAATGCCAGGATCCCCCCAGCTCTACTTGCAGGCAGTGGGGAGCTGCCCTCGCCCTTTGGTGAGGACCCACTATGGGGGGCTCAGAGTAGGAAAAATAATAAGAAAAATGAAATTATTTCCTTACTCCACAGACCGGGAGCTGGTGTTCAAGGCAGCCACAGTCTCCATCCGTCCGGATGCAGGGCTGCTCCCCTCCTCCTCTCGGTCCTGGCTGACCCATCACCCTCTGGACACATTTATTTATCTGATCCCAGCTTTATTTAGGATATGTTTCCAGGGTAGCCAGTACGGAGGGAGGTGTGCAGGGCTGCTGAGGGGCTCCACAGCTACAGACCTCCACCCAGAGCCCTGCCATCCCTGCAGGGCACCCTGCTTATATGGAGACATATCAGCCACCCCATCTCTCGTGGGAACCCCATCTCATTTGCTGTATCCTGTTTGCTTGGCATGGGTAAAGCTGTCCATGGCATCTACTTCCTTGGAATGCTGATGTTCACTTGCAGTGAAAAGACACACTGTGGACCCTTTAACAGGCAGACCTCAGCCCCTGCTTGGCTTTTCACCCCAAAACCATGGCCTGCACCCTGATTAGGCTGTGTGCCACCCACCACAGGCAGATGAGGGTTTCATCTGCCTACAGAGCAAGGTTGGGGGTCCCAATGACTATAAGGGGCCACAGCTGGGGAAGCAAGTCCGTCCAAGAGAGGGGAGTTACAAGTGTGCTTGGAGCACACCACGAGTGCCTGGAAGGAATATTCCATCCGGTGCTGGCAGGAGAGAGCACATTCATGAATGCTGCTGGGATTTAGCCTCTCTGCATCTGCCTTCCCACGTGCTGGAGGGATTTTAAAGGCAACTAAGCAAAGCCTTTGGATCTGTCCTGTCTGAAGTGCTGGGTGGATCTGGCCTGGTGTGGCAGGTCCCCAGCCTTGGCCACGCACCCATTCTCCCAGGAGCAGGGCTTTTCCCTCTATGTGCTCAGGGCAAAAGCAATGTGAGCCTTGTGTCTGTCGTTCAAAACAGCTGGGCAGATGTACTGGGCTCACCCAGGGGAGTAGAGGGGGATGCCATAGGGTTTGTTCAGTATTTCTGGTGTGCAGTGTCTCAGGGATGAGCTCAAGGAGGAAGTGGATGCTGTGGAGAGTTGGAGACGCTTCAGGGAGTTGGCGGAGCTGTGGGCAACTGAGATTACTGCAAGGAGCTGGGGATGTTTGGGCTGCTGAAGAGAAGTTGGGGGTGCTGCCTGCCTCTGCATCAGGCAGGAGAAGCATGGCCCCACGTCTTCCCAAAGCCTGTCTCAAGTCTCAGCAACCACCAACAAACCAGTACCAGGTACTCGTGGTACTGTAAAGGAGGCAAAGATCCGGGGGCCTGAGTGCTAATTGCTCTGACAAGCTGCATCTGGGCTCTTACCCACAACCTCCACTACCCTACTACACTGGCCTGCATTTAAGCTCAGGTGCCCTACACTGTTGCTCCTTCTCACTGGAGCTGTGCTGTGATGCTGGTGGGATGCTTGGCCTGTGAGAGGGGACTCCCCCTCTTACTCAGTTTGGGGGAGGCCCTTGCCCTCTGAGGACCAGCATGGTAAACAAACTTCTTCCCTCTGTTGACTTGGTCCTACTTTGGGATGTTTCTGCTTTGGCACATTACATGCAGCCTTTGTGCAGGGGAGGGATTTTGAGTCCTCACAAAGTCAAGTGCTGGGGGACTACCTCTGTGCTGGGGCTTTGGAGCTGTGCTGGACCATTGGACAACCCTTGTGGGTCAGGCCCACAGCTCTGCTGCTGTTTCCCCAGGCCTTGTGCAAGGGGTTTGGTGTGAGAGGAGCTTTATTTACTTCCATGGGGTGTTTGGAGCGTTGTGACTGTACTTCCCTGTGACTAATACTCTTTGCTCTTCCTTGAGCACAGAACTCTTCAATCCCCAGCATTAGTTTTTAAAAAGCAATCAATAAAACCCATTTATTTTTAGCCTGGATTTAGGGTGCTTTGGAAGAGGAACTGAGTTGTGATCTGGAGCCAGCAGGCTCACTGGATTCTCCAGG
This sequence comes from Pitta sordida, assembly GCA_013390025.1. Classification (NCBI taxonomy): domain Eukaryota; kingdom Metazoa; phylum Chordata; class Aves; order Passeriformes; family Pittidae; genus Pitta; species Pitta sordida. Next base: position 116,255 of record WEKX01012669.1, read on the forward strand.
GCTTGTCAGACAGAGGAACCAGCTTTCAACACTGGATAAATATTGACTGATGTACTCTCAAGGAGTGAGTTCTCTGCTGTGAGTGTGGAATTCTCTGAGGGTGTGGGGAGGGCTTGGAGCATCCAGTGGAGTGGTGGTGAGCTGAACTGGCTGCTCAGACTGATTTTGAGTGCCCAGTGATGTCTTGGGATCTAAATGGGCTGTGGCAGAGCTAGGCTTGGTCTAGAGGACCTTGTGACAGGTGACAGTAGCATTTTAGAGGGGCTTGTGTTGGAAGAGACTTTAAAGGTCATACAGTTCCAACCCCATGGGCAGGGACACCTTCCACTGCAGCAGGTTCCTTCAAGCCCCATTCCAACCTGACTTTGAGCACTCCTGTCAGGCAGCCACTGCTTCTCTGGGCAGCCTGTGCCAGAGCATCACCACACTCACAGGGAGGAATTTCTCCCTAATATCCAGTTTAACCCCACCCTTTGTCAGTTTGAAGCCATTCCCTCTTGTTCTGTAACTCCATGCCACAGGAATAGTGTCTGGTTAAAGAAGTGTTCTTCCTCACCAAGCCAGATCCAAAGCCCATTAAAACCAGGCCAAGGCCATGGCAAGCTCTGAGCTTGAGCTGGCCCTGCCCTGGAAAGGAGGGTGGGAGGTGAGGAAGGCGCACACAGTACCAGTGCGGGAGGATGTCTGGGGCAGCTCGGTTCGGCTGCAGACAGGGCATGTGTTGGCGATGCCCAGGTCTCGCAGGGGCAGTGATGACACTCGTGTAGCGGGCAGGGAAGCGCTCGGGAGCCGCTGCAGCCCAGGAGATGGCACCAGCGCTCTGCGCTCGCCTGCCCCGGCGGGGGACAGGAGGGATGGAGGGATGTTCCCTCCCTCCCGAGGCGGAGGGGAGGGTGTGGATGCTCGGCGTGGGTTTGAGAGGGGCAGGGGCCGTGGAGGCCCCGCTGCCAACCCGGGCCGTTGTCCCTCCCAGGACTGAGCCAGGCGGGGACACCTTGGGTACTGGTCCCCCTCTTCCCGATCTGTGCAGCTGTGCTAGTTGGGGTGGAGGGCTAGGAGCGCTGCTGGGCTTCCACCGTGCAGCAACCTCCACCCCGGGAAATGGGAATTTGAAGAGGTCTGGCAGCTCCAGCCTGCCCTGTGGAGGGTCCCTGAAAGCCCAGAGCTCCTGGTGCTCTTTTGTTCTGCACGTCTGGAGCAAGCAGGGGATGTCAGGGCTCCAGTCCACCTCTGCATTAGCCAGAAGGGAAATTGGTGGGTAGTTTAGATTTGGAGGTTCTGGTGTATGGGGGGAGGGTTTGCCTGAGCTGGTCATCCAGTAGCTGCTGATAATGGCTGGAGGTCAGACATGTGCCTGTGCATGAGCACGTTTAGGTGTGGATATATGTCTGCACCAAAGGAAAAAGGGAGGAATTGGCCATTCCAGCTGCAACAGCATCCTGGTGATGGGTGAAGTGTCTTTTCTTCAGAGCTGAGCCATTCAGAGGTAAGTACTGGGGCTGTTGTGGGGACATTGCTGGAGGGAAGGTACTCAGTGGAGAACTAAGGTGATTGTGAGGAAAAAGGGAAGAAACTATGACAGGGAGAAATAATTAAGATGGAGCCAGGTGGGACAGGTGGCCAGGTCTAAGGCCAGCCCATTACCAAGCCCTGTGGAGTCTCCCAGAGGGGGTGACATAGACCCAGAGCCTTCCGAGTCTCTCCTGTCTCTGTTCTTGATCATGACTCCTCCACCTTGCAGGCATTAGTGGCAGCTTGTCCCAGGAAAACCAGTTAAAAACGAGACACCTGAACCTTTTGTATCCCTCCAAATCTATATTTTTGCTCCTATGTGCTGTTCTTCCTCCCAAACAATCTTGCTGCTGTTTGGCCCCTTGTTGTCTGTCTCTGGTGTCACCCAACCAGACTGGGCAGGTGTGCATCTGCAAGGATCTTCTCTCCAAGCACAGATGTGCAGACTGCCAGGAGCACACACTGGAACAGCTGCAGTGTGACCCCCTGGCTGCTGCTTCCCCTGTTCTCTATCCAGCTTCTCAGAGAGAGATGGAGAGAGCTTCTTTAGCTGGGAATATGGTGGTTTCTCCAGGTGTACTGAGCCGGCAGAGGAAGATGCTTGTGCTCCATTTCTCCATCCCCAGCCAGGCTCATGATGCCTGGAGCCCCCACAGCTCTATTCATCCACATGTAATGTGTGGATGAGCAAGTGGAAAAAGATGTGATGACCCCCACTTCCCATTGTCCCAGCTTCCTGTGTTGTGGTTTCCCAGTCAGGCTTCACCAGGGGATTTCTCTTCTGGCAGCGGAAACCATCTGTCTTGAAGCAGATTAGAAAGATGTCACTTTGCTGGCACAACCATTTATCATTGTGGCTAAGGAAATTAGCAGGGCCCAGGCAGGGAGGAGGGAAATTGGGTTTGTTCTGGTGCTCCAAGTAGAGATTGAGGAGAATTCCAGACTATTTCTAGCTTGATGTTAGTTTGTTCTGGGAAGAAAATGAGTGCCTTGGATTTCTACCTTCAGGTCCTGATGTGGCTGAGAGCTATAAATTCTATCAAAATTTATGTGGCAGAATAGCTGTGATCTTTCAAGAATTGGAGGTTTATCCAAAAGCTGGTATCCTCCTTTCAGTTGTTAATTCCAGGAGCCAGTATAAGTGAAGCCTTCAGGTTTGCCATAATAACCACAAGAGTGGGACAAATCACATCGCCCTGGTGTAGCTTTCTGGGTTACCCGGCGCCTCTCTGCCTGCGTGGGAGCAGCCCAGGGACAGTGGAATAAGGGGCCTCTGTCACTAGTTGCCAGCTGGAAGCATTACAAAACTCTGAAAAGGATATAAAAATTAAAAAATGCTATTTTGCAGCCCCAGCGCTGCAAACAAACAGAGTAAAACACAAATTAAATCTGATAAAAATTCCTTGGCAGTGTCCTCTTTAAGCATCATATATTTTTATCTTGCTCTGGTTTTATTTGCTGGAAAGAGAAACATAAAGAGAGAAACATTCAATTAAACCTGCTTGTCAGCTGGAGCTGTGTCACTAGGGGCTGGAGGAGGGTTTCTGCCAGGGCTCTCTTCTGCACCATCTCTGCTGTGGAGGGCTTGGAGTGGCTGGGACAATCTCTTGGCTGTCTGCTCGCCCACCACTGTCACAACCATCTTACAGCACATGGTTGTATTTGCAAGGCAATACTAATCACCATAGTAACAGGGGCCTTGTTTCTAGCAGGATCTGTCCCCCCTGGGCTGCGTGGCAGAGCAGGGCCATTGCCTCCATGGAGCATGGCTGGCTGTGGTGGGTCCTCAAGGACACATTTGTGTTTCTGTCCTTTTCCTCTTTGTGACACCAGCCTCACCTTACTCCTCACCTGCCAGCTTCTTTCCTAGCTCCTTTCTGTTCCCTTTTCCTCCTCTCCACCGGGGTGCCCTCAGAGGACACTTGGACCCGTGTGAGAAGGACCCGCATCCCTAAGGAAGGAGGCCCTGTTTATCCAGCATCAAAGCTGGGACTTTTGGGGCAGCCACAGCCTCTTCAGTAGCATGTGGGGACTCTCTGGTGTCCACACTCCACTAGCAAGAGGGAGATAGTCACAGGATGGTTTCTGCTCAGATCACCAGTTTTTCCTTCTGGAGGGTGAAATGTCAGGGTTTCCTTGAGCTGTCTTGGCCTACAAAGACATGCAGATGTTTCTAGGTGGCAGGAATGAGGGACGATGGCCAGTTGTGAAGCCCAGAATGTGACATTTTTCTATGAATATAGTAACTGCAGAAAGAGTCAGAGAGGGGGGGTCCTGGAGATTCATCCCAAACCAGGCAAGGCTTCTCCCAACACCCCCTGCCCCACCAGCCAGGGCCAATTCCCTCCAGAAAATGGTGGTGCAGAGAATCCTGGTCATGTGCTGGTGGGAAGGGAAAAAACTGCTGCTTTTTTTCTGTGAAGGCACCAGGCACTGGAGTATGTGCTCCCAGAAATACTCCACCTGGGGGTGCTTAGATTTGCCTTTGTGGGAAGCAAATCTTCTTGCCTTGGGAGAAGGTGCTGGTTAACAGTGTTGTGACAGGAGCAGCTGCAACGTGGACATCTCTCTCCTGTCTCCTCATAACTAGAGTGAGACCAATGCCTTATTCCCTGCAGGAATTTATCAGTTGGCAACGACTTTCTGTCTCTATTGACGCTGGGCTGAAGCTGAGCCAGTGACATGAAGGGAAAAAGGTCTGTTTAACCATGAAAAATACTCCTGAGGCATCTCAAGACTCTTCAAGCTTCAAATACCGGTAAAACCACACGTGCTGTGTGTGAGGAGGTGCTGGTAAGACTGGAGCACCCAACAAGGGTGTGTGGAGCTTCACTGAAGCCACAGGTGACATTCATGAGGTGTGGGAGACCTGCTCCCTGGGCATATAAAAAACGTCAGGGAGAGTGGCAGCTCAAGCAGCCCAGGGTTAGGTTTGCCTCCTGCTCGGATCCTGGAGCTCACCTGGAAAACTGTCATCTGCTGACATGACACAAATAGAGCTGTTTTACTGAAAAAAAACCCAGTGTGTCTTGCATTTCCACTTGATGTGTTGCTGCTGTTTGGTGAAACCTGTGGGTGAGTGCACTTGGGCCACGCTGTGGATGGAGAGATGGACATAGAAATTACAGAAATGGGATGGATTTGAGGGTTCAGAAACTCAGATTTTAGTGAGGTAGGTATAGACTTAGAGATACAGGGGTATTAGTGAAACAGTGAAATGTTAGTGAATTTTAGTAGGATTTTAGGAAAAATGAGTAGATTTTAGAAGCATTCACTGGGCCTGAAATTTAACATCCCATATTAAATGTAAGAAAGTCTTGTTTCCCTGTCCTGAAATATAAACAGAACATGGTCCTAGTCTAAACATGAGGCTAGAATGTGAAACATCAGAGCTGATTGGTCAAAAGGCTTAAAGCAAGGTGTAAACTTATGACATAATGCTGAAGGGATACATATTCATGGCATAATTTCCATACGTATGAGACATGGGTATAAAGATGGGTGGCAAACCTGGAGCAGGGGATTTTTGGCACCTGACAAGACTGAGAGACATTTTTGCAGGACAGAGATGTTCTTTCTTTGTTCCTGAGCCTAAAAATAAATCTTTTCTATAGCATGCATGCAAAAACCTTGAGTCTGACTGATTTGCCTTAAATCAGGACAAGAACCAGGAAAGGCTGCCTGGTTGGAGAAGGAAATGGGGCAAAAATATTTTGGGTGAGAAATCCTACGTGCTTTCCACCTCTCCAGCTGACCTGGCATACATGGGTCCCCCCTCCCCATGCATGCTCCCAGCCCCTCCTGTCCCCATCAGAGCCTCTGATTAAGGAGCTGTAGCTGTTTCCACAAAATCATGCATCCATTTTCCCATGATATCTGCTTAAATGGATGAAAATTCCCCACTGTTACTGACTTTGCTCATCCTGCATGCTCTCAAGAGGCACATCAAATTTAATTCTTGTACAGATAACAATTACTTTTATTTTCTATCTTGTTATAAGGGTCAGCAACACCCCAGAAGACTTTCCTGTGGAAGCCAAGGTCACCACGATGTGTCTGGAGAGGGGATCAAGAAATCAGATTTTCTGCTGGATTCAAATGATTCCCACACAACCCAGACTTGGGATTAACCACATGAGGAAGAACTCAAGTTGAAGGAGGAAGAGTAAGACATGAGGAGGAAAGGATGAGTCAGACAGGAAGAAAGGAGAGAGCAGGCTGGGGAGCAGCTGTGAGGATGGATTTTCAGAGTAGCCTTGGGTTATATTTGTTGGAAACTGCTGTTTTGTCAAATACAAACTGTGTGTGGGGAAGGTCAGGCTTGATAAATCTCCCCAGTTTGGAAGCAGGTGTTCAGAAGTGCTCAAGAATGTCCCATTCTGGTGATTTGTAAGCAGCCAAAATGTGGGAGGATTGGTTTAAAATACTTTTTTGCTTGGGAAATGTGAGTTTGCAGTGCAACATCTAAAGACAGAAAATTAAGCAAACCGTGATAATTGAACCCAGTCAGGATTTCTGGTGGGATGAGTTTCTCTCTCATCCTTTCCTTTAAGCCTGTCCTGACTATCTCTATCTTTGCAGTGTGACTGCCCAAGGACAACAGTTCTTTTGGATGACAAAGCCATTTCCTACCAGCTCTAGAAAGAAAGTGGCTGAAATCCAGTCCAGAAACCTGAAAAGAGGATTCAGAAACCTGGGAGTTCCATTATATTGAAAGCTCAGTGTATCTTGTTCAAATTCTAGTTTTGAGGGTCCTGTCACTGACTCCCTGTCCCTCCTTTTCCAGCATGGCTGCAGCTATGAGGGGAAAGAGCATCCTCGGGCAGAATGGGGGCACTAGCACAGGGTAAGTCACTAAATGTAGGGCATCTTTAACTGGTTTGTGCTGGAGTGACTTGTGAATGTTTTGTGGTTACCAGGGATTAATGGAAATTAAATAAGAATGGTAGAGAAGCCTGAGAGGACTAAACTGTTTTGGGCACAGGCCTTATGGAGCTGGGAGCTGGGGGCGGGGAGGGAAGAGGAGAGGGAGGGGGGAAGGGTTACCTGGAAGGTGTCTGAAGAGATGGAGTTGGGACAGGCATGGATGGGGAGCGGAGCTGGGGCATGGTGTGAGAGAGGACCTGCTTATTGACTACATAGTGTCAGAGCTCTGCAAGTGGGGCAGGGATGCAAGAGCCTGACTGCTGCCTTCCACAGGTGCAAGCCTTCCCAGATTGGCTTGGCTCACCTCTGAATTTGGCTTTTATGTGTTTTGGAATTTTTTCATCTGGAAAAGACTCATGGGGACAGCTGTTGAGAGGCAAAGAAGCTGAATTGGATTTTTGTTCCTGCATGAAGTAGGCTCTGGTTACGCAGTCGGAGAGAATAGGATTCTAAATTGGATTTTGCTGCTCACTTGGAATGGGCTCCAGTTGTGTGGGATTATTAGGGATTTAAAGCTAACATATAGGAAATGATTAGGAAACCATCGCCCAACCAAGAAGCTGAGGAGCTGCTACACTCACAAATGAGGAGAAATCTCCAATTAACACCCAAGCCATGAACAGAGCATTGCTTGAGATGCTGAGGTGGGAATCAAAGTTTACAGGATCACAGGTGGTTGTCTACTTCTCTGATGTGAAACTAAGGCATATGTGCCAGCATGGCCAGCCCCTTCCCACTCATGTCCCTTGTGTGCCTCTCCCAGCCAGTCTGACCCTTCATGAAGGGCTTGAGGACACAAAGTAAATCCCTGGTCTGCAGTAAAATCAATTATGGATTTTTTTTAAGACAGAAATTTGGTATATTTAACTGGCTTTGCCTGGTGCTGAGGTTTAATGTCTCTGATTTGTATCCCAGTCCTTCACCTCACTCATGTTTTGACCCCAGAGATGTCAAGGCTAATTGGCAGCATTATTTCTCCCCATGTTTCAGCATTGCCCACCAGAACACTGGGAAACTGGACAGTGTGTGCCAGCATCACCACTTGGTGCTGACGTGGGCAGCTCAGTCTGCAGAGTGTTCCTATGAGCTGCTCAGCTGGAGACCATGGCGGAGAGTTAGGGCATTGTTCTGATCCTACAGCTCTTTTCATTGAGAGATAATTGAAGTGGATCTGTGGGAGCTGATTTGGCAAAAGTGAGATTTGGAGACTTTCAGCAGGTAGGATTTTGGGGTGCAGTGGGGTTTGAGGCTGCCTGGGTCCCCGTAGAGGGATCCTGCTCTGGGGGACCAGCACCCTGACTGGTTCTGGGGGGATCCTGGTGGGGTGAGGAGCAGGGCTGGGTCCCAGCAGGTGTCACTCCTGAGTGTACTGCACAGTCTCTTGTGCTGCAAAAGCTGCTCTGAAATGGCTTCTCTGGGCTGGGCTGGTTGCTGTGGCCCAGAACACTTCTCTGTTCCTGCCCTCCATCCTCCTCACTGCCTGGACTCGTCATGCCCCACATCTCTCACTCCGTATCCAGGTCCTTTCCAAGCCTCTGATTTGCTCTTTTGGGGTGATGGGTGCAAGGCCACGAGGCCAGAAGTCCTCTCCTACCAGAAGTGACTGCCCATTGACTTCAGCCCCAGGCTTTGGGGCTCAGGTTGAAAAGGAGGAGCAGCACGGGAAGGACGGTTGGGAGCAGAATCACACACAAGCTGTTTATTTTCTGTTCCTTGAGTAGAAGACTCTCACCTCTGCCTAAAATTACAAGTCATGTCACATCTTGGGAGGCTCGAAATTGTGTTTCTCAGCAATGTTCCCGAAGAGATTAGAAGCACTGAGATGGCTGAAATACGCTCTGAGCCTGGAGCGGAACAAGCCCCTGAACACAGAACAGGATGGGGAAAGAGCTACAGCACCTTCCCCAGGGTGGAGGGGAGGGTTGGGTGCAGCTCAGCCCTGGCCCTTCCCCACGCCCTTCCTGGCTGGGGATTGCTTTTTCAGTTCTGGTTCATGTTGGTGCCACTGGGATGTGGGAAGAGCTGAGGTAACCACCTTCCCTCTAGAATGGGATGGAAAGGCCCAAATGCCATCACAAATATCATGAGGTGTCTCTAACCCATGGAACACAGGGTGCCCCAAATTTACAGATGGAAAGTGAGGAGATCTGATTTATGGGAATTGAGAAGGTCCAAGCACCAGCCAGCAGTGGACCCCTGAGCATGGAAGGAATTGATTTCCAGGGCTGATTTAGAGGAGGTAGAGGTCCAAAACGTCCTGATACCAGGCAGAATCTGCCTGCCTTTTTGAAGCTTGTCTGCTTATTCCTAAAATTGCCCAGCTACAATTCTTTGTGTTCTCTTTTTGCTGCTGGAGCCCCTGCAATGGGATGCAGATGCAGAGAGCTGTATTGGCTGTGGGGCTACATCCTGGTACTCACTGCCCCCTCCATGCCATCCTCATATCTGCTCCTCAGAATGTGCAGAGCTGTCTGAGGTGTCACCAAAATGAATTGGTCCCCAAGTGCTACTTTGAGGGCTTGGCTGACAATGACTGGGGATCAGCCAACTGAACTAACACATCGTGCTGCAGTTAGAGACCTCCTGGTAAGGGAGAGATCCAATGAGGCAGGGATGGAGCCAGACACAAATATTGGAAGAGCTGTTAAAGGTAAGAACTCGTTATCTTCCAGGCAATCCAGCGTGGCTCAAGAGGACATCAGGCCAAAGCAGCACAGAGGGATGATGAGTGCATCCTTGAGTGTGGGACTCATGTTATGGAGTGGACAGAAAGATGAGCTCAATGACAAACATGTCTGCAGATGTGGCCATCATCCTAATTACAACCCAGGGAAAATCGCAGGGTGTGGGGAATGGGAATGGATAGAAAGGGTATCAATGGAGTGGGACAAGCTGGGGGTCTGCTGCAAGGAAATGTGACCTTGGGTGCTGGGACTGTTTAACATTTTCACTGATGATATAGATGACAGGATTGAGGCCATCATGAGTAAATTCATGGATGACACCAAGCTTGGAGCCCNGTCACAGTCTTAAGCTTCAACAGGGCAAGTTTAAGCTTGGTATTAGCAAAAGATTTTTTACTGAAAGAGTGATCCAGATGTGGTTGCCCACAGAGGTGGTTGAGTCACCAACCCTGGATGTGTTCAAGGGGAGGCTGGATGAGATACTGAGTGATATGATCTAGGTATAGAGGATAGGTTAGTTGGATTATAGGTTGGACTAGATGATCTTCAAGGTCCTTTCCAGCCTTTTCTATACTGTGATACTGTGACTGAAGAAGGAGCTTGCATTGTTGGGTCTGTCTGATGAAGATATGCTTCCTGTTGGAATTCACTCCTCCAGACTTCATTGGTTGATGATGTTGCCATCTTCTTCATCACTTGTGAGACTCAGCTAAAGCCTTGCCTCTGAGGTCAACAAAACTAATTGAATTGAATGTCCAAGGAGGTTATTTACGTGCCTCTTTTCAGCGTGGGTTTTTTTCCATAACTCTGGAAAAAGACAGACCAAAAGGAGCTGCCTGCTCCTCAAAACCTGGTGGGCCCTGCTGCCCCAGTCCTGGTTGCAGTTATTTGTGTGTGGGGGGGGTGGTCCTTGTGCACACATGGTGAAAGAGGTGCAGGGCACTAGGATGGTGGTGGGCTTTGTCTTCCTGCTGCTGAGAGAACCCCAAACCAATTTTCACCCAGTTGTGTGGCTTTCTCTCTGTAATAACAATGTGCTTGGTGTGCAAAATGAATTTACATGTAGAGCCACATTTACCTTGGGAATATTTGAGTAAGTTTTTAAATGAATATTAATTGGGTTTTTCATGCTCTTATGTCTTTCTTGGCCCTTCTTGGCTGTAACTGGACAGCTGGGTCATCTCATTCTGGGGCATCATGTGCCATGCCAGAAATGCTGGAAATATCTCAAAAGACTATATCCTTTTAGTTTATCTGCAGCCTGTGAAGTTATGAAGTTGTATGATGCAAGTTTTGATGTTGGCATTTGTGTTGTGAGAGAAGAGGAGCTGTGCCCAGGGGGCACCTCCTGTCCTCCATCCCAGCAGTGCCAGTTGGCTGGAGGAGAGGGAGTTTGCAGCTCTGAAAGGGAAAGTGTCCAGCGTCCAGGAGCTGGTTCAGAGGCATAGGATATGTGTAGACTCTGCAATTGTAATAAAAGTATGTGAGCTGACCTCTGACCAACTCCATAGAGAGCTCTCAGTGCTGGAGCTAAATGAGCTGGTGGCAGATTCGGGCAAGACTAAAATTAAACCAGGTCAGGCGCATGCAGTATAGTGGAGCTGAGAGTCAAGGTTTCTAAGCTTGCTCACTCTGAGAGACGGAGAGCAGGAAACAAAACCTTCTTGCATATGCAAAGGACATTTCCAGAGCTCTAATCCTTTGATTATAACAGATCTTAGGAGAAACTGTGCTATTCCTTGAAGATGGGGAGGGGGGAAAGCATGTGAGTTTTCTGAACTGAGGAATTGGAGGTGCTAATTGGTGGAGAATAATGATCAATTTATTGGATGGGAGAAGTTTAATTATGAAATACCAACTGTCTTTCCTAATTCCTGTGACTAATGGAGAAGGACATAATAAAAAGTGCTGGAAGACATACTGGGGTGGGGCAGTGAGTGCTTACACAAGGACAAGGAGAAGACATGAATGAGAGCACTCCAGGCTCCCAGGCTGTATTTCAGGAGAGGGGAATAAAAATACACCCATGGATACATCCATTAACCAGCCAGGGCTTTGGGAGAGGAGCACTGCCTGCTCATGCAGAGGCTGCAGCAGCTTAGAGTGCTGTTGGAGTGACCCTGCTGATGTTCTCACCCTTGTCCCTTCTATCCTGTCCACAGGGATCTGTCTTGGACTCTGGATGAAGAGTATGGTATGTGCTGGGCAAAGCCCGTGAACCACTGGACAGATGAGGTGTGACAACTGGAGTCTGCTCCACTCCTGGAGCTGCACCAGTGCAGCAGCAGAGCCCGTAGCTGGATGCCACTCAGTACCAGGGTGTCATTATGTTTTACGAACCAAGGGAACATTCCCTGGTGTGCCTTGGAACATTATCGTAAATAATTAAATCTGAACTGCAGTTGTCACAGTAAATGAACAAAAGATTGCTCCACTTCCCATGTGCAAAGTAGAAATCACAGACTTTGTCTCTCTAAATTTTTAGTGCCAATTTAGGGAATCCAGCAAAGAACTGATATAAAGTCTCCAGGTTTTGAGTGAATCCGAAATCCATCCTACAATGTCACTGTTTGGGTAGATTGAATCAGTTTCTCTCTTTGCAAGGGTTGAAGAGGTTGGGAAGCTTGTTGTGATGGCTCAGAAGATAGACTCCCAGAATGGTTTGGATTAGAAGTGACCTTAAAAGTCACTCAGTTCCAACTCCACTGCCATGGGTAGGGAACCTTCCACTAGGCCACGTTGCTCAGGTTTTCTGGGACCTGCAAGTCCTGCCTTAAAAGTAAAGCTCAAATCACTCTCTGGCTGAAGAAACTCTTCCATGTGTGCTTAAGTGTAAGGGATGTAACAGGGCACAATCGAGGGTTACTTAGGTGTGGTTTGGTTTAGCTCTTGGTCCATCCCACTGGTCTCCTAAATCAGCTGCTATGGAACCGACCAGGCAATCGATGTTCCCAAAGTGTGGGATCAACAGCCTGGCATGGGCAGGACTTATGGTGAGCAAAATACCGCCTGTGTTTGGGGAAGTTGGCTCTTATGTATGACAGGGACCCCTGTGATCACCCAGGCTGGGCTTTGCAGAGCCTCTCCTTACCCATCCTTTGCCTTGATTTAAGGCTGTCGGTGTTGAGGACACAACAGTTTGATGATGGATGCTACTGGCTGTGATACTTGTGTCACCTCCCTAAGTCTTCCTGGATGGGTTTTAATTCAGAGCAAAGTCACACTGCAGGTGTTAACAAGGTTGGAATCTGGCTTAGATGGGACCCCCAGACTGTGCCCTGTACGCACCACTGGACTCCAGCAGAAAAATCACCTTTCTCTGCCCCATCCCAGGTTTATAATGCAAAATGTTTTAAAAGCTTGAATAATTAAGTGCCACTCATAAAAGAGTTGTTTGGCACTGCTGCCAGACTCCTCTGGCTCCAGGACCTGGGATCCAGATGGGACTGTGCCAAGAGCTGAGACCCATCCTCTGCCAGGTGCTGGGCTTATCCTGTGGGCAAGAGTGGGGAATAAACATCCCAATTTCCTATGACAAGCAAGACAGGGGCTTGCCATTTGCTAAATGGGTCCCCACTGGTAAATCCGTTTGCAGACTGTCTGGTACAGGGGGTGTTTCTCTTGGCAAGATCCAGTCATGCTAAATAATCTAGAATTTGTGCTTGATGGATGTTTGCTCCATGCCAGCCTGTCTCCTGAGAGTTATATAATTCCCCTTCCCACAGCTCAGCTGTAAATTCAAAGTGATTCATGGCAGGTCCCTTCACCAAGGCTTTTACAGCCCTGCCACTCCTAGGCAGGCCAGGACAGAGTGGAGGGCACAGGGTGCCCAGTGCTGAGCCAGCAGGATCGTGCTTGCCTGGGCATTGGGTCTCCAAGGGCTGAAGCTCTGAGCAGAGTAGGCAGGGATGTGGGGGTAGAGCAGGGTGGCTCTGACTGGCATTAGGTGTCCCGTGAGGGTGGGACAGTCTGGTTCTTTTCCTCTGGCTGGCAGCAGCCTCTGGTTCTTGTTCCTAGCACTGTGGCATGGGTGAGCCAACTCCTGTGGACCTGAAAGTGTCTTGTCAACTCTGAAAGCCCAAGAGAGGAGGGGAAAGCCAAATTACTGATGGAATTTTGGAGGGAGCAACCCCTTATTCTGCTGAGTAAGCCTCTACTTGGCCATAACCCCAAAGGAGGGGGTCCCATGGGATTTATGGGGGGAGGAGAGGGAGTTCCCCAGGCATCAGGCTGGCCCCTGCCTGCTCTGGCACTGCTGGACAGTGCTGTGGCACCCCAGGGATTGGGGAATGAAGAAGCAACTCTGCAAATATTCCTGTTGTAATTTGTTCAGCTCTCAGGGGTGATATTCCATGCCCAATATTAGGACATACGTAATGGAGTATATCCATAGACCACCCCCCCTTCCCTAACCCCCTCCTTAAATCCGAAGGATCCTGTGGCACAGGGAACTGATAAATTCCCAAGGCAGTTACAAAGGCAGGGAAATTTAATTAATTCTTATCTATGAGAGAGAAAGCGAGCAGCAGGCAGGGACAGGGATCTTTTTTGCCTCTTTTCCATGCTGAGGAGCTGGAGGGCAGGGCAGGCTGTGGGACCCTACCCAGCATCATGACTCTGCATCCCCATTCTGGTGCTTAAGCATGGGAGTCTGCTGAAAGAGGAGGAAACAAACCTGCCAGCCTGCAGCTCATGAGCTTGATCCATCAAAATCCAGGTACCTAACCATGTCAAAACACTGGGATTGTATAAATACATAACTATTTCCAGGTACTGAAAATATGTCTAAATAAAACCGACTTGGCTCAACTGCTCATCCCAGACAGTAAACACCTGTAAATTGTGAGGTGGCTGTGACACTGCTGGAGCACACCACTTCCCACTTGGACAAATGTTTTGGAGTGATATTTATTTCTAGTGAGTTTCTCTGGGGATGGGAAAGCACAGCAGGGCTGGATGCTGTGGTGAGGTGCAGATGGGGTGCCAAGAACATGCAGCAGGGAACTGACAGTTGTGGGAAAAGGGGAGCACACATCTGGTGGCATGGAGACCCAGTGTCCTGCTGCCAGCATCTTCTGCAGCTGCTCCAGAAGCTTCAAAGCAGCCTGGAGCATGAGGTTTTGAATATGTGCCAGAGGTGGCTTTGCTGCAAGGGGAGAGCTGCTCTGACGGCCCCATCTTCCCACCAGCTGCTAAATTGTCCCTGGGGAACTCCCTTAACTGTGGGCTGTTGTGGGGATGGCTGGGACCAGGTGTCAAGGACAAACCCCAGCCACGCTCTGAGCAGGAGAAGAAGGTCCCTCCCCTGTGCAAGGTGTTCAAACTCCATCCAACCTCACCAACGCTGATCAATTCCTCAATTTTTAATGTTCCTGTCCTCCCAAGAAGCTTACTTTTCCTTTTTTCCTCCTTTCCTCTCTGTCATTGGCCATTTCATTTCCGCCTTATTCTGCCGATAGTTCATTTTCATTTGACATATTAATCTATGCTTCTTTCTGCAAAGATAACTCATCCCTGCACGATGGTAGGAGTGCATAACCAGTGCCATGCCAGGAATATTTTACTTCCTTTGAAAAGACGATGGAATAACAAGTAACCAGAGTTGAGCTGGTATCACCCATCCATTTTCAGAAGCTCAAGGTCCCTGGCAAAGCTTTTCTCTGCCTTACAGGTGGGTGAGATCGGAAGCAGAGGCAGAGGGTTGTGATACGAAGGTGGTGCTGGATGCTGGGCCTCTCCCATCCCTACACACACTGGAATATTGGGCTAATGGCCCTGGGTTCATTTATTTGCTTCTGTTTATCAGGCTTGTGGCTGGCTGGCAGCTTTAATGCTGTTTGTAGAAGGGATGACAGCAGTGCACAAGAGCAATTATTGCTACCAATGTGGCCTGGGGTGGGAACAGTGCTGATTCCACCACCACAGCCCTGGCAGTGAGGGCATGGGAGGTACTGCATAGGGTGGCAGATGTCACTGAGAGGAAGATTTGACAGCAAAAGCTGCCTGGTCTCTCCTGAATGCCTCTGCCAAAGCCATACAGCTTTGGGGATGATCCCAATGCTGCTCTCTTAAACACTTAAAAGGACTCCATCTGGTTTTAATTATTAAAATAAGCTGACAGGGTAATCAATATAAACAGTTAAATGTGGCCAGAACTAGTGTGAGCTCTGCTGCAGCACCCATAAAAGCTCTGGAAAGGGGGGGTTTAGCTGCTAGTCCCCCTTGCCCATGGGGAGGGGTGACACTGCAGCCTGGACTGGGGATCACGAGTGAGAGTGTCCACAGCCAACCTGTCAGATGCAGGATTTAAAACCATAACCTGCGGTACTTCTGGCTCTGGCTGCTTTTTTATTGCTAATATACTGCTAATTGCACTCTGCTGTGTGGTAATACTAATAAAGCGAGATTTAGAAAGCAGGAGTCTGGAGAGAGTAAATCAAGGGCACAGCACAGCCTTGGCTCTCTGCATCACAATTACCCACAGCTCCCTGGCACTGGGGAAGGGTGAGAGAACCCACCACCAGGACCTACATGTGAGATCCCCAGGGCACCTCAAGCTGCCAGGGTGGAGGGCTTTTGTGAGTGGGAAATCCAACTTCTCCCCAGTGCTGAAGGATCTGTGTCCCTGTGCCCTCCCCAATAACAAAATTTCTCCTGACCCTTCTCTCCTCTTTGAGCTGTGGCCATGCTGGTTTTTGTTGTGTTGCCATGGAAATGCTGCCTGCATCCATCCATGGTCCCACCTGTATCTCCTCCTGTTGCTGCCTGTATTCATCCCCAGTTCTGCCTGCATTCCACCCTGGTCCTGCAGGCATTCCTGCTTTGGTTCTGCCCTGGTCCTGCCTGAATCAGTCCCACCCTTGCCCTGGCTGTATCCTGCTCACATCCATCTCTGGTCCTGCCTGCCTCCTTTCCTTGTCCTGCAGCCGATGTGTGCCACCAGCTTCCTCCCTTGGGGTTTGAAGGGAGTTCTCCCATCTCTCTAACACTGGAGAAAACATCAGTATTAACCGACGAAAAGAGAGAGAGAGGAGGTGGGTAACGCTGCCTCTGGCAGCTCCTTCTTGTGGCTGCCTTTATGTGGTTGTGCTCCATCAGGCGGGTGCTGCCTCAGAGAGGGGTCACCAAAGACAGCCACTGGAATGAGAAGAGCTGAAATTGCTGCGTGTGCCAGAAGGGGAGCGACATTGTCGCACCCACCATCAGCGAGCCACAGGCTTTCTGGGCTCGTCTGGCTGCCACACCCTCGCCCGACCCCCCGTCCCCCCCCAACCCCTCGTTTTTGTCTTGTGTTACAGCACGGAAATGTTTGACTTTACAGCCTGAGTTTATATTGCCGGGAAATAACTTCACCGTGCTTTCTAAGTGTTGAAGCTGCATTTCTTTTTGATGATTTCAAAAATTTATGAAGTTCTCCCAGGGAGAAGGAAGGAAAGAAAAAACTCCAAACCATGCCAGCAAATAAGATTCAGTGGCAAGCCCAGCGAATAAACCCAGAATATACGTGCAGTGTTTAAAAGTGTTGCTGGAGCATTCACTTGCTGCCAGCTCCTACAACGGGATGTAGGAGCATCCAAGATGCTCAGCATTATCCTTAACTACAGAAGCTGTTTTCACCGTTTCCCCTGTTTTGAAGGGGTCAGATACAGAAGCTGAACCAGGGCTAATTAAATGTTTGCTAACAGCTAAAACACTGGGAAGTGTTTGTCCAAACGACTCAAATTAAAACATAGTATGTTCTTCCTGAGCAGGAATCTGGAGCAGTTCCTGGGCAGTCCAGGAACATGAGAGATGGGTCCAGTTCACTGCACAAGTTAGTTGAAATAAATTAATGAACTGGTTCTATTAATTTACTCCCAAATGCAATCATTGGGGGATGAGGTCACAGCTGGCAGAGAAGCAACAGCAGATTGTGGAGTTTTCTGCAAAATAAATTAACAGCATCTAATTTCAAGAGTTCATGAAAAAAATAAAAGATGTGTTAAGAAATGATGGAGGCCTGGAAATCTGCTGGAGCCAGGAGAAGCACAGCCAGCTGTGAGGTGAGAGAGAGGCAGAGCCAGGCTTCTATTTGAGGGTATTTATGTATCTGCTCCATCAAGCTGCTGCTCCCAGGACTGATCCACACATGTATAGAAGAGAAATTCCTGGGGGAAGCCAGTCTGAATTACCGTCTCTCCCCGCTGGTGTGATCTGAAGCAATTTCCTGACGTGTGGGATTATTACAGGTAGGCTGTGTGTTGATTTTGAAGGCTTTCAGGTGAGCAGAAGCATTCTTCCCTCACAGCAGAAAAGCTGAAAGGTTAGGGCTGCGGGGGGGGGGTTGGTGTGGTTTGTTTGTTTGTTTGTTTTGTGGGATTTAGTTTTCTGTTTTTAAAGAAGAGGGAAAATGCACCATAATGTAATGTAGAAGTGAGACATGGGAAGGCAGTGATAGGTCCAAAGTCTCCAAAAGAGCTTTAGCCACTGAATTATCCTCAGAGAGGATAATTGCAATGACTTGTTCCAAAAGTCCCACAGGTGTTTTCCTTGTTCCCTCTCCCCACAGCCAGCATCTCTCCAGCCTGGGCATAGGGATACTCACCAATGGGAGTGTTGAGATCAATCCCACTTAATCTCTGCTCGCTGTATGTGAAGGGTAATGGTTCTGAAGGTTGTTTGCTCACCTGTTTGTTGAGCTGGTGGAAAGTCAAGTCATATTCCTCTTCCTGACTCTGCTCTGACAGAGGCCAAGCTGCTGTGTTTGGGTGTGGGATGCTGCAGGGAGTGGTGGGAAGATGCACTGGTGTAATTATTCACAACATATCAGCAATCCACCTGCCCTGTGAATTGGTCTTCTAGTTGTAGCTGAAAAAAAATGTAGCTTTCCTCATTTAAAACTACCCATTTATGGGATCTGGGTTGCCCAGATCCTCCCTAATGCTCCTGGAAAGGAGGTTCCTAACATCTAATCTGTCCCTTCTCCACATCCTGGATGCAGGGAACAGGTTTTCTGTCTCTGTAGCCATCACCTTTTCTATTTGCAGACTCAGTTTTGCCTTTGATACTCTCTTCTCTAGTTTAAGCAACTCAAATTCATTCTGGCTCTTATATTTCCCAGATCTCCTGGACTGACTTCATTCAATTCCTTTGCTGGCTCTTCGGCCATGACTGCCAGGCTCATCACTGGAGGTATTTCTCACCTGTCTTGATGCCTTGAGGGCCCTTTGGGAAGGTACAGGGGATGTTTTCAGCAGTTCTGGGGACTTTTTTCCTGTGCCTCTTTTGCAGAAGGCTGCCAGCACCAGTGGCAACTAAGGAATCAGCACTCGGCATTTTTATCTGAACCCATCAGGTCAGCTTTTCCTGAATGCAATCCTGCAGGAGCACCTTGCTGCTTCTCCCTCCACATATATATTCAGGTATTTTCCCATATCCAATCAATCCAGACCCTGCCTCAATCCATCCTGCCTTTCATCCTCCTTGAAGGAAGCATCTTCTGTTAGCAGCTCACTGCTGGCCATGTTTCTCCATCAGGCTTGTGTGAAACACCTGCAGAACCTGTGAGATGGGGACGTTCATTACACTCTTCTGCAAACCTTGATGCTGTGGAGGGGAAGGGAACAGTTTCATTATATTCTGAGCTGGAGCACCCCAGGATGAGAGGCAGTCAGGGAGGGAAGGAGAGCTCAAGCATTGCTATGATTAGTCAGAAAAAGTTAGGGCTGTGACCTGAGAAATTGTGAACGAGCTTGGCAGAGCATCAGTTCAGGGGGTTTCGAGCACTGGACACGGTGTCACTGTGCTTCCATCTCAGCTTGGCCACTCAAACTAGATCTGAGGGAATCTGCACTTCTTTTCCCCTTTTCCCCATCAAACCCTCTTTGAAGTACTGGATTTTATTTTTTTTTTCCCACTAACAATGTGTTTTATTTCCATTCTCTCTTCTCCTTTCCCCTGCCAGCCTGGCTGGAGGGTTCAGGTACCTCCAGGGAAGGAGATGACTCGGTGTGGGGTTCATCCTACACCTGATGGGGGTAGGGGTGTCCCGCCAGTGTGATCTCGTTCCCAGCGGCTTAGGGAGATGGGATTTGGAGATACTGATCTTTCCTGGCTCTGTTCCCCTTGATCAGCAGCACAGAGATAACTTTTGGGGGAAAGCTGCAATGGGAATTTCAGTCACAGAACTGGGGATCACCTCAACTCTGCCCTGTCTGAGACACGTTGTACAGAGCAGGGATATTACAGGGCATTTGGAGATGGGATAGCTACTCCAAAGCCCTGAGGGATGCAACCCTTCCCATTGCCCCTTTTCCAGCAGAGGCTTGTGAGCAGGTCATCATTATCCCTCTACTTTCCCCTCTGATGAATGCTTTGCTGTTCCAAGTTCAGCGTCAGTGGGTCTGTCAGAAAAATTAATTTTTTAATTAAAACAATTTTTTTTGGTTGTGCTTTAATGTCTGGATCTGGAGTAATTATTAGTAGCTCCAGGGAGACTGTGCTTTAGAAAAATTGTTGGTGCTACTGCAAAGGAATTTATCTGATTAATGTCAGCCTTCACACGTGGCGGTTGGGGGGGATGGATGAGAGTGGGAATCCTGCTGCTCTCAAGCAAAATGATTAATCACGGAAAACGAGGCAGGGTTCTGCAGGTGCTGATTTTCCACGTCAGAGGTGGATTGGGAGAGGAGGAGAGGCTGGGAGCATCAGTGTGGAGCTCCCTTACACGCAGGTCCTGGGATATGGCTTAAGTGATTGGAGAGGTGAGGAGTGATGGATTTATTCCTTGCTGGAATAAAGAGAGCATGAGCAAAACATTGCACATTCCTGCCCCTATCCTGGATGGGAGTGGAGGGGCCCTGCCCTACTGTGACCACAGACTCTCCCAAGGCCAAATCCCTCTCTCAGCCAAAGGTTCCCTGAAGGAACCAGCTTTTCATCCAGCTCTTTCTTCCCAGCTCCTTATTCCTGTCCTGCAGTGTAGGGGTTTCAATTCTTCCTAAAATTCCTGGCTCTGAAGGTTTCTGCTGGTGTGCTGGTGAGTCCAGCTTTGGATTCTCCTGGCTGGGAGAGATTAACTGGAGAAAGTGGTGTGAAGTTCGGTTATCCCACTTCTGCAAGATCCTTCTGGTGGCAGAGTCCTCAGGATGGATGAAGAAATGGATGGAATGAAAGATGGAAGAAGGGATGGAGGGGAGGAATGGACAGAGGGACGGACGGACGGACGGACGGACGGATGGATGGATGGATGGATGGATGCAGCAGGAGGTCCTGCACTGCTCAGGACTGCCTTGTCCTTGCAGAACATTTGCCAAATTTCATTGTAATGTTATCTGCTTCCCTAGTGGGTTCTGCAGGCTCCAGGCAGATCCTACCCCTCATGCCCAATTAACAGGCTGTACCCTGAAAAGCGGGAGGCAATATAAATATTTTCCATGTAGAAATAGAACTTTTTTATTTCCTTTTTTTTTTTGTTTTTTTGGCTGTGGTGCTATCATTATAATATTGATTTGAGATCCAGGTGTCAGGAACAGCTGGATGGTAGATAAAATGGCAACTTTAATTCATTTTACAGGCAGGGGAGTGAGGGGAAGAGTTTCCTCCAGGCTTTTACCCCCCTGCCCCACCTTCCCTCTGTGATGCTCCATGTTCCACCCTGACAGGAACATTTATAAACTGCCACTGTGGGGAGGATTATCAACAGCTCAATTCCTTAAAGATGCAATTAATTATTCACCTGCTTCCAAATCAGTTTAAGGAGCTTCTAAGCTGCAGTGTAAATAAAACCTTCCCAACTTGCCTCTCCTCTTTTGCACATACATTCCTAGCATTCATAAAGCTGAGCTATTTAAATTGAGCCAAACTCGCAGTTACTGTTCTGCACCTTGATTGGCTTCCTGGGCTCTCTGCTGAGTTACACCAGGCAGGATTTTAACCCATGCTTGTGGAGATGGCAACTGTCACTATTTTCTCATTTGACATATTTTTGGGCTATTTTTGCCTTGTTATTGAATCCCTCCCCCCTTAGCCCCGTCTCCTGGTTTGCTGTTTAATAAATCATCTACCAAATGATCCCCTGACTTGAGCATCAGCTACAGCACCTTGATGGACGGTTTATTTATTTTTTTTTTCTTCTTTACTCGGAAAGACCTTGATGAGGTCTCAGCTGATGGCTGCTTTCAAAGGAGAAATACTGACTGTGCTTCAGTGGGGTCTGGGGAAAAAAAGGCTCATTTATTGTGGTTAAGTTTCTGGGCTGAAATTTAAATTTGGCAAATGGTAGATATTTGGGGAGGAAATGTTTAAAGAAGCGGCTTGGTCTTATTTTTCTCTAAGGGAAAGCTGAGACCTATGGTGGATTTTAATGGGAGGGGATGGGGCAGAGCTCCTGAAACACCTCATCGTGGCCACCTAGAAAGGCTGGGCACCCAGGGCTGAAGGGACAATGGAGTGAGTAGGAATGCCTGAAGGATGCTCACCTCCATAAACAGACTCCAAAAAGAGATAAATATAATAAAAAATAATACTGAAAGGATACAAATCCTCTTTTCCGTTGCAGGGTCCATCTCCAACATGAATGCAGGGGCTGTGTCCTGTGCTTCAAAGAGGCCAGGCCAAATCTTTGCAAAGATTTATTGTTAACAATGGAGTTAAAAATGATAATGGCACAAACATCCTGAGCCTGCATGAGCTACACTCAGGAAAATCCGCCAGCACCAGGTAATCACTATGTTTCATACTGCCAATGAGATCAGTCATGTCGAGAGCCCATTCATCCATCAGCTGTGCTGGGGGCTGAGTCAACAGAGCGGAGTGCAGGCAGCCTGCAGAGCCCCGAAACCCAACTCCTGTGAAAAAAGGGGTCGTCCCCTGGGATTGGAGTGGGGTGGGGAGGTGTCAAAGTCCTGGTGGGCTCCAAATCCAGCAGAGTGCCCGACAAAGCCTCTGCTCCCCTCTCCTTTCAAGGATGCTCCCACAGACGCTCCCCTCTCTGTGGTGGCTGGGGCTGTTGGGTCTTCCTCTGCCAGAGATGGATTGTTTGTTGCTGTTTCTCCATCTGGCTGAAATCACGTCTTGTCTTTGACTGTGATATTTGTTGCCTGATTGCCACCTGTAAGCCATCCTTTTTCCTTTGCTTCCAACCAAAGAGATGTCCTCAGCTGCATGGCCCCAGTGCTGCCCTCAGGTCCCACTTCCCCCTGTGGAATCCCAGTCCACGAGTGCTGGAAATCCTTCCCCAAGGGACTTCCTACTCTGAAAAAGAAGACTTTGCCTCAAAAATCATCCCTGAACCAGTAGTCCTGGCAGTAAGGAGCCGGCAGGCATGGAATGGGCAGCTGTCCCATGGCATCTCTGCTCCAACAAGCAGCAGGAGGTGACGGAGAGCCTGTCCCCACCTGCCGTGAGGCCAGGGCCAGACCCTGCCAGAGGGCACTCAGCCAAGCACAGCCTTGCAGAAGGGATAAGAATAGGCTGCCAGCAGCATCCTATGGGCAGCCTGGGGTCTGCAAATCCTGCTGCACAATCCTTTATGGCTGATGTGCCTCCAGTGGGAGCAAGGCACCTCAGAGAGCCATGGTTCCGGGGCAGGCAGTCCCCCCACCCTGCCCATCTCATGCCTGCCTGTCCTCCCTGCTGACTGATGGGTGAGCAGATTGGGAGCTGGGGAAGGGCTCCAGGTGCTGCCAGCTCGGAGCTGCCATGGCTGGCAAGTCTGTCACTCCTGGTCTGTGTAACTCAGACAGCTGAAGGCATGGGGACACGGAGGGGACACAGGCCTGCCTGTCACTCCACTGGCCTCTGTATCCAGGACCAAACCACTCTTCTGCTGCTGGCTCTGCCTGCGTGGATATGCTGGGCTCCAATCTGTGATAGGGGATGCTGCCTGGGGCCCCCTTGGCCAAGGGGGCTTTGGGCTTGGGGAAAGGGTTGTACTCCTTGTTCTGGATCTTACAGTAAGAAGGGAGCAAACCAACCTACCTATCTCACCATTGTGTCAGATGAGGAGAACTGGAAAGTCTCCCACAAGCACTGGTGATACCCACCTGAAGACAGCCAAGAGGGTAGCTCAAGGGACTTGGCACTCAGCCCTATTAGCTGCATTGAGGCTTTGCTTGTATGGCACTTTTATAATTCCTGGGGCAGATGTTGTTGACCCCAGACTCGGCAATGTGCTCTCCAGAGGTTGACCTGAACTTTCTCAGAAGCTGCAAACCTTCCTTGCAATGCCATGGCCAGAATTCTCACCTTCCCCAGCTACCTCAGCACCTCTGCCAAGGATGCTGCAGATATTGCCCAACAAGTGACAGCATCTCTGTCCTCATGGCTGTACCAGGAAGGGCTGCAGGGCTGACAGTGGGGCAAACAGACCCCAGGAGCCCCTCATTTGGCCCTCCCCTCACTTGTCCCAACCCTGCCTTGCCCATTCGCCTCTTTCTCACAGCAGCAGCCCTTTCTTCCTTCCCTATCCTTCTTTTCCCTACTTCTGGAAGGCTGCTTGATTGCCTGGCTCCCTTCATTAGCATGATACCTCCTGAAAAATTGATAAACAGAGGCCTATGAATGAGATGTTGATTGCAATCAGCAGGGGAGAAAGGGGGGCTGAGAGTGTTGGAGAGGCCAGCGGTGCTTCTCAGTCACCTGGTGGTCCGGGTGGGCTGCTGGAGAGGACCTGCTTCCCAGCACCAGCCATGTGGGGTGGCCAACCCATGCAGCTCATGCTGGGGAGCAGAGCCCCTCTAGCAACCTCCTGAGCATCCCTCTGCAGAAGGATCCTGCACGCTCACATCCTCACCCTTCCCTCTTGGGACTGTGAGATGCTATCTGGGAGACCCCATCCTTCCTGCTGGGATGGGTGGGATGAGAAGGGGCTGGGTGCCAGGACATCCTGTCCCATGAGATGCATTTCTGGGTGAAGGCAGGGCGCAGGAGGGTGAAAGCACACTGGGGCTCTGGGAACACAAGAGCTTAAAGGCATGAGCATGGCCCAAATCACATCCAATTATTAATCTGGACAGGCTGCAATGGAGCTGATCTCTGGCCACCTGTTCCCCTAGCACCAATGGAGATGTTGCAGTGGTAGGCAGAGGATATAGGGCTGTTATCTCGCATCACAGAGTGGGGGTCTGCCTAATTTCTGGCCTATTGCAGGGTAAAATGGCTGAAACCATCCTCCCCAGGGCTGCTCTGGTGCTGAGTTAATGCTACTTGGCTTTGTTAGCACCACAAAGGTGTTCAGCACCTCAGGGAAGCAGGGAGTGTGTGGAGCCCTCAGAGGTGAAGGGATGTGGATGCAGATTGTCCCCCCTGCAGCATCCCCAGGGAAGCAGGGAGTGTGTGGAGCCCTCAGTCAGGAGCTCCCTCCCCTGGACAATGAGTTCCCAGCTCTGTGCAGGAACCTGGGCACACAGTGAAGGTGGGCAGCAGGGGAAATCGTGCCCCTCACCCAGCCTGGCAGTGTCTGATTCCCCCTGCTCCTGCACCTGGGCTGCTGCCAATGTGCTCACCCAGAAGTGTCTGTCATTAAGCATCTATTTAGGCGTGCAGAAGTTGCCTAATTTTTCAAGGGTGCTGCAAACTCCCACTGTCCTTGATGTCAGTTGTTGCTGAAAGTACCTGATGCCTCCAAAAATGAGTCATGGGGCACATGCATTTGATTCCCAGCAGAAATAGGTAGGCAAAGGGCCAGCCTGCACATGGAATGGAAGTTTCCCAATCAGCAAAGCAGGTGTCAGAGCGTATCAGAACCCCAGTGGGTGTTGGGGAGCAATGCCCTGACCACATGCAGAGGCAGGCTGCAGTCCTGCATCACTGGAAAAACTCCAAGAGTGATGGGAAACACCTTGGGGAAGCGCCTTTGGCTGTGGAGCATCCCTCTTGTGACCCAGGCCGAGTATCTGCCCCCTGTCCCCAGCCTTGATGCTCCACAGGGGTGGCCTTTGCTTACAGGAGGCAAATTTCTTGCAAAGGCCTGCCTAAACCAAGCAGCCAGAATAGGATGCCAGAGGATTATTCCCCAGCCATCCTCAGAAGGAAAAATGACCACCAAGGATAAAGGATTAGAGGAGGATACCTGAAGATGAAGGCTCAGGCTGAGGGAAAGATCTCTGCAGAAGGATGCAAAACGCTGGCAGTGGTTTTTACTCCCCTGCATCTGTTATTTGACCTTATAAAACTCTATTTGTGGAGGTGGTTGTTATTTTTTGTTAAAACTTTTAATCTAAAATCCCATTAGGCTCAGCAGTGTGTTCATTTGTGAGCAGAATCAAAACAGTTCAGTGTTTGCTCATTCCTGAATCCTCCTCACTTCAAACAGATGTAATAAAGTATTTTCTCTTTCCTTTTGGTTTCCCGTTGTGGTTTGGCTTTTTTTAGGTGCCTTCAAGGCAGTTCAGCCTGGTTTTTCCCTCTCCCAGTACCACGTGCCTCTTCTGGCTCTGCTGCTTTCAGGTCTGTTGAAATCAATTAAAATTCACAGGATGTCCTCTGGAGACGGGACTTTTCTTTGCCTGGCTTTTGCCAGTGGGGTTAAACCAGACCATCTACACCAAATTGTCTGACTTAAGGATAAAACAGCATTGAAAGATACATCCAGGGTGTATTTTTGTGTGTATGCCCATCTTTGCTGGGCAGCAGCCTATGGAGGGGACAGAGAGGTCGCCGCATCCAGGGAGGCATCACAGTGGCCCTTTATGTTTTTTCTTCACTCCTCTTCCTTTGTCATCTTTATTTCAGGAATTGCTCTAAAACCAGGCTTTGAATAATTCACTGGGAGCATATGGCAGTCCACCCTGGCTGCTTCATCACAGCTTCCCTTGCCTTCAATAATTCACTTTCCCACCAGGAGCTGATGTGCTTTCCTTGTACGTTGGTTTGCTGTCGAGCACAGCCAGCTCTGGTCATGAGAAGGAAGCAAAGGGATTTAAGGCCAAATACCTTTATTTTAAGGAATGCTACATTTTGGGCAAGGCAGAAGGTTTACCAGGCAGCTTGTCCAGCTCTGGGAAAGGCATCAAGATGAGCTGAGAGTGGTTGTGGTTTGCTGACAGAAATGCTCCTCTGGCTGCCAGTGTTGGTCCCAGGCTCCCAGGGGAGCAGAGCACATTGGTCCTTCAGCCCCTTCCTTGGTGTGAGACTTCGGGGCTGCAGCTCCAGTGGGTCAGTATCCACCCTCCAAGACCATCCCAGACCCCCCGCACCACCCAGAATGTGCCCCAGCCCCATTGCTCTGTCTGGAAGTTGCATACACTATTGGGGTCACCAATTATCAAGGTAATTAATTATCAGACTATCAGCACTGAATAAGACTGCACACAGAAGAAGATTTGGGGATCACCTCCTGCATCTCTGTTCCGTGGCTCCTTTTATTGTGTTCTTTGCAAAACAGCACCTGCTGTTGCCATTCAGTTGATCAGGATTCTCACAACTTTGGTTTTTAGTCCCGATCCGCCAGGCTGGTGCAGCCAAATTAATTGGTTCCCGCACTACACTTCAACCTTCTCTATGAAAATGCGTGTTTTCACCAGAAAATCAAGCCAGCAATGGGTTAATTACCTGGCAATGACCAGGAGCTGTGAATAAGAGTGTGAGTGGCAACAATCTGTGGGGATTCACAGCCTCTCCCAGGACTCGCTTATCTGGGTAAAGGAGGGCTTAATTTAAAGGAAGCATGAAGGCTCCTATTGCAGTGCATTGATGGGAGAATGCACGATGTGCAAGGGGAGAGGTTAAAATATGTAATGTACAAGCTCTACACAATAGTGTTTGTGCTGTGGATCTGTTTTCCTGCCATCTCAGGAGCAAGGCTGGTGAGTGATGTGTAACAAGGAGCCACAGCTGTAGATAACAAGCAAATTCCTGGGAGGAGAGCAGGGTATCTGATCCTGAAGGTGCTGTGGAACACGTCTTTGCAGTGATGCAGGCTGAGGTAGGTGATGGTGAAGATGCTGTGTAAGAGTGTGGCATGGGAGAAGGAGCCTACACTGATGCTAAGTGTGGTGGATTTAATTTCCTTACAGTAGCACTTCGATATTACAAAAAAAAAATCAGAGAGGGCCTGGAGCAAAATGCAGCCGAGTCAATTGAAGTTAACTTCCCTGGGCACGGAGCCAGGCCACTCTTTAAAGAATATTTTTCCAGAAAGGCTGCAAAAATGTATTTTCAGTTGCTTTTGATTCAGCTGCCTTGAGTCTGCTCAGGTGGACTGTGTGCAAAGAGAACCCCAAAAGCCTGAGCTTGCAGGAGAGGGTGCAGACTGTGAGGATCTGGCCTTACATCCCCCCCTGGATCTCTTGAAGGAGCCCCATGAGTACAATAGGGGACCCCAGCCCTGCCTTCCTCCAGTATCACTGGGGATGATGAGTGCACGAGGCAGGCTGGAGGAAGGTGGGGGATGCCTTGCAGCCCACAGGGCATGGAAAAGGGTTTGTTATCAGGCAAGGCAAAGCTCCCTGCATGGCCAATGCTGGCTGGGGCCACAGGGATCCCCAGCACTGAGGGACCCATGGCTGGGGAGGGAGGCACAGGGAGAGCTGAGATTTAAGGACAGAGGGTCTGGACAGATTTGTTGTAGCATCCTCTAGCTGTTTCTCTCCCTTAGGCTGTGCTTCTTGCACTACAGTTTGGGACAGAAGATGTTTTTACAGCTTTTCTCCCCCTCCTCACTCTCCCCAGCCTGGTGCTGCTGCTCCGAATTGCTGCTGCCTCTCTAATTGCATTATAGCCGGTGGGGGGAAGAAAACCACTGCTTTGGCTTCAAACAAATGATGCCCTAACCCAACTCATTATCCACCTGACTTGCTCCTCAACCTCCCCTGACACTCCTGTATTTGTCACACTGTTTCGGCACCGCTGTTTTGGTGCCGCTAATGAGCAGAACAGCCGAGGCTGCGGCCGGCGGCTCCCCCAGCACTGGACCTGGGCTCCAGCAATGAGCTTGTGTCCAGCACCCCAAGGGGATGCTTTGCCTCTATGCTGTGTTCATCCTTCTCTTTGCTATCATCCTTTTTATTTGCAGGCGCTTCTTCTGGCCTACTTGCATCCAGTTCATTTTACTTTTGTTAAATAAAACCTGACTCCAGGCCTTATTTGGCAAATAGAGCTGGGAGAAGCTGGGCTGGCTCTTTCTTCTTCTGACAAGCCTTTCAGGATGGGGGAGATGAGATGGAAAGAGAGACAGATGAATAGGATGCAAAAGCAGTGAAGAAAAATAAACGAGATAAAGGGGGTGTAGGAGAGAAAGAAAAATGCAGCAGATTCACGGCTGCAATGGGAAGGAGAGGGGCAGCAAGTGGGGACCTGCTAAACCCCAACCAGCCCAGCCCCTGTGAGTGAAGTGAGGGACTAGGGGGGCAAACTGAGAACACACTGGTATAATGTGTCTGTAATGTGTCCTTCCCCAGCTCCTCCTGGCCATGCTAACACAGGGATTTGAGGAGGGGGACCTGCACTGGTAAAGAAATGGCCATGCTTCCATCTAGGAGCTCCCCTCTCCTCTCCTGCAGTATCCCCTAACAATTTCCCCCCAAGCTGCAGGTGTTCATGGAAGCAGATGAGCACTTTAGCCTGACTCTGTTTCCAGCTGTCAAATGCTGTAAATATCCGGGAGGTGGTTAAAGCTGTGAAACAATGGAGATGCTTTAAACACAGCCCAGAGCCAACCCCACTGCTGGTAGGGCTCATAAATATTCCCTCTGTGTACCTGCTCTGTCAGGAGACAGAAATGAAAGGGAATAAAAGCCAAAGCCATTGTGGAGTGGCTTCAGCATCTCTGGTGCCTTTCAAATAGCAATGAGAAGTAAAATCCAGTTAGCTGGGGGGAGCTGGTAGCATGGGGCTGTTCTCTGGGCATAGCACAGAGATGGCAAGGTTGGGAGCTGGTACAAGAGGCTCAGCATGGAAGTTATTGCTTTTCCTATTACTATTTCCCCATTCTCATCTGGCTGAGTAACACTGAACATCTGCCTCTAGGCAAGTCACCTGGCCCAGCTCTTGAAACCACCAGCTTCATTGGCAGCAAACGAAGTCCTCAGCTGAAGAGAGAAGGTAAGGGCTTAAAATCATCTGTGCTGGAACCAGGTGAGAGCGAATGCTGTTAAACAGGGCATGAAATGGGAAACAGGTAACCACCAACATGGAGCAAACCCTGGGCATTGCCAGGGAAATGTCTCTGCTTTATTAAGGGGTTACACCACCCCGTCAGCCCTAAAGGCACAGGAGCTGCAGGGCAGGTGCTCAGAGAAGGTGGAGGCCTCATCTGGAGGCAGCACTGGCAGCATAGCTCTGCCCCAGTTATGATTTTTATAATAAGCTGAATTCTCAGTTGGACCCGCCAGAAAATCAATAGTGGGACTTGAGAAAGCAGTCAAAATCCATGGAGCTAAACTGGCCCCCCCTCAGGCAGCCGGGTGGCTCCTCGGGCATTGTTTTGTGTGGCTGCACTGGAAGGGGAAAAATGGGACAATTTCAAAAATCCTTTGAAATTATTTCCTAAGATTATTGAATTCTCTTAAAATACCAGGGCAAGATGCAGAAGTGCTTTTTAAAAAGTGGTGTGGGGGTGCGAGGGAAGCCACGTTCCCACTGCCAAAGGCATCTGGGGACAGTTGAGGTGGGTTTTTCCCTTTCCCAATTAGATTCAAAGGGTACCTGCCACTCCACCTGCAGAGCCTTATCTGCAGAGCAGCGCATCAGCTTCAGCAGAAAGCCTCTCTCCAAAGTCCCTTTAATTCTATCCTTTTAGATCTGCCTTTTCAAGCACAGCCCCAGCACCATCCATCTGACCCTACAATACAGACAGTGTCCTGAATTGTCTTATTTTTGGCAGCTTTGCCTTCATCTCCTCATGGGCAGGGAAGCAGGGAGAAGATATCCCACTCCCCACAGCCTCCGAGGGCGCTGTTGGATTCGGGATGGCTATTTTGGTCCTCAGCTCCTCTCACAGTGGTGGATGCAGGACACTGGCGGTGCCTCCCGAGGCTGAGAGGCTGCCTGGGAGTTTCCAACAACACGTGGCTTTTGCTGGTTCACAGCCGGGTGTCTGTAGGGACACCTGCCTGTGCTCCAGGCATCCTGCAGCCCTGTGACAGTTCAGCACTGGGCTGGCCTTAGAACATTCCCCACTTAGGGCAGGGAAAGGCACGGGAAGTCTAGCCTGGAGTTTTCTGTGTCTATTAAGCTCTTCCAAGCTATAAGAAAAAAAAGATGGGGGAGGAAAGTGAGGAAAAAGATAAAGAAACAATTTTCTTCTGACATTTTCCTTTTCTTTTTCAATGTGAGCCCTTCCGGGAGGAGGTCTTTAAAATTAATAATGTTCTTTCTTTTTCTCTCTCTATTCCCGAGACTCTTGGTTTAAATTAATGAAATGTCAAATACTATTAAGTTCCGATCATGTGTTGGTGATAACAAAGTGACTGATTTCCAGCCAGTTTACAACTCTGATCCATTCCCCCATCCCCCCTCTCTTTTTTGGCTCTGATTAAAACTCTCTTTATTAGATTTTCTTTCATGGGGTCCCTCTGATTTCCAACCTTTGTGGTTCAAGGCTAGGGAAAACCTTTTTACTGAGCATATTCGAAGGCTTTTTAACATTCTAGTATTTTCCTCCCATGTCTATTCAAACCAGAGGTGACAGAGGCTCTGCCAGGAGCGGCTGGGTGCTCCCAGGGATCTGTTGGGATGCTGCAGGACAGGGCACACGTCAGGGCTGGGATGCAACTTTCAAGGCAGCAGGAATGCCAAGCTGGGTTTTCCCTTATGGTGAATTTACCAGGACACTGAAAAAGACAAAAAGTCCTCTGATGGCCACAAACTGCCTTGGGAACAGCCAGACAGGAATCTCCAGAGCAGGGCGTCCCAAATACCTGAAAGGCCTCAATAGGAATTGAGGCAGCCCTTGCTTTGCTTACTTCTGTGACAAGGTCACATGGTGAGTGTTGTACAGCTGTCAGTGTGATTTAGGGAAGGACATCGAGATGGACTCACAGCTAGATGGGCCTATCCCCTCATGTAGGGGCAACAAGGTGACAAGGTGCTCTCCCCGAGGGCTTCACTAATCACTTGTCTGTCTGGGTTCTCCAGCGAACTAAAAGAGCTCCAAGGGTTAATCTGTAACTTAGGACTCAGCACCAAAGATACAGCTGTTGGAAGAGAAGAGAGCCCCGTTGAAGGCTTTGGGAAATAATTTGCCTTGGCACTCCCTTATAAGAGTGAATTGATTTTTGCTGGGCTGTGTCAGGCTGAATTATGAATGGGGGAAAACAGGGCTGGTGCTCCTGGAGCTGAAGGTGTGATAATTAGAGGCACGTGTAGGTGGGACTTATGGACTGCCTCCTTCTAGGACTTCCCACGTGAATCCAGGACTAGAGTATCATTGTCCTTAGAGTCCTTGGAGAGACAGGTTTGCTTCAGCCTGGACACAGAGGTGGCCCCCTGTCATCTTCTCCCCAGACTGGACCAGGAGAAGCCTCTCCTGGACCATCCAGGACCATCTCCTCTCCCTGCCCAGCCAGAGGAGCAGTAAATCCTGGTTGCTGAAGGGCAAAGCAAAGCATTAGCATCATCCTGGGAGGATGTGAGACTGTGCAAGAGAGGATCCCATCACCCTTCTCTCAGTCCTGCCCCACCCACTGCAGTGCTGGTGGGAAGGAACTGTGTCCCCAAGCCCTGTTCCTGCCCTTAAAAACTCCTGGTGCTGCCTCACTACCTACATCCATCTCTGTTAGTCCGTGCAGAGTCCACTGATCCCACAAGTGCTTTTTTGTGGGCTGATTGATGCTGCTTTCCAAGGCAAAGGTCCTCCTGTAGACTGCTGGAAATTGTAGTGCAGTAAAACCAGCAGGCAGGATTGGGGACAATGCCAGACTCCTGGCTGGCTGCTGGCCTGGCCCGTGTGGCTCCCCTCAGCACAGCCAGCGCCAGACCTTGCTCCCAGCATGCAGAGTCCTTGGGGAACCTGCATCTGCCTCCAACACCAGCTGCCTCTCCATAGCTCTGAGCATCCTGCCATGCAGCTTGCCTTTTGTTTGCCAGCTTGAGGGGAGGCACTGGGAAAAGAATGAGGCCTAGGCTTTTTCTTTATTCCCCTTGCCCTTTTATTTATTATCCTCTATTATGAACCAGATAGAGCTCATCAGTGAGACCTGGGAACGGCATTTCCTGAATAAGAGAGATGCTGTAGAAAAGGCTCGCCTGATCACAGCCACCTCCTAAATAAAGGGGCTCAAACTATCCACTTCCTTCCCTGCCCCTTTTCCCAGAAAATCTCCCCCAAAGAACAGCTTGTTCCATAAGCCATCTGTACCATAATTACAATAACCCAGTGATAAGCACCAAGCTCATCCCGCTCCGCACAGCATCCCTGGGTTCCTGGGAGGCTGGAAATGCCCTGCTCCCCAGAGAAGCAGGCAGGCATGGAGAGGAGGCAGCTATCACATGGCACATCCAGCACTCTGGGAGGGATAGATGGGAGGACTGTTGCCTCCTGCAGCCCAGGTTTAGCCCTCCCCAGGTAATTGTGCATAGAAATGGATTCCCATTTCTCTGCTCAATTGTCCTGTTTGCTCTCACAGCCGAGTGTTCTGCAAGTGCAATTACCCGTCCCTGCACATATCCATGGGCACGCTCAGGTGTCGCCTGCCAGCGCAGCCACGTTTGGGCTGTGATAGCAGCCAGGCAGAAGCCATTTTCCATATGAAGCTGCAGCTCCTATGGGATAAATAAATGGGTTGGAAAGCCAAGCAGTGTAATGAGTTAATTTAGAATCTGCTTTCTCTCCTTGTATATTAATTTACTTGGCATTATGCTTAAACTTTTATTTACTGGGGTTGCATCAGTTTCTTTCCCCCCTTTCCACCCTGGCAGCTCCCTCAGGGGCCAAGATGGCACCTCACAGGCTTCTGTTCTTGGGGTTGCTCACACATGGGCAGGTGTGGACCAAATTTCCTGCAACGAAGGGGAGACCACCACTGGGTATCCCTGCTGCTGTTCCCAGGGTGCTAATCACTTTAACCAACTGGGAGGGTGGCCTGGGAAATTAATGGGCTTTTATCAGGACAACTGGAGCTGACAAGGCATCAGGAAGTGGAGGCAAAGGACTGGGTGGAGGAACTGAATTCTGGCTGAGGATGATCCTGCCCGAGCATCCATCACACTCCTGTCAGGCAGCAAAGGCTGAGGTGTGAGTGGTTGGCACTTCACATGAGCACCCCTCTGAAGGGCACAGGAGGCCAGGGCGATGAATAAAAGGCTGCTGCAGCCAGGGAAAGCAGGACAGAGCCAACAGCAGCAGCTCCGCAGGGAGAATGAAGAAGTGAGTACAGGTTCTGGGCTTCGTGTCACCCCGTAATCAAACCTGTTCATGGCTGGTCTGGATCCCCACCAAATTGTCTTCTGGTCCAGTTGAAGAGAAGTGAGAGGGAGGAGCAGACAGGGCTTGGCAGGGCTCACCAGCAACGTGGTGGTGCTGCAGTAGTGAGTACCAGAAAGTGTGGCAGGCGTGTTTGATGGCATCAGGATGCCTCACCTGGAATATTCCTGGCCTTTCTCATCACCTGTCTCTGAGGGGGATTAGTTTAAACTGTTTCTTAGAAGGACTGATGGATAATCTAAAAGAAAGACTATTGTGGAATTATTTAAGATAGGCTGACCTGTCAAACTGTACCTGAGGCCACTATGGCAGGGTGGGCTAATGTCAGAGAGAGGAAGACACATGGAGGGCCCTAGGGCTGCATCCAGCCCATGCAGCTCAGGGTCACAAGCAGGAGGTTTGGGCTGTGCCCACTGTTTCTTCCATGTTTGGGGGAGCATGGGGAGCATCACAGCAGCTGCTGCTGTGAACATCCCCCTCCCTCCCTTCTTGCTAACGAACGTAGGTGAAACTTGCTGTGCCATGACTTTAATCCGCAAAGAAAACTGCAAAGCCTTTTTTTTTTTTTCTTTCCCCACCTGCTGAATTCAGCACCGAATGCGAATCAGGCGGCGTTTGGGCTTGGCTGCGTGCCCACTTCCCCTGCTAATGCAGGGAGCCAGACTCTCCCACACCTCCATCCTCCCAGGCTAATTCGAGGGGTGCCTGAAACAGCCCCTGGCATTTCACATTGTGCACAATAACCCCTGGAGCTTAAAGGCTGCTGCGCCCGCTCAGCCTGGGCAACTCCTCTGAGCATTGCCGATGAACTCAGCCTGTGGCAGGGCATGAGACTGGCCCTTGGCATCCACGGGTGTCTGGGCAGAGTGGCTCAAGCCAGGACTCTTCAAACTCCCGTCGCCCTGGGGAATGTGTGGTGGTTACTCAGCGGCCGATGTGCTCAGCAGCAATGGACAGCCCCAGGAAGGAAGTCAGAATCCCGGAGCTCTGCTGTGTGGGA
The DNA here is from genome assembly GCA_013390025.1 of Pitta sordida. Taxonomy (NCBI): domain Eukaryota; kingdom Metazoa; phylum Chordata; class Aves; order Passeriformes; family Pittidae; genus Pitta; species Pitta sordida. The sequence goes on from WEKX01012669.1 coordinate 150,720, forward strand.
GGTGCTGGAGTCATACCCTGGGGCTCACACCTATGGGTCCCTGAGCATGGCAGCAGTAATTTGTGGCTCCATTAGCACTGGGAGTCAGCACAGCAGCCCTGCAGTGCGTCTATTTGATAAGAGGAAAGTTCCACTGAATAATGAGCAGTAATTGGATTTCAGGGTTAACCAGCTTGCAGCAGAAATAGAAAAGAACAGAGAACCATTGGATATTTCTGTTCTGGCCCATCAGACACTGGAGGTTTATCTCTGCTGAGAATAGCACAGGAGAGGTAAAGTTATTAGTGACCATCAGACCATGGTGATACCATCTCCCTCTTGCGTTTAGTGGGATGAGTCTGTGTGTCCTCTGAGTTTCATTTAAGGCTGTGGAAGTTTATAACCCTCTGTGGGAGAGCTCTGCACATTCACCATTTCAGTGCAGCAGAGAGGAGAGAAACCAGCTCTCCTTACCATGCAGGAGCACCCAACCTCTCTGTCGCCAACCGGAGGCAGAAGGCAAGGTCTCTTGCCAGTGTCACCTCATCCAGGTGACAATCTGGCATAGGAAAGGCCAGCAGATGTGCAGCACCACCATGCTTGGAGCCCCCTTTGGGGTGACTGAGGGGTAGGAGGCACTGGTGGCTGTTCCAAGCACTGGGAGATGCACGCAGCCATGGTGGTCCATCTTCCAGCAAGATGAATTTGAGCTGGAATTGGTGTGGAGAAGGGCTGTTAGCATGGGGGGGGGAGAGCCTGTCATGAGGCTGAAAGTACTTGGCTTGTTTAGTTCAGCAAAGGAAAGCAAAGTAGGAATATGATTACTCTCCATAAATATATCAAGCAAGTAAACACCAGGTACAAAAAAGAACCATTTAAGCTAAAAGACTCTGCTGGCATAAGAACAAATAGGCTTAAACTGGCTGATGTAGGCTGGAAATTAGGAGAAAGTTTTTAACCGTGGGAGCTGTGAGCCAGTTTTTAGCCATGGGAAGCAGAGGAAGAAACATATCTCATTGCTTTGGCAAATGGAGCTGGAGCAGCACGTGATGGGAGCAGAAAGCAGACTGCCTTCAATGGCAAGGACCTGGGGTGAAAGCCAGCAGGGTCCTGCCATTCCAGGTTCCTGCCAGGATAGCTGAGTACATGGTGCACTGCTGGCATCTTCAGAGGTCCCCAGTTTCCCAAGCCAGGGGGCATTGTTCTCACAGCCAGGGCCTGCTAACACCAGCCTCCCTCTGCTCAAGGGCTGGCAGGTACCCAACACTTAGGACAGCCCCCCTTCAGGCACTCAGGGTGGAAGGATGGCAGCCAGCATCAGCCACCAGCCCAGAAGACACCACAGGGGCAAAAGCTTCCACTGCTGTGAGTGGGGCAGCTCACAGCACCTTAGATTTGGCCTGGCAACCTGCTGCCACTGCTGCTTGCTCTAGATCTTCTCTGGGAATGGTACACAGCTGGGCCACCAATTCCAGATTTTACTATTTTCAGTTCCCCGTGTATTCGAGGGCCTGCCTGAAGGATAGGTGAAGAATCTGCGGATGAGGACTCTAATCAGTTTTGAGAGCAAGTAATTTCTAAGCTAGAAATCATCTCCAAACAGAAAATCAGATTCAGGAGATAGCTGCTTTATGCAGCACATCATGGTGGACTCGAGCAAAGCTCGTGTTAATAAGCAGAGCTGGAATAAGAAGAACATTCCCAACATTATGCATTAATTGCTTTACAGTCCACTTACCAGGCAGGCTTTCCTGTGTCGCCTATCTGTAGTGTTAATGAAACAGGAATAATTCTAGACTCAATCCTGGCGTTTGGGCAGTTTTTTTGGTGATGTATCTCCTCCCTGAAACTGGAGAAAAGATGTTACCTGCCTTCAGTGCGTTTTGAGCCTGGCAGCGAGCCTGGGATTGTAGTAAAACACAAAAGTATCTGATGGAAGCGGCCACTGGATGGAGCCTTAAAGGTCGTAACAGTCCCCGGCTCTGGTACGAATGGTGTTCAGTGATGAAAAACACCGAGCGGGAGAGCAGTGAGCACCGGGGCTGAGGGATGCTGCGGTGCTGGGCAGCGGTGCCCAAACCCACTGCCCTGATCCCAGCTCCAGCACCTTTGCCTGCACCTGCCCCCAGGTCCTGCCCTCACTGTGGCGGCTGTAGATTCCTCGAGGCAGGGACGCACTCATCCCCCGGGATGCTCTAAGCCACTTCAACAAACACATTGCTTCGTTCTGGCAAGACAAACTGAGATAAAGTGACTGTGCGAAGAGAATTTCAGTTTTGATTAAACTCCACAGACCTGCAAGCATCGGATCCCTCTTGAATAAGGATGAGATAATATTGGCAGGAGAAAATGGAAAACAGCTGATGGTATCTGAAGCAGAAGTGTGGCAGGGTGTCAGCTTTTGCAGAGGGGCTCACAGCGCTCTCCTGGACAGGGTCTGACGTGCTGAACCCTTGGAAGCCCCACTCCCTCCAACCCTGGGAAGGGGTAAGGCAAAACCAGCCAGTGAGTTTATGGATTTTATGGATCAGTGGATGAACGTGCTCGCTGAAAGGGGGCCTGCAGAGAGGGCGAGGGCTACCAGTGCGCCCAGCTGTTGGGACTCATCCTGATCGCGCACGCAGCACCCCAGGGAGCCCAAGGAGGTGACGGACAGCCACGCGGGGTGCGGTGCATCTCGGAGGGGATGTCAGACAACACGCTCTCCGCCTGCTGGCTATGCGGGCGCTCTCCCTTTAAAGCAATCCCGGGGCCGAGAACGGGNCCGGCCGCCGCCCCAGCCCGCGCAGGTAACGGCGGCGGAGGGGAGCGGGGGCGCAGGGATGGGGCTTGTGGGGGAGAACATCCATCTCCCCGCAGGCAGAGGGGACGTCCGTCATCCCTGGGGACCTGCGGCTCTGTGGTGCATCGCTGGGCAAGTGGGAGCTGGTCCCGTCACAGTGGGGCTGGGATGAGGGAAGGGCTCCTCTGGAGCACAGAGCGCCCTGGCGCAGGCAGGGATGGGGTCACCGTGCTCTACGTCCTCCCATTGCCCTGGGGGCCCAGCTCGGAGCAAAGGCAGATGCTCAATGCCACCCTCAAAACCATGCCAATCGAAGCTCAGCTTTGAGGTTGGATGCATTCAGTAACCTCAGCTGGCTTGGGAAATGGGCAGAGCGTGGCGCGGGGTGGCAGGTTCCCATCTTGCCACCTGCTCCCCGAAACTGGCCAACTTTGCGCTGGTGCTGTGGGGTACCTGGTATCCTGTGCTGCTGGTGGCTGTGGGAGCCAGTCCTTGCTTGGGCTCAAGCTAGAGGAAATGAGAAGGATGACTGGGACTCTACAGATGGATCCCTAGGGACTGATGGTTCCATGATGGATGATACCTCAGGTTTAGCAACAACAGGGGTTGGATTTGATCTTAGACACTTGATTTCCAGCTCTCTGTTCACCAGATGGTCTCCTGGGCCAGGGGAAGCTGCCTGCCTCTTAAACCCCGCTCAGCCTCCCTGCTAAATTAGGGCAAATTGCCAAACTGGCCCCTCGCTCCCCCTGTCCATGTCTCTGTTGAGAAACGGAGTCTCATCTCAGTTTCTCGACTTGTGCAGGAGCAACTCACTGCAACAACGACCAGAGGGCCCCAGGGCTCTCCTTTTATCTGCTGTGCTGCTAACAGAGGAGAGAGGTTTAATTATCCTCAAGTGTCAGTTCAAGATAGATCTGCTGGGACACAGCTCTTGGCAGGTGCGAAATAACAGGACGTTTTCATGCATGGGAGGCTGAGCTGGGAACAGTTCAGTGGTTTAATTGGGAGGGTTCATATCAGGGTACAGAAAATGGGATGAAGCAGGCTCCGGCAGTGATCCTGGTGCTGCAGCTGTGGGAAGGGAAGATGGATGCCGAAGGCTAAGAACTTTCTTTGGTGCGTTTTGTGGGGCTCAGAGCAGAGTGGTGGATACTCTGGGCTGGTAGCACAACCTCAAGTCGGTGCTGTCCTCTGAGGAACTGATGAGTTTTTTGCTTTGTTTCTGCTCAGCTTTTCAGTTAATTCCCGAGAGAGTCTCTGTGGGGCATTAGGTGCCTGTTTCACCAGGTGTCCAGGAGCCTGAGGGAATTGCTCTAGAGTCAGGGAACTCTGGAGCTGTCTTCTAGGCATGTACGATGGGATGACCTCGGGGCTTATTGAACAACTTCTCCTCCTCCTGCCCAAATCCTTGAAATGGTTTACAGGAGCTCTGAAGATAAGCATTTGAAGAGTTTCAGTTCTCTGACTCCATGGGGAAAAGCCCCTCCCCTCTCCAAATGGCTGCGGCAGGGAAATTTGGCTCCCACAGGAGATGTCCCCGGCCTGTCTGGGCTGCAGTGCTGGGATGCATGGAGCATCTGTCTCCTCGTCTCCTGTTGAATCCATGGTTGTTGGCCCCAGGAGCTGGATTCAGATCAGAAGGCAGAAGCTCTTCCAGCTGTGGCATCCCGTCATGTCTGTATTGCTGCCACAAAATGAGGCCTCTCTGTGTACACACGATGCAACACCCTGGTTTGGGACATTCCAGTGGGGGGAAACGGGACATCATAATTTATTTTATTTTATTGTTCATCTAGCTGTGCTGAGCTCTTCTCTGTCCTCATTCCCAGGGGACCATGGGACATGTAAAGAGTGCCCTCATCCCTGCTGGCTTGTTGGAAGGGATGTGGCGTGGGGAGCTGGTGCCACTGTTTTTCTGGATGACGTCATGGTGTTGTGTTATTGTAGTTACAGTCCTTGTTTTAGGGTCCCAGATAATGCCCTAGCTGTACCTCATTTCAATGCTGGGTGTAGCAAGCCAGCAATTCCTACCAGCCTGAAACAGCAGTTGGCGTTAGAGGTCTGAGGTTGGTCCTGTCTTATCTATACTGATGGCCCCTCTTTTTGATCTCTGGCATCTTTGTGTAACACTGTAAGAGGACATTCAGTAAATGTTTTTGTATGATTATGTCTTGTAGATGTGCAGAGATGGTGTTTAGAAGAAGATCTAATTATTAAATGTCATTTTGGTACCATCTCCTTTCCACCTGTGCTTGGTGGAAGCTGCCATTTGCTTGTAGCCATGCTCCAGTCCTGTGAAAGTTGCATCCCTCCTTTGCAAATCTGCATCAGTAAAACGTGTAGGTTTTGCAAACCTGGTGGATGTTCATGGTACTCACAGCTGTGGCCTGCATGGTGCTGGTCGTGGTGAAAGAAAGCTGATTTTCTGAGGGAAGACAGCTCTGAGAAGGCTCTCTGTCCCTTGGTGTAGTTAGCTGTGCCTGAGTCTCTGACAAAGGTGTTTTGGGTGTGATTGAGAAGCAGAAGCTCCTTCTCAGTTCTCCTTGAAGGTCAGTCATCTGGGAAATGGGCTGGACCAAGTGAGAGCAGAACCCTCACTCATTTCAATGGCAACAGTTTTTAGGTGCCACCTGTAACAGGAGCATATTTAGGCTTGATGTGTATCCCCCCACCTTGACTTTGGGCTTTAGATCAAGGCGTAAGAGCTTTTGACACACACACAATAAGGGGGGAAAAAATGAAAGCCACAATCCTCAAAACATTTGCAAATCCAAGAGCTTATCCTCACCCCAGGCCAGTAATACTATCCAAGCATAGGATCATTAAATCACAGGATCAACCACTTCCATCATTAACACGAGGCAGCTCAATGCAGCTGGCATGGAGTGCCACACTGAGTCCTTGTGGAGATGCTGAGATCTCACACCATGGGTTTTTCCTTTAATACCGTTGCAGCAAGTGCTTTGGGGATCAGTAGGAATGCCAGTCATACATGGGTGGGACTGGGCTTTAGATGGGTGTGATTAAGAAAAAGAGGCTGGTTGTGGTTCCAAAAGCACCCACTAAATGAGCCCCTTGCTGGGGCTGTGTGAGAGACAGTGGGTGATTCAGGACTGAATGGGCTGAGTTAATGTGAGCCCCCACCTTTGTCGAAGGGATCTGAGAACTTCAGCCAATAACTGAAGTGCTGAGGAGCAAGAACTCCCACTCTTTTAGCACAGGGAGGAGATTTAAGGCATCCCTGCAAAGCTGAGAACATCCCATCTGGAGATCAGCGCATCAGTGCCAACAGTAGTAACTGTAAAGGGGCTGGTTGTCCAGCATTTCATTGCTTTAGCTGCTCTCCTACATCCACTTGCCACCAAAGCCCATCTCCAGTGAGGCCAGTCCCTGGTGCTGCTGGTGAGCAGAGACCATCCTCTCTTTGTACTTGGGGGAGCTGTGGAGAGGTGGAGTTACAGTGAGATGTGCAGGGATCAGGCTGTCCTGACACGTCAGCATCAGTGCTGTGGGACACCTCGAGGCAGCCACCCCTGAGGCTCACTGTACATGGAGCATGTGTCGGCAGCAGTGGGCAGAAGATAGACTGGCACCTGGCCTTCAGATCTGTGCCTCTGCCATTCTGAGAGCAAACTTGGAGCTGGCAGGAGTAGAGCAGGTGCCATCTCTCTTGCCTGCACTTGTGTTGAGCCAGGCTTGTGTGTACTCCCAGTCCGGGCTACCCTGCAGTAAAGTGCCAGTGGACCAGGGCAGCACATCTCTTGATGAAGTCAGCAGGGACTCGGACCAGGACAGCACATCTCTTGATGAAGTCAGCAGGGACTCAGAAATGCAGCCCACACGGAGCACGGTAAGTCAGGAGGTCTTTTCTGGTGTGTTTGGGTTCGGGATGTTGGCTGGAGTGGCAGCATCTCCTGAGCAGTGCAGTGGTGTCAGAGTCTGGGGTCAGGCCAGTCCATCTGGAGTTTCATGGCATTATCTCTTAAATGCCTTTAACTGCAATAGGATGGCCTGAATGATTGGATTGTGCTCTGTAATTAATTAGCTGCGTGCACCGTATGGGAAGAGAGGGGGGGAATCTGCTGGCAAGAGCTGTTAAGCTTCAAATGTCCATTCCTCATTAAACCAGCCTCGTGCAGCATCAGTCCCTGGGTGCAGGGTGTTAATTCCGGTGTCCTGGCCCTTTCCCATGTGAGGAATTGTGGTTTAGCTGCCCAACCATTCCCCCAGAGCCTGTGTCCTGCACCCCAACCAACCCACCTGGTGCAGGGAAGAGCTTGTTCAGGCTTGTTAGTGGTGTATTGAGGGTGGTGAGGGGCTCCACTCTCCTGCTGGGGTGACAAACTCTTCAGGGGATGTAGCAAGGCTCCAGTGTGTTGAGGGCTGCTGGGCATGAGTGGCACAAATCCTGCTGTTCTTCCATCCCTCCCAGACCCCGTGGGCTTCTCCCCACTCCTCTCCTGCTCCCAAACCTGCCATGATTCTGCTCAGGCTCCTTTGTCTACTTTACCATGCATTGTACCTTTAAACAGATACCGTTCCCCTTAGGGTGGATTTTTTCCTTTGTGTTTACTATGAGGATTAATCAGGAGCTGCGGGGTAAGGGGAACATGCAGTGGCTCCTTGTTTATTGTTTGATTTAGGAAATGCTGCTGGGCTGGGCTTGTGTTTCAGGTCCTTGCTGTTTGTCAAAGGGGCCCATTTTGGGAGTGTTGTGGGAGGAGGGGTGTCCCTGTCTGCCCTGCCCAGGGGTATCTCGTGGTTAGTGGCATTGATTTGAGGGTTCAGAAACTTAGAGATTTTAGTGAGGTAAGGTATAGGCTTAGAGATTTTAGTGGAACAGTGAAATTTTAGTGACTTTTAGAAGGATTTTAGAAAAATTAGCAGATTTTAGAAGCATTCACTGGGCCTGAAATTTAACGTCCAATATTAAATGTAAGAAAGTCTTGTTTTGCTGTCCTGAAATATAAACAGAACATGGTCCTAGTCTGAACACGGGGAAGAATGTGAAACATTACAGCTGATTGGTCAAAAGGCTTAAAGCAAGGTGTAAACTTATGACATAATGCTGAAGGGTTACATATTCATGCCATAATTTCCATATGAATGAGGCATGGGTATAAAGATGGGTGGCAAACCTGGGGTGGGGCTTTTTGGCACCTGACAGGGCTGGGAGACATTTTTGCAGGACAGAGATGTTCTTCCTTGTTCCTTGGGACAAAAATAAATCTTTTCTGTAGCATACATGCAATTACCTTGAGTCTTACCTGATTTCCCTTAAATCCGCATCCTTTGGGCCCGGCATTGCTCCCTCCCTCACCGAATGCTGTGTGGGTGGCAGAGGGAGGGCTCCTCTCACGGTGCCTCCTCTGTGAAGTCAGACCTGTTTTCTACTCAGATGCCCTGAACAATCCATCCACCATCCACAACTCCCTCTCCAGCTCCCAGGTTCGTCCACTGCCTGTTTGTGGTGAGGTGGGATGTTTATTGCTAACAGGCAATTCTGTGCTCTTGTAAAATTTCAAACTGGCTTGTGATGGGAAAACTGAACTTTGCGCACAGGTACCTGCTCAGAATGGTTCCATCACCCATGTGTGGGGCGTCCTGGAATGAGTTCTTCGCCTCCTTGATGCTGCAAGGAGGTTGGGGTGGAGGAGGGCTGTGTAAAACTTTGCATGGTAGGCATTGCTCCCAAGCTGGAGAAGAGTTGTAATACCCTCTGCACCAATGGTGAATGAATCTTGGAGGGAAACAGACAAAGAAAAACCGACGAAAGTGTCATGTGCCAGCTCAGCTTAACCCACAAAGGAAAACCACATCATTTTTAAAAGAAACACTATTAAAAATAGTTGGTTTCTTTAGCTGAGAATGCCACTCAGGAGGGTCAATGAGCTCTGTTTCAAGAGCTGGGAAACAAAATGCTCCAGGGGCTGTGAAAGGTTATCTTTCCTTGTTCAACCCGGTGAGTGTCGGGTGTGGCTCCTCCCGTTTTTGTTGTTTTTTCCCATCTGGTGGTTGCTGGCTGCTCTTGGCTGCTGCTGCTTGCTGGAAGTGGGGATTCACCACCTTGGGAAGGGGAGAAGCTGTGACTCAGATCTGTGTTACACTTGCCATGGTTTCCCACTCAACGCCGGGGCTGAAAGGGAGGTGGTGAACTCCACAGACATAGTATCCCTGCTTTATTTATTTAATTTTTAATTGGCTAAGGAGCCCTCTCATTTGCTTCGGCTCTGACTAATGAGATGCGCCTCATTTTGACAGCGTGTCACAAACAATAAATTTCTCTGGAGCTTCTGGGCTGCATGGATGCCCTCGTGCTCCTCCTGCCTGGTTCACCCTCCTCCACATCACCCTCTGCTGCTGGCTCTTGCCCCAGCCTTGCCCTTGAGCAAGAGGAGAGGAGGGTCAGGATGAAGAGATCTGGGTGTGAAATCAGCTGTCCCTTCGGGCTGCCCTCAAGGCTGGGGGTTTGGGGGCTTCATATATTATTTGATTGGGCTGGAAATTGGAGAGAAGAAATCACCAAGGACACAGACAGGCTGCTGTTCAGCAGCCGCGATCTCTGTTGTGTTTTCCCAAAGATGTGTGCTGTGCCTTGGGGTGTGAGCACTGTGCCAGGCTCCAGCTAATCTCACCGGAGGCTTAGGCTGGCTGGCAGTGAACCAGCACACAAGTGAAGATCCTATGGAAGACTTTTATTCCCATTAAAAAATGCATTTTTTTCCATTGGAAGATTTTACAGGATTTTACAGGAGCATGTCTCCTTTGTTGAGAAGGAGATGGTCTCCAATAGCAAAATCTAGATGGATCCATGATTCTCAAGACCTTCCTCATGGGCCTTTACCAAAAAAACACTGGTTGGTCCAGAGGGGTACAGAGATGAAATTCTCCTTCCTCCCTGTCCTGTTGTGGTCAGAATGTGGGGTGCAGTGACTGGGGCCAGAGCAGTCCTCCTGGGATCCTTGTGTGTGTATACATGGTATAAGTGTTGTGTTGTATAGGGATTATCTGATGCTGATAAAGGTGAGGAGAAGGGCTGTGGGTAATCCGAGGGCAGATACCATAGGGTTGAATGCTGCTTTGTTTGAGGGCATGGACACCTTGGTGCTGTTTGTCACCTCTTGCTGGGTGGCACTAACCTTCACTCTTCTGGAATCGTTAAGGGACTGCTTGAGATTTCAAATCACTGACGGGAAGCACCAACTATTAGCACTGCTTCTCTTTGTATTCATGATGGATTCTCTTTAGGCATTGCTCTTAGTGGCTCTCCACTGTTAGCTTTTGTTTTCTCCTCAATAGCTTGTCTAATAAACGCCATTATCTTGGGCACAAATCTACTTCATGTCTCAATTCCACTTGGTGAGACTTGGTAATAACAGCGGAACAGCATCCTGTGAAAAGGGACTCTGTCACCAGCAGCCCTGAATGCCACTTCTCTGCTTCCCACTCTTGTCCCCAGAGCAGATAAAGACAAGGGGAAGATGCGTGGCCAGAAAGCAAAAGGGGCATTTGCCTGATAAATGGAATGTCTGAGCAGAGCCTGCAGCAGCTCCGGGGATCAGTGCAGCTCCCCCTGACACCCTGGTCATTAGGGAAGATGTGTTTATGGCCTGGGATCCCTCCTAATCCCAGCAGATTAGAGGGGAAGGATAGTGGTGAAGGGTGATGGCTTGCTGGGGAAGGAGATCAGGAGTATTTCTTGCAGCTTGAAGGGGCTTCTCATCTGTGCCCACATCAAGCTGTTGCCTACCAGTCTGATTCTTGCCCTGGAGAGGCTTTTCATTGGTAAGTGCTGGGGTGCCTATGGATTTTGGGTCACCCTGCAGGTCTGTAAATGAAAGTGTTAAGGCAGCTCTGTATTTTGGCTGAGGGCAGCATGTTCCCAAGGGTGTTTAAACCCGTGGAGACTTGACCCTGCGGGGGTCTCATGATCAGAAGGAAGGGACCATCGGTGGGAGCACGCTGCCCCAGCTCCTCTCTGTTCTTATTGCTGGGATCACAGAATATGCTGAGTTGGAAGGGACCCAGAAAGATCATTGAGTCCAACTCCTGGCCCTAGACAGGACCATCCCCAAAAGTGCCTGAGAGTGTTGTTGAAATGCTTCTTGAACTCTATGGGGCTTGGTACTGTGAGTACTTCCTTGGGGAAGCCTGTTCCAGCACCCAAACACCCTCTGGATGAAGCATCTTTTTCTAATATCTGACCTAAACGTTTTCTGACACAACTTCAGGACATCCCCCCATGTTCTGTCACTGGTCACTACAGAGGAGAGATCATGTCTGGCTGCCTCCAATATCCATCCCCTCCTTGAGTTATAAATAGGTACTTTATCCTCTCAATACCTACTGCATCAAGTTTGTTGTTTTTAAAGGTATTTTCTTTTTCTGTCTTTTCCCTGACTTGACTCTTGCAGTTCAAAGTGTGTCCTGTGTGTGTGTGGTGCTCAGACCTGCTCTCGGCTTCCCCCCACTATAATTGCTTTCAAACTGCAGATAGTTGGCGAAAGCAATTTTCTCTCCATTACGGAAGACTCCAGCTTCTCATCCTTCATGCAAGTCACTCTCCCTCAGCCCTGCGTTCTCTCTGCTGCTGTGTGATGCTCAGCACCAGGCTCTGCTTTCCAGAATGATGCTCTTCCTTTCCCAGAGCTTGAGTGGCACGTGGTAGGGATCTCTCTGTGGCTAATGATGGAAAATAAAGGGGAGATTGAGAGAAATAACCTTTAGGCATTCTCTTTAGCCTTGTATTCCTCAGCCATGTTGAAGGTTGTGGCTGGAAGGGAATATAAATGAGGAGTTGTCTCTGTGACCTGCTGAGGTGAGCTCACTGCGGTGGTGCTGAGAAACCCAAGAGGGTCTGGAGATGGTGGAAGTGATGAGGTGTTGCTGGACCTTCTTGGAGGGCTTGGGGTCCCGAGTCAAAGAAGACTGAGGCACACCAGGCCTTCTGAAGCTCTGTATCCTGCTTTAGGTGTGTTCTGGCATGGGGCAGCAGTTGTCTTTGGTTCTATACCGACCTGGCCTGGGCATCCAGCCCCTTGTGTCAGACACCTACCCTGCAGATGGAGTTGGGTCACAACTAAATGCTCCTGAATGTTCTCCTTGGACAGCGACAGCTGCAGATTTCTTTATTCTGTGCTGAGGCCCTGTAAGGTATTGATTTCCTGCTTGGAGATGAAGATGTGATCCCTCCCAAGGACCAGCACTGTCACAAGCATCAGGGAGGGAGGATGCTGGTCATCACCCTTGGGATGTCCCTGCTGAGGCCAGCAGCATCTCCAGAAGCCCCCAGAAATGTCTTATGTGGGCACCATCACAGCAAGAGAGGGTGCAAGGGCTTTCTCAGCATCAAAGCTTTTTGTCCCTGGAGGAGAGCCAATGTGCCATCAAACCTGCTCATTTCTCCTGTGCCTGCTCCTGCAAAGTGAGTGTGGAACTGGCATGGACTGTGGGTCCACAGAGAGCCATACCTCAAGCTAGCCTCTGTCTAGCCTCTCTTGAGAGGCTGTTTAAGGCACTGTTGCCTGTCTTAGCTGGCCCCTGGGCTGCTTTTGGACATGAACCAGCCTTGTAATGAAAGCTTTTTCTATGTCTGTTTGTTTTCTGAGCAGCAGTTTAATGTCTGGAAAATCCTGTTGCCGCAGAGCCCAGCGCACTTCAGAGGTGCTGTGGGAGAGGATGGGTGCTCTGAAGGGACCCTGCCTGTGCCATGTGGGGAGAGGAGCCTGGCTGGTCACCACAGCCAGCTTTGCATTTCTGAGGGGATTGGCTTGGTGTGTTGAGGGAGGTGAGGAGCTTTGCCCCCAAAGCATGGGTGCAGTTCACGCTGGGAGCCTGGCACATACATACTGTGCCCTCCCAGTCTTGGACCTTTGGAGAGGTCTAGATAAGGAGCTGAGGGTTTGGGCAGGCAGGATTCATGAGTCTGAAACCTGCTGTAGTTGTCACATTAGCCTGTAGAGTGGTGCTTGTGCATCCCTCTCTTTGGGGACGATGCTGGTGACTTCCAGTTCCAACTAGGGTGGAGTTGGGGCTGTCTGGCTGCTCAGAGGTTCTTCATACCTCTCCAAAGTGGGACTTCTTTCAGCCATATCCTCCCAGTCACGTAGTTCTGTGCTGTCTTAATAGTGTCAAGCTCTGAATGAGCTTGGGCAATTTGCTTTATAAAGCAATGCACTAAATATGTCAACACTTAGTGCATGTTTTTAATATAATATTTCAGATTGTTTTGAAAGAAGCCAAGATCCTGCTTTCCCTCTTCATTAGGAACATTTTATGTGAAAGAGATGAACAATAGGGAGAGTTTGCCAGAGAGAAAGCTTTCCCAAGTATTTGTTTCTGCTGAGAAATCAGCTGCTTTTTACAAAAAAAAACCCTCAATGCATAACTATCAGGGCAATTAAACAGCACGTGGGCTGCCAAGGAAGGTTGTAGAATTGGCTTTGCTGGAGATACTGGAGGCCAGGCTTGGCTGCAGCCATTGGGCCTGCTTTAGGCACAGTAAATCTCAGTTCCCAAAGGGGGAGTGGACTAAATGACCCACCAGCAGCTCCTGGCCACCTGGGGGTTTCAGAAATGCAGCCTGAGCTGCTCTGGCGTAAGTAATTCCAGGCTGGAGGAGTGAGTGGGTTTGTGAATTTCATGCTGTTTCAGCCCAGAATTGATGACTATTGCTTTTAACTCCCTTCTCGGCAGGACTAGGACTAGGACCAGGCAGCATTGGGTCCTGTCCTGGTCTCCGGCTTCGAGCCTTGGTCTCCTGCCATGGGAAGGGTAAGACCCGATGTCTGCCTGATTGCAAAGCTCTGCTCTGGCTGGCACTGCTCAAAATAAAAGAACCCCAAAAAATCCCACTGCAATACTTTAATCAGGAAAACTGGGTTCCTGTCTGCTCTTTAGAGAGTTTGTCTTTCATCACGAGTTGGAGGAAACTTACAGGGAGCTGCAGACTTCTCTCTGCAGTGAGAACAAACCTGGAGAGATGGTGGGAGGGAGCTTTTTCCAAAGCCCCTGCCAGCCCTAGCTCTCCTTCCATCAGGCCTCCCCGGCTGAGGTCCCAAGAGGTGGCCTGAGATGACTTCCTTATGAAAGGGAGAGCAGCCAAAAGCCTGGAGCCTCATGGAAAATCCTTGCCTCATTAGCTGGGGTGATTGGGACTTGGTCAGTGGACCCTGGAGAGAGATTTCAGTGAAGAGGACAATGCCAGTGCCAGAATCAGCCCAGGAGAAATGCTCCAGAGAGGAGAGTGTGCAGGTGTTGGGATGGCAGCTGGCTGTGCTGAGGTGTGGGCTGTGGTGGGATGCTCTGATGCAGAGCAGGGCAGGATCACCAGCTGGGTGGCTGTGAGATGGGACCTGGAATGTTGTGTGTGTTCTTACTGCGAGATGCTGCCTGGTCAGGGGGGAAGCTTCCTGGGGATGCTGCTGCCCTGCTGCACCCAGGACAGACAGGATCTGATTTTTTTCACTGCTAGTAATCCTGTACTCAAATAGTCTTCCTGCAGATCTGGTTTTTATCTTTTTTTTTACCACTCCTAAATGGAGTGCTTAAGCCTATTCTTTTGTTTTCTGTGAAAGGAGCAGTAAATCCTTTATCCTGCCTGGCTATTTCTCTGTATGTGTTTTCTCATTGTGCTCCAGCTTGTCAGCTGTGTCAAAGCCCAGAAACCTTGGCCCCTGTTGGACTCCAGACTTGGATTTCTCTGTATTTAACAACACCGGCTCCCTTGGACTAACAGTTCTTTTCTCTCCCCTTGATGTCTTTTTTCTGTTTGGTTTTTTTTTTTTTTAAATAGCTGGTTAAAAAAAAGCCTGACAAGAGGGAGCAAGCAATTGGGTTCATCCCTGGCACAGCCTGCCAGCTCTGGCAAGGAGTTACAGCTGGGGTGTGTTCCTGTACCACCTGGGGTACCAGGGTGCCCAAGGAAATGGGAACCCTTCTGGGTGAGGGAACCTTCTGGAGATTAGCTTGGAACAGCGGGTGCCTAATGCTCAGGCAGTGGCTGTGATGAGCACAAAGGCAGGATTTGGGTGCAGGATTAGCCAGGGGGAGGTGGATGGCTGTGTCTGTGCGGGGCCACGTGCCAGCTCTGGCTGTGGTGCCCACTCCTGGGAACAAGTGCAGGGTGTCTCCCGGGGGGGATCTGGTGAACATGCCCATGGCTGGAGAGAAGAGTGGGCTGTGGCGCTGGTGTCTGCACGAGGGACTGAGGATGGTGGCGTTTGTGCTGCAGCCCCCTCTGTGCCCCAGCTGCCTCAGTAGCTGCCAAGGAGGGCTGTAGAAATGGCTTTGCTGGAGATGTTGGAGGCCAGGCTTGTCTGTAGCCACTGGGCATCCTTTAGGCACAGTAAATCCCAGTTCCCAAACAGGGAATGGACTAAATGAGCAACCAGCAGCTCCTGGCCCCCAGGGAGTACCAAGATATGATCTGAGCTGTACTGCTAAGAGGAATTCCAGACTGTTCCAGGCCAGAATTGATGGTTTTGGCTTTTAATTTGCTTCATGGCAGGACTAGGGGTGGGTTCTGTCCTGGGCTCTGTCTGGGAGCTCAGCAGCCAGTACCCCCTCCCCATTCTCTGGGGTCAGCTCCACCAGCTGAGCTGCTGCTTTGTGAACACCATGGCAGAGCCTCACACCGGGCAGCATGGTTTGTGTGAGAGCAAAAGAATAAACAATGGAAACTGTCATTAATTAGTGCAGCTCATTATCAGTGTGCTTGGCCGGGGCTGGAACTTGGTAAGGTTCCAAAATCAGAGGAGAAGCCATGGGAGAGAGTGTTACCAGCTCCTCTTTGGGGAGGATGCAGGGAAGGGGGGATTGTTCCCCAGCGCCTCTGTGCAACGTGCCACACTGAGAGCCTGGATTTAGGACATCACTGCCTGTACACCTCAGAGGTGCTGCTATTGCCATCCCCTGGTGCTGCCCTCACTGAGATCAATTCCCTCAGTCACAGTCAATGTCAGGAGCTGGGTATTAGACCCCTCTGTGCTGCAGTGCTGCATCTGTTAA
Organism: Pitta sordida; assembly: GCA_013390025.1. Lineage (NCBI taxonomy): Eukaryota > Metazoa > Chordata > Aves > Passeriformes > Pittidae > Pitta > Pitta sordida. The sequence continues at coordinate 166,492 of WEKX01012669.1, forward strand.
TTACCAAACCCTCATTAGGGTCGATGGAGTTGTCTTCCCTGTGGAATAGGATCCTCCTTTCTTGCTTTCCCCTGCACTGTACAGCTGCCTTATTCTTTGCTCTCCATTTGCAAATTAGTGCAAGGACCATGATCAGCAAACAAATTTGCAGCAAGCTCATGGTGGGCTTGGAGATTTGGAAGAATCCTTGGCAAATATTTGCCAGCCTCCGCTGCAAACCTCATGAATACTTTTTCTGACCGAGCCATTCTGAGTGTAGCTGGCAACTTCAGGTAGGATGGCAGACCTCAGGCTGGGGATGGCTGCTAAAAAATACCCGAGCTAACAGATACGTATATTCTTTAGCTTGCTTCCATCCCTCCTCTTCTCTGCCCTCTGATAGCTGAAGATGTGATACACTTGACTGCAGCCATAGCAGGATCACACCATCCCCATTAAAAGGTGGCTGCACCTAAATGCCATTTGCTCAGCGAGGTCTGAAGTGGTGCCCTTTGGAGTAATTGGGAGACGTGGCCCCTTTTCTGAGGACAAGAGAGTCTATCTTTCAAGGCACCATCACTTTATTATTAATTTGTTAAACACTGACTGCTCAAAGCTGTTTGAGATGCAAAAAAAGAATGTGAGTTCTGACTTGGGGACCTCACTGCTAAATAAGTGTATTAAATCAAACCTCTGCTGGAGAAGAGGGTGCTGCACATGAAGGTGAAGATGGCACCTCCTCCATCAGGCAAGGGGCTCGCTTCTCTTTCAGTGTTGAAGTCAGGAGGAGTGATTGCAGATCAGCAGATCAAGGACCTGCTTTCTCTTAGCATTTCCGAGGTGCCAGTGGAAGCCCTTGACTGGGGAGCAGTGGAGAGAGTTCCCCTGGCCTTGTGATCCCCCTGGCTGAGCCCACTGAGCTGGGAGGTCCTTCCCTTCAGTGTTTGTGGCTGTGCATGAGCATGGGCAGGGTGTTGCCTGCCCAGTCAAGCTCGTCCGTTCTCTCCCTCTTCATTAGTGATGCTGGGAGCATGTAACACATTGTCAGATCTGGTCCCAAAAATCACCCTCTGCCTGGCAGGGGCCCCTCAGGGGATGCTGGATCTCGTCAAGTATCCTCATCTGCTTTGTGTCCTGATCTAGGCTGATCCCACTAGACTCTCCTCCTTTCTTCGATGATGGGGAGGAGGGGAAATAAGAGCAATGTAGAAGAGTATCAGTATATCAAGTTCCTCACTTTCAAGTCAAACGTGCTGTGGGGTTGAGTATCTTTGGTGGGTGCTCAGCTTGACATCTTCTGTACCTTCTCACCCACAGCCCCTTGTGCCCTGGAGCTATGAGCCACCTGCAGAGCCACCAGAGCAGCCGCCCAGCCGCAGCCCCTCGGCACTTTTAGGCTTCTCTGCTTCCCTGAGAGGTGCCCATTGCTGACGAGAAGAACCGGCCGCGCCTGCACCCAGCCCTTCACATCCCTCCCGAGGTAAGGATGTCTGTGAAAACCAAGGGGTTGGAAAATGCAAGTGAAATCAAGTTATTTCTTGTGCCTGTTGCATCTGCTGCCTGCACCTCTTCTCCTCGTCTAGACTTGCCTTGCAATTGAAAGGTGATTTTGAAGGTGGAGTAGCTATTGGTGAAACTGTTGCTTGCGGGCTATATCCCGTCTGAATTTGCTCCTAGTTTTAGAAACTCCTGTGCTGCTGCAAGTAGCTGGCCTTGGGTGGGACTGGTGCCTTGCGACTGTCTCTGCTTCCCTGATGTACTTCGGAGGATAATTGTCTCTAATTTGCCTTTTAACGATGCTCTGGAGGCTTCCCAAGCATCCACCGCCTTTTCTCCCACTGTAAATGGCCTTTGGGGTATTGTGGAGGCTTCCTGGAGCAGGGAAGCGAGGGGTGGCTGGGGAAGGGTGTTCGGGAGGGTTCTGAGTCCCTGTCCCACTGAAACACACTTGTCTGCTCCTTGTGCATGAGTTAGGCTGGTGCCAGGGCCAGCTGCCCTCTTCATGCATGCAAAATCAGTATTGATGGCTGAGGAGTGGAAATCAGGTTTAGAAACCAGACACCTGATTTCTGGCATGATTTTGAGATTTTTGGGGCTTCTTGTTTTCAAGCTTCTCCATGCAAACAGAGGCATCAGCTGTGTGCAGTAGGATGTGAGAATTGGAGCTTGTCTGTGTGTGATCCGTGATGCAGGGGAGCTGAGGCCTGCAGGAAGATGAGGAGGTCACAACGCTATTGCACGGTGGACATCAGAATGAGACTCAGGTTTTGAGATTTCTATAAGGAGATCACAGTGGACTCAGTGAGCTAAAAATATAAGTGAGAGCTGTGATTTGGCTTGGGAGCTCCCTACCTGCAGCTTTGGAGCTGGGATCAGCTGGGAAGCAGGGACCAGTTAGCCCTGACATCCTTGTCTGTGAACATCCAGCCAAATCTAGTCCTCCCAGTAGCGCCATCACTGCTGTTTTCCTGAGTTATTTGACTCCTTGTGTTGCACTTCTCAGACAAATGGCTTTTAAACAAAACCTCTGCTAACTTGTTAGGCCTCCTGTCCAGGTAACTTCCTGCATGGGTGATTTATAGGGCTGTTTTTAACATTTTATTAACTTTAAGTCACCGGGGCCAGTCAATCAGACTCTGTCCCATTAGCTGTGGTGAGTGGCTGCCCTGAGCATCAGTCTCTCCCATTGCCTCCTTCACTTCTGGAGAGGCACACAATACTCTGAGACCACCACAGTGAGAGACTGGAAAGAACGGGAGGAGAATTTAGATAAGGAGGAATAGATCTGGGATGGATAAGTGAATGCATAAGGGTTAAGGAGATAATGGGGCTTGTGATCCTATCTGGGAAGGTGGCTTATCTCCTGCTGCTGTTAACGTGATTTCTTGGCTGCATCTCCCACAATGGATGAGGCAGTGGGAGAGGAGCATCAGGCTTTAGTAAGGAGACTGCTCCAGACTAATCTCAGCAAAGCATCACTGCTGGAGCATCCCTGAGTGCCCCCCCGGGTAGGATGTGCCTGTATTAAACCTCTTCTGTGGCAGTGCCAGAGATGGAGCCTTCCTCCTTGTCTGGTGCATGTGCAAGTCCCTTTAGCTCATGGGTTCCCATCCAATCCAGTGGGCTGCCTTGTGTCCAGTTCCCTGCCATCTCAGGCTCTCCTCTGTGGCTCCTTCCTCCTTGGAGCAGAGCAGAGCCCAGTACTGCAGCCCTGGCACTATGGTGAGCAGGGCTGAATGAGCAGAGAACACTGGCTGGGAAAATCCAAATGAGATGGAGATTGTGGGTGATGTGAGGCTGCAGCAGCAGCTTTGATTATCTCTGGTTTAGTTGCTGCTTTCCCCACCGTACCCTGTCTTTGTTGCACTTGTGCTCAGAGATGTTATTCAGTGGAGTTTTCCAGCTCGTGGTAACAGTGGTGAAAAAACCCTGAACTGCTGCACAACCAGAGCTAATGAGCTCTCTCTGGAAATAAAAGTATCCTAAGGACAGCCTTGTGATACGGAACATCACGTTCTTTGTGGCTGCTCCGGCCACTGCCTCTGAGCAATGACCCAGCGCGGGGCTGTTGGGAGCTGAACGAAGCTGTCACCTCCCATCCTTCCTTCCAGCCATTGTCTCATGTGAAGCATGGGTAAAGCCTGAGCAAGGATTTGCTCTTCTGGCAGAGCCCTACTGTGGGGACAGGGATTTGTGAACATTAGTCCAACACCCTGGTGCAGGGCCCATCGCCTTGTTCGGGCTTGCAGGACAGGGCAGGGCAGGGAGGGGTCACATGTCTCCACGGGGCAGTACCAGCTTTAAGTGGCTTGGAAAGGGACCTGGGTAACCTGGCTTCCATCACCGGCTGTAAGGAGATGCGCTTGCTGCAGCCCCGTGTGTCTGCAGGGAAAGCAGACCTGCAGTCCCTGAGGGCTGTCGGGGTTGTCAGGCATATGACCAAGAGGGAATTTGTCTTGCAGCAAAGCCAGCATCTGCAAGATGTTGCTTCTGATGTGCCCATGATTTGCTGAAACCTGCACCTCCTTTGTCATTTTTCTGTCTCTGTCTTAAATCCCAGAGCAAAGACAGAGAACTTGCTCACAGAGACAAGCGAGTGGGTTTTTTTCCCCTCTACCTTTAAATATTTATTCTGAGCTCTCAACACACACACACACTGTAATCTCAGGAACCTGGCTGTGTTGTGGCAGTGTGTCTGGCACAGCAGAGTGGAGCTGGCTGCCCTTCTCTCTGGGGAGTACAGGTAGAGCCCAATCCCCCTCCTGCTGCCCTGTGCGAGAGCTGCTGGGTCCAAGAGGAGTGATGTGGCGTGTTCACCTCTTCCTACACGTGCTCACATGGAAACACCCACCAAAATGGTGTCCAGAGAAGGTGAGGGGGTTGTGAGCTGTGTTTTTGGGGCTGAGACAGAGGTAAAAGCAGCCTGGTCTATCTGACAAGCTCCACTGCTGGGGTGGCACATCCCAAATGACACCCCCCCCCCACTGTCCCCTGCCCGGCTTCCCCTGTGCCCAGCAGCACACAGAGCTGGCACTGGAGGCTTTCTCTTTCCTCCCTGCAGCTTGTCCAGGGCTCTCAAGGTCACACAAGTAATCGGAGCAGTGCTGTCAGCCTTGGCTTTGCAGCCTCAGCTGCCGTGCTGCATTCAGCTGTGGCTTTGGGCCTTCTTCCCTCTCTCTAGTCTTGCTCCACTTTTCCAGGCCTTCCTGGTGCCGCCATTTGGGTACATGGATTGCATTCGAGAGAAGCAGCCTTGTGCCACTGGGCTGTGTGTGCCTGGCATGGCAATGAGGATTGAGGCTGGTGCTGGGGCGTGATGGCTGTGCTGGGATGTGCTGGGCACGGGGGGGCTGTGCCAGAACACACACTGCAGGCACTGCTCATGGGTTCCTGCAGAAGGGGGGATGGAGTCCCATATGGCTGCAACTGCCACCTTCCAAGTATTTTCCCTGGAAGCTGTTTCTCCCGCAGAGCTGGCTCCCTTCTGCCTCTGCTACGGGGCTGTCAGGACCAAGGAGGAGGGGATTTTGCATCTCTTTGTAGCTGGAATATGGTGATGGCAAGCCCGTATGAAAAAAGGCAGGAGCAGCTCTGCAAGGGCTGGGAAGATACCTGCCTTTCCAAGTGAGCACACAAATCACTCCCTCTGCCTCCAGCCTCTGCAGCCCAGGCGTCCTGCTCAGCAGCTGGCATTCATCAACACAGTAGCTTGTCCCCAGCTGCCCTGGTGGTGCCAGCCACAGAATCCCTGGGACCTGTGAGGTGTGGGCACTGATGCAGAAAATCCTTTTCAGCGGCCTAGGATTGGATGGCAGGTGTGGCTTGATCGGGAGATGCCTTGAAACCAACGTGTAGCCAAAGGCAAGAGGAAACAGAATAGAACAGATAAGATATAACAGATATAATAGCTGAATAAGTGGTTTGTTGTTGCTTTTTTGTTTTGGTTTGGGTGGGTTTTTTTTAGAAATAAAGCCAGTCCCACTGGTACAGTGCTAGCACTGAACTCCAGTAAGCTGCAAATGATGAGGATGGCACCGCAGTAGTTTCCTGGGCTGCTTTTCCCACACCTGCCTGCCCTCTGCCTGTACCCACCATGACCTGGCAGCAGCACCAGCCCTCTCAGCTCTTACTGAATTTCTGAACGTAACAGCCTCATTAGCAGGGAAAGTTTTTCCAAGATAAGTTACTGCTGCTGTAAGAAGTGCAATTACCTCTTCTGTTACTGCAACTGTGGGCATTGAAGTTTGCTGCTCTTACACCGAGGTGTGGCCAAGCTCTTGTGCACAAGAGGGTGCCACCAGGAGAAAGAAGTTAAATTATAGCAAATAGGTTTTTTTGAAAGAAATAGAGATTTCTTCATTATGGATTTGCTCCCACTTGGTTGTGTCACTGGGTCAGAGGACCTGTGCCTGTGCAGAGTGATGCCAGCCCCTGTTTGCTCTTCCTGGCACCTGCCTGTCCATGGCTTGGTTGTGATGGTGGCTGCAGGTGTATTTTGTGGAAGGCAGAGGAGCTGTGCTGTGTGTCAGGCTCCTGCTCTGCCCGTGCCCCTGGCTTCTCCTGGTGTCACCCCTTGCCCAGGGCTTCAACACCCCAGGGCTCTCCAGCTCCAGGGGGAATATTCAGTGATCTGCACGTCTGCAGGAACAGACAGTGCCAATAGTGTCTCCCAGGAGTGAAAATCTGCAGCCTGAGACTTGTAGGAAATATTTCATCAAAATTCAAACTTATTCAGTCATTGGTCATTTGACCTAAGAAAATCCTTTGGCACTCCCTGAGGCATGAGGAGAGCTCCCAGAACACACACAGGGGATGTTTGCCCCTGGATATTGCAATAATTTAGTAGTGAATGGTTGGGATAAGTCATATTTCATAAAATCAGCCAGGAAAAAGATTGGTGATTAATTCTTTTTAATGAACAATGGTGAGCAGTGTGTCTTGGTTTGAGCCAGACTGACTTTTACAGTGATTCATGGATTTTTCCACAGGAAAAATCACCCTTATGGGGATTGCTGGTGTGTGAGGTGCCTGCTTGCCTTCATGAGTAATTCCCCCCTGCTCCAAAAGCACCGGGGTGTGGAAAAACGATGAACTTCTCTGCAGGAGCTGAGAGGGAGGAAGGATATGCTTGGCTCTACCTCTGCAGCCAATGGCTGTGTCCTTTTGAAGAGCATCGCAGGACGTGGGAGAGTGGGAATTTCACTGCCAGAAAAGCCGAGGGAGGTGAATCTCGGGGAAAGACGAGCCGAGGTGTCTCTGTGTGCCGTCCTAGGCTGGCTGAGGGAGATCAGTGGGGACCTGCTGCAGCGCTCCTCCAGCAAAGCAAACATCCAAGGAGGAGCATGTCCCAGCATTGTTCACTGCTAGTTAAGTTGGTTTTCCTTTATTTCCAGCTCCTCACACTGGAGGCTGGCCAGCCCCCGTGGTCCGTCATGTCTCTGGGATTGGCGGGTTTGGGGCGACAGCGTGCGCAGGAGGCGGCAGCGTGTGGCTGGAGGTGTAGCGTGTGTCTGTGTGATGGTGCTTGTTAAAAACAGCCAAGGTGGGCTGGGGAAATGTCGGGCAAGGCACTAGTCATAGGTGTGAGCAGTGCCTGCGCCTTGGAGGCGGCACTGGGGGCGGTGGCGGCCCTTGCTGCAGCATCAGGGTTGGGTTTTTTTTTAATTTGGAGGTGAAAGTGAAAAAAAAGCTGTAGTTCTGTTGAGACTGAGCTTAAAACTTAATTTGGCTTCTTGGTGGGGTTTTTTTTGACTGTTCTTGATGAAGATACATGTATTTGGCCAAAATTCTGACTTTCACAGCCAGGGAATGGAACGGTGGGACAGTGGTGGGAGAGGTTTCTGCCGGAGTTCAGCTGGGAAGGAAGGAGTAGCCTGGAGGTTGCCCCAGATTCAGGAAGCAATGGGCAGGCTGACATGTCTCCTGACTCAGTAACACCCCGTGGCAGTGTGGCTCTGCCCACCAACCCTGATCCCCTGTTCCCACAGGCATTCCATGGCATCACAGGGATTGTGTTCCCAGGCTCCTTCCTTCAGCCCTCCCTCCACCGCAGTGCCCATCCCACATTCATTATGATGCCCATGTACTTCTCTAAGCCCAATATACTTTGCATCACTGTTCATCTATTCGTCTTGACATCCTCATGCTCATAACTAGGAAGGCTGCATTACCCGTTTGCACATCTGTCAAGCTGCGTGTTCCTTGGCCATTTCCAGAGATACATAAAATTGCCTGTGGTTATGACACTATTGACAACCTGCCCTGTTTCCTTCCCCCTTCCTGAGCCCTTTGGGCTGCCTCGCTTTATGAGGATTGATATTTAGGCAGTAAATATTTTAGAGCCGCATCTTAGGAGTGTGTCTGTGTGGGAGAATACATTTGTGAGTGAGGGCAGATGTTGGAGCTATCTTCACTGGAAATGCAGGGTCTTGTCTTTCTCCCTCCTGCCTTTGCACCATCTATCATCTTGCTCCAGCCCCTCAGTGCTGCCCGTTCCCAGGTGGGAAGAAGGGAAATTGTAGTGAGAAGCCGAGCAGATATTGCCAGGAAGTACTGGAGCTGGCAGAGCCTTTTGAAGGGTGTTGGATGTTGATAGCCCATCACTGTGGCATCCTGCTGCTGAGTTCCCTGTGTCCCTCAGCAGTAGGATTAAACTTGTATGGCAGGGTGTTTTCCATTCCTCAACCTGGGGATACCACCAATTCCTGCTGTGCTGGACAAGTAACTTTTGAAAAAGAGATGACAAGCATCAGCCTGTCCAAAGGGTATATTTTGACTCCTGTTCTGAAAATCTGCTTCATCTCCCAAAGTTTAAAAATGCACTTCAGTGAATGTCTCTAAAGAGGAAACAACTTAGGAGCAGCAGAGCCTGGGTGATCAGAACCATTTTTTTATCTTGCTGAGAAAAGCAAAGGAGTCTATTTTCAGTGCCTCAAAATGACTTGCTCTCTTTCCCTTCAATCAGCAAAACAAAGAGTGTTGCTTGATTCCTAGGGAAGAGAACAAGCAGACTCAGCTCCTGCAGAGTGAGCTGGGGCTGGGCCGGGCTGGGCTGAGCTTTTTTGAGTGTCACACCTCTTCTTTGGGCTGGATCTAAACTGTGGGCACCAGGATTCTGGGAGCTTTTAAAATATATCTGCACTCTGCTACCAAGTCGAGTTGTCCTCAGCCCAAGATCCAAGCCTGGATTGGCACTTTGATCTCCTCCCTGCAGGGAGGAGAAATACACGTGGCATGAGCCCTCTCCCCACACAGAGGGGTTGCAGCACATGCAAGGCAAGTCAGCCCTACTCCATTATTTCTTCTTGCCATTTTGCTGCTTGTTTTTCTCTCTGAGCTTGGAGCAAGTGCACCAAAATGTGTAAAGAATCAGCTGCCTGGAGGCGGCTTTGGAACTGCTCCATTGCAATCCCTTGTAGGCTTTGTCATGGGAGCAGGAGCTTCCTGGTTCTGCAGTGGGTGCTGGAGCTGAGCTGGGCCCTGCTGCCCAGGGTGAAGTGATGCAGGGGCATCACTCAGCCCTGGCTGTTCCCAGGTGGGGGTGTCCCTTTCTCCACCCTCTTGACTTGCCAACAGGGAGGAATGTGTTTAGGGGCAGGGAGTAGGATGGAATGTTTCTGGTTGCTGCTGCTTGAGGTTTGAAGTCGTTTTGTAGGCAAGTACGTGCTCAAGGGGGTTTATGGATTTCCAGAGGTGCCCCACAGGCCTTCTTGGTAGTTGCTGTGCTGGTAAATGCAGGTGGTTGCTGGTACCACTGTACTCTTATATCCAGTTTGCTCATTCAAGAAGAAATCTGTGTCATCGAGGAGCTGTACAGAGCGGCTTTACAAAGGTGCTGGGAAGAGTAGGAGGCATCCAACTCTGTTGCAGGGACTTGGTGTCTCCATCTCCAGAAAGCCTGTCTGCAGGAGCTGTGCGCTGAGGGGAGGGGTTCAGTGACCTCGTTGACTTGCCAGTGAAGGATGCTGCCCTTGCCCTGTCCAGTGTGCTCTTTTACAGCACTGTACTATCTATTTATTTATGATTTCCGTGGGTGGTGTTTCGGATGATCTATTGAGCCAGAGTGAGATATTTTGAGGCACAGTGAGATATTTTAAAAACATCTCATCACTCTGGAAATATCCATGGTGTGATAGCTGCATATTAGTCATTCGGAAAGGGAGTGATTTCAATGAAAGAAAAAACATTTCATCTTGTCAGAGCATTTTCACTCACTGTCTGCCAGGCAGCTCCTGTTGGTCTTCAGTCTCTGTGGCTGGGTTTACTGTTCTCAGGCTCTGCCTTTTCTAACAAGAAATAAAATAAAACCTCTAATGGATATTGGTAGCTATGAACTCATCAATTGTCAGTAAGAAAGAGCCTTTAGAAAGATGCAATAAACCCTCTTTACACTGGATTTTTTCCAGTGGGATTGTTTCTCTTGGGGACTATCTGTGTTTGGAAGGAGAAATGCCTCCTCCAGGTATTGGACCTTAAACAATAGCCCCTTCCCTCCAAGGTGATTTATTCCCCTGAAAAGTGAGAGTAACTCCAAAACTCTTGTACACTACCTGGAGATGTAGAATAAGGCTCACAAACAGTGGAAGGAGAGATGGTTTTCTCCCAAGAGGAAAAAAAAACCTGTTAGAAAACACAAATGATGAGGCCTCATCCTGCAAGGGAAAACAGCACAAAGCCGTTCAGCAAATGAAAAGCCAAATGAGCTGTGAAAACGCACCACCATGGTAGGAGAGATTTTCACTCAGAGGAAATCTTCCATAAATCACCTAATATTCAGCTTTGCACTGCCATTTGGGAAGGCGTTCATCGTGTTCCGCTGGTCTCTGCTCTGCTCTCTGTGTGTCTGTAGCTGGGGGTTCTGCAGCACAGCCCACGCACCCTGGGGAGGAGGCGATTCGGCCGAGATGCTCCCGTGTACTTTGATCATTCTCCATAATCAGGCAAAGAGTAATTGTGCTGCAGTTACACTGTGAGTACTATGTGCTGGTGCTTTGAGGGATGCAATTGCCATTCCCTCATGCAACAAGGAGATAACTGCTTTGATGACTCAAAATGATCCCTTTGTGGGTAAATCCTTGGTTGGTGTTGATACCCCGAGTTTTCCCAGGGTACAGGATCATAGAATAATAGAGTTACAGAATAGTTCGGGTTGGAAGGAACCTCAAAGCTCATCTGGCAGGGACACCTTCCACGAGACCTGGTCGCTGAGAGCTCCATCCAGCCTGGCCTTGGACACTTCCAGGGATGGGGCATCCACAGCTTCTCTGGGCAACCTGTGCCTGTGCCCCACCTCCCTGAAGCACATCTAAAGGCACCTCCCTGGTAGGAATCAGCTTGAGTGTAGCTGTTTTGGGTGGGATGTTTCTCTGTTGCTGTGGCTCCCCCTTGGCCATCTCCTTTGAGTTTGGGTGTCTTGGCTGGGTTTTCTTTGCCCCTACTGCCAATGCAGAACTCTGGCTGCAGCCCTGTGCATGCCCACCCCACTTCCTGCCAGGGCTTTAAAATTAACTAAAGAGCAGGAGAAGGCAGAGGGGAAGCAGCCCTGGAAGGATGCCAGTGGTGTTTCCATGTTTAGTGAGCCCTGGTGCCTTGGAGTCTTCTCCCCAGCTTCCCCAGGACAAAAGGGGCATCCCTTTTGAATGCAGGACTTGCAGGGGTCAGGGTGGTGACAGTCCTGAAACAAGTGCCCATGAACCCCATCTTGCTAAAATGTGGGCTTGCCAGCAGTGACTTGTAAGCTTTACAACTGCTGCCTTTTATTTCTGGTCGAGTGAAGCGAAAATGGTGAACCAGAACCATTTCTTTCTGTAAACCCTTTCACGTCCACACTTGACCCAAGATAATATTCTTCTGGTTTGCATTTGGTGCTCCCTTGCTGAACACTGATTGAATTAATTAATTAACACAAGCTGACCTCTTGCCTGTCTTGGCCAGGAGCAGGACTTACCCCACACAGGGTGAATCCTCTGCTCTCTTGCCTTTGTGACATGGCATCTTCTACATCCCTTTGCTGGTGGCAGGCATGTCCTCCTCCTGTGCCCCTGAGTCAGCACTATGCTGCTGGCATGCTATTTCAGCTGGGGGAAAAAAAAATAAAGAAAGTTTCAGTATTTAAAGTATTTAAGCAGATGGAAAGCCACAAACTCCAGTCGGTGGAAGGAGCGTGTTTTATGACTAACAAAATATGCCAGGTAGGCCGTTCCGCTTGAGATATTTTCAGGAATATAATCACTTTCACACTTCTTCATAAATTTGCCAGAGTGTTAGTTTTCCCCCATATGGATTGAGGAGGAGCGGCGTGTCATGACTGTTGCATGGCATCTTGGATGCTGTGTCTTCGTGAGGGATTTTTTCTCCTTTATTCCCCCCACCCAGGCTGTAATTGTATGAAACGTTTGACTCACCTCTCCCCATAATTATTGTGGGCAGAGGGTCATCCTCAAACATTTTGGTGAGGGAGCTCCTTGGACGAGGCAGGGCAGAGGAGGTAGAAGTTAAATCTCTAATTTAGATTCCCCCAGAAAAGGACTGGGGTTGGGCTGGAGTGGTGCCGGGGACTGTCCCCAGTGGGGCACCAGCGGGTGACAAAGGAATGCTCTGAGGGAGCCCCAAGGACTGTGTCCTTCCCATTGCACTGCTTTGAATAGATGCTGTAGCATCGTACTGGGGTAAACAAATGCAAAATATTTTGAAGTCATTCAGTCTCGGCTTTGGATTCTTTCTTTTCTTCTTGGTATCATGACAAAATTAAATAAAAGGACCCGTTTTCTGCATGTTATTGATCTTTCACTCAAAATCTGGGCCCTTTTCCAGGAGAAATGAGCCCTTTTGTGAACAAAGAGACAGGCACCTTCCCAACAAAAGTCAGCTTTCAAAGCCAGTGTTCTGTGTGTTTGAAATTTCATGTTTCTGATAGGAAAATACCAATTTCACTCAAATTTGCAGAGAAGTGATGTAGTGAGGGGGAGATGGCCCTGAATGGATTGATGAGCACTTGAAGGCCAGATTGCCAAAGGGATTTAAAAATAAAATGAAAAGCAGCCTTGTCACTAACTTTGAGCAGCTTGTGTTTGAATTGACCCATGGCGTTGGGCTGGAGCTGGCCCTGCTGTTCTTGTCCCTTGGGGCCCTGGAGCCTTCTTCAAATTCCATGCTCCTGGCAGGAGGACTGAGCCCATCTCTCCTGACCAGATCTCCAGCTCAGTGCTTTATACACCTTTTTTTTTAATGTGCTTACTGGAGCCAGATTCTGAACTGGTGTGTGTTGGTTGTGCTCTGTTACCTTGGTTGAATGCCCTTCTGAGAGCTGCCTGCTCATGTCTCAGACAAGCTGGGCTTTGCCAGTACTGTTTTACAGGTTAATTTGTCAAATCTCTGTAGCTTGATTATTGTTAGTGAAGCCCGTGAGAATTGCTTGGGAGGAGATGTGTTATTACTCTCCCTTGAGCTGTGCTAACAAATGCAGGCTTAGCTGTTGGGCAGGGCTGCCAGGCTGGGTACCCTAAACATGTTCATAGCTCTGCCCATCACTGTAACACCTCAGTGTGATGAAGGGGGCTGTGTTCACCTCCAGTCCTGCTGCTGCATCTTTTGATAGCAAGTTTTGTTCATATTTTCTTCCTGGGCCAGTAGTGGTACTTCAGCTTTGGTGTGATGTGGAGGGGATGAAGGTAGCCCTGGCTCAAGCACATTGTTGCCAAGGCTGTCCATCACAGAATCATGGAATAGTTTGTGTTGAAAGGAACCTTAAAGATCATCTCATTTCACCCACCCTCCCATGGACAGGGATACCTTCCACGAGGCTCGAGGCTCCATCCAGCCTGGTCCTTCTCATCTGCTACGTGAAAGTTTTGCCTTGTGCTTGAGCAGAGAAGTTTCCCCCCCTGCCCCAGTGGGATTGCTCGTGGGGTTTTGCTGCCTGGCAGTGTGTGTAAGCTTGCTAATCTTTGGAAAGGCTTGGTGGTGCTGACAGGCGGTGCAGGAGAGGGGGGCAGTAGGTGGATCGTTTTTAGCAGCGTGCATGCACAGAGCAGACAGCTTGGGCATGTTCCAAAACACTTCCCACGCCCCCAGGCTGAATTTTAAGGAGCTGGGGCATCTGCACGTTCAGAATGCTCTGAGGTGGGGGGGGGGAAGAAGGAAAAAAATCCCAAAGGCAGGCAGAACACCCAACGCGTGGAAGGGGCAGGCAGCACCCAAAGGCTGATGTCTTGCTGCGGAAGGGAGTTTGTTGCAAAGGCTGAGCAGCTCCAAGCCACTCTCTGGAGGGGCAGAGCACAGGTGAGCATGGAGCAGCAGGCACTGACTTGCCTGGTGGCTGCTCGGAGGCTGATCTCGCTCTTGGTTGAGTGGGGGGATTGGGAAGAGGAGCTTGAGTTACCCAGGAATGGTGCCCGGTGAGTGCCTGTTCCTCCTGTCCATCTGGGGTGGTGCAGCCTCTGAGGAGCTCCCAACATTTAGGGGGCCCAGAGCCTTGCAGTAAGATGGGGGTTAGTGGAGGGGGGGGTAGAGCTGTCTTCCTTATGGTGATGGGAATGAGTCCTGTGCTCATCCTACCTTTGGTGTTTCCAGGGCTGCCTGGGATCATGCCCATTAATTGCAGGATTTCTTTCTCTGGGGAAGCCCTGCTATGCAGGACCAGCCTCACCCCTCCTGTATCTCCCGGGGAAGCTGGAACAAGCAGGCAGTGGGCAGGGATTGATGCTGGGAACATGCCAGCCCTGGGCTTTTACCGGCTGGCTGAACGCTATTCCAGCCCTACCCTGGGGCAGGGTGGGATATCCAGCCCCAAAGGGGGAACCTCTAGGGGATGGAGGACAGCCTGCATGTACAGTCTGTTGAAATCCTGGATCCCCTGCATTGATGATCTGGGGTTCCCTTCTGAGTTCTGGTGTAGTGCAGGATCAGTAGCTTCAGGCTGTGAAAGTTGGGAGGTTTCAGTGCTGGGTGCCCAGAGCAGCCCTGGTTCTTGCTGTTGCTGCTCCCTTGAGATCCAAGATCTCTGCTTCTAGTGATGCAGGGCCTCCGAGGTTTTGGACTGGAGCATCAGGAAGGAGTGAGTGTAAATCCAGAGAGCCCAAGTTGCCTTCCACGTTCCTCAAGTCATGGGGCTGGTCTGTGCTCTGTGGTGCAGGATGGGGAAGGTGCTGATCTGCATGTGCCATTGGCATCCTGGTGTCGCAGCTGGTGAGGAGGATGATGGTGTGACATCCTGACAGCCTGGAGCCATCTTTGCTGGGTGGCTGGGCTCTCTTGGCTCCCTCCCATCCTGCTGGGCCAGGCACTAGGGGATGCTCCTCCTGGAGCATCACGTGCAAGAGGAGAATCTTCCCAGCGGTCGCTCTCGGCTGCCTCCCGTGCTGCTCAGCAGATGGTCACCCTGGCATTGGGCATCTCGAGATGTGCCCTTGTGCTCTAATGAAGCTGGTGGCTTATTTAAACATGACTTTTGCCTGGTGGCTGTAAATGGCAGTGAAGAGACAGGGAAACTTGTGAGGAGCAAAAAGTAACGAAGTCCAGGCATGGAGAGCTAAATGCCCCCAAGATCAGAGGTTTTTCTCATTTCCTTCTGGGAAGGGAAAACTTCTTGGGAAGCCTCCACTTCCTAGGCATCCCTCCAGAAGAGGCTGAAGCAGACTCTGAGTTATGCACTTCGTAAATCTTCTGATACCAGCAGAAGTAGTGCTTTCCTACCATGTCCTCATTCACCTGGTAGCCTCATGGCAAGGAGCATCCTCTTGGCAATTGATACATTTCTGGGGTTCTTCTGTCCTTCGTCCTTTGGGCAGGCAGGGGGTCCTTTGCACCTCTGGCACCCATGGAAGGAGAACAAGGCCCTTCCAGCTCTGATGCTAAGCACAAGATGCTCTGTTGTGTGCCCTGGAGCGAAGAGGAGAGGAGAAGGAGGGAAGCAGAGAGGGATGGGCATGGACCCAGGGTGCCCCAGGGGACTGGCTCATTTCTGCTAATTAGGTGTGTAACCAGCCAAGGCACAGCCCGACTCCTGGCAGATAATCACCTCGCTGGGTGCAGGGATGGGAGCGGAAAGACTTGCTGTCCACAGGGACTTTAAAACCTCCCCATTCTTGAACTCATTTGGGAAAGACAACTCAAAAAGAATAATATGGATATATATTTTAACAGGGCTATTTCTGCCAGGCAGGCAGGCCAATTTGTTACTGAGGTGACACATTTGGTTTTAACTAAAAGAATCAAGTTTTTGTGGCTTTTCTCCTTTTTCAGTTCTTAGGGCAGGGGATGGCTAAGCCATGGGAAGGTTGGGGGCGTGCATGGGATTTCTGGCTTCCTCATGGAAGCCTCTCTAAGCTCATGGGTGGTTCATACAACATGGGGAGAAAAATAAATCTGCAAGTGATCCCAGTCTGCCCATTGCAGTTCAGTGAGGGTTCCATGGGGCCAGGTTATCCTGCCATACCTTGGCTGTACAGATGCTGCCTAAGGGCTGCCAGGGGTCCTGGCCCCAGGGCTGGCTGCTGAACAGCCCTCTGGAGCTGCCTTGCAGGCCCCTGCCAGCAGTGCCAGGGCTTTGCCGAGCAGTGCTGTCCCTCATGTCATTCTTGTGCCCCGTGGGTGGAATTGCTGCTGGCCAAGAAGCATCTGTGCTCTCCTTGCACCTCACATCAGGGCCAGGGACCTCGTCAGCTGCCTCCATGTCCCTCTCTCTTCCGATTATCTCCAGTTTTTCAAATGTTTGCCTAATTTTTTTTTTTTTAATTTCTTTTATTTTTTTTCTGGCTTGAAGGGAGGAATGATTGTATGAGTCATGATGAGTCCTGACAGCTCCCTGTGCACCCTGCCAGGCTCTGCTGAAGTCGGGGCTGAGGGGCAGGCTGCAGTGAGTGCTGCCTGCACCGGTCCCATCAGGGGGCGCAGGGTGGGATGTGGGGCACAGGCAGCCCAGTCTTTTCTCCCTTATGACCCATTAACTCTTTGCACTGTGATGCTTTGCATGGGCTCTGGCAAAGCTCAGGTCTCCCAGGGGGGATTGTGGGCCTATTTGTGATTCTCCTTGGGAGAGTGGAGGGTACATCATGACACAGGGTGGCAGGAGGGCAGCAGGGTGGGAACAGCTTGGGCTCAAAGCCCAGTGTAACCCTGCCTCTCTCCATTGGCTGTAGTGGATTTGTGGCTGTGCCAAGCTGGGGGGAAGGTTCTTGGCCACATACATGTGCCTTGTACAGGAACAGACTGACAGGGATGACAGGATTGTCAGATCACAGGACTTGCCCTCATTCCAGTGTCCCCAGGATGTCTGCTTCCATGCAGAGTGGGGTCCCAGGCTGATGCTCCCCATGGCACCTCGCTGATGAAGAGGCACTGCCCCGGTACCACAGACTGGTGGGGTTTGGGAGATGATGGTTCCTCCTCCTCCGCCTCCTCGGTCAGGGCTGCGGGTGCCAAACTTCATCTTTCCAGCTGCCAGCCCTGCCTTGTTGGCAGCCTCAGTCCCCCTTCCTCCACACCCCGTCTCCCTTTGGAAAACCAGCAGTAGCTCTTAGTCAGTGCTGCCTCATGGATCATTACTTTGGAAATCCCAGGGGGAAGGGCACTTGCTGACAGTCCTGCCTGGCCACTGCTGTCCTCTGCAGCCCATCACCACGGGCATTCCTCACTTAGAGGACGGGGCCATCCCAACTTCTTCCTCGCTGCTCGAGGATGCTCCCAGTATCTCACTTGTGCTTTTAATAGCCTGAGCCCAGCAGTGCTTCCCAGCAGGCTCACCAGCTGACCTGGATACAGCCACACCATATTTGGGCTGAGCTTCCCTGTTCCCTCCTTTTGCTGGGGCAGGCTGAAAGCATTTTGCTGGCTTGTCAGTGCTGAGGAGGGGACCTATTGCACCCCGGCTTCTTCCTACAAAGACACAAATATCCGTCATCTGCCTGCTCTTGCGTCAAGTTTTTCCAGTCCAGGCTGGGTAAATAGGGATTGCTGCGAGCATGCACCTCCAGATCTCTGCTCTGTGGGGGTCTCTTCTCTTTAGGAGGTGTTTTTTCTCTGAGATGTAATTCTTTGGAGAGGAAACAGGGACAAATTAGCATCCCCGGCATTTCTGGCTTTTCCCTCCCTTGTTTGCCTGCTTACTTCCCCTGCCTTCTGTTTTTAAGAGATTCAGGTCATGCCTGGAATTAGGACTCCCTGAACTGCAGTGAAACAGCGTTTAAACTGCTTACCATCGATTAGATGGAGTGGTTGAGGTTTGGTTTGTCCCCCACCCCTGCCCTCAGCTTGGGATGGGTGTTCACAGCACAGCACATCACATCACATCACTCTTTCTTTCAATGCCTTCACCATCATGGGCTGCTTTTCTCTGCACAGGTGGGTCTGGGGGCCTGGGGGGCTGCTCCTCGCTTTTCACACCTCTAGCAGCCAGATGCTTTCCATACAGAGACCTTGCAGGAAGGCATTTTATTTAGCCGGCGTCATTTATCGCAGTGCTCCGGCTGGGATTAGACACAGATAAGACGATCAATAAATCCTCCTCTTGGCTGAGATGTGCCGTGAATTTTTCAGGGGAGGGTGGTGAAAGGAGGGCACCTGTTCAAAGGCAGCAAGACTGGCCAAAGGTGAGGGAGGGGACAGCCAGTGCTGTGGCACAGAAGGGGCCCTGCCACGGTCCCACTGCTGGTTTGTAAGGATGTGTATGTGGTACAGGAGACAAGAAACCCTGCGCTGCCGCTGTGGCTGGTGTGACTGTGCTGCTGGAGAAAGTAGGTCAGGCTGTGCTGCAGAGCCTGACACGAGTCCCCAGCACAGCAGGGCACCCACCTCTCCCCACATCCCCCCTCAGCTGCTCTGCTCACACAGCCAGTCCCAGGCCGAAGGAAGCTGCTGTGGGGCTGCAGTGGCACCAACCCCTCGCCCTGGTGTCTGGGCTCTGTGCCTCGGTCCTGTGTGTCTCTCAGTGAGGGCAGCAGCGTGGGATCCGTGCAAGGGGAGAGGCAGAGCTAAAGGGAGGACAGAGCAGGAGGAGATGCTGTGCTGCATCTTCCCTCTCTGCCTCTATCCCTCCGGTGGCCTCCTGGCTCCCCTCCTGGAGGGATGCCTTTCTATGCTACTCCAGCATCAGAAGGGAGCAGCTTCTCCATCTCCCCAGAATTTTGGTGTATCTCATTAGCTGGGTGGCACAGCCCCCCTCCCCTCCTTCTGGGAGTGTTCTCTGCATCAGGGGGATTTAGAGGGGAAGTAAAAATCGTTAAAGGCATAGTTTAATGCCTAAATCTTCAGAGATTTTGGGTGCATCGCTGGGCTCTCAAAGCCTCCGTTGAAGGGTAAGGGGAGACAGGGTGAGTGATGGGGGTCCTGTGGATAGGGCTTAGGTGGGGCTGGAGGATGTCCCAGTTTGGCTCAGAAGGATGGCTCAGTGCATCACCACTTCCAGGAATGTTTCTTGGCTTCAGGAGACAGGGGAAAATTATGATGTTCTTTCAAGACGGAGATGTTCCAAGTGCAAATCTGGAGCGTTTCCCTGGTGCAGCACTTGGCTGTAGCTGTAGAAACCTTTTGTGAGCTGGAGGGAAACTTTGGAATGGCCTTTGCCACAGAACGAGGCTGGGCTTCTGCTCCTGGCTGTGCTGTAGGGCTGGATCACAGATGCAGGAGCATGGCTTGCTGCAGTCGGGGCCTGGAACTGCCAGGCTTGGGGAGGTGACAGCTACATGCTAACTGGGCTCTGGTGACGTTGGAGCCATGACCCAGAGGGTAGAGGTGGGCAAGGATGTGGTGTCCTCCAGCAAGGACGTGGTCTGATCCAAGAGACTGATGGTGAAGATGTAGTGAGCCAAGCAGGGAATAAATTGAGTGTGTACATCACAGGTAGGTCTGGGCTTTATTGATTTTCAATGAAAGGCTGTGTCATGAATTTTTCTCTCCCAACTGTATTTGCAGCAAAGTTGCAACTTGTCTCCAAGCTAACCACTAACTAGAGAGCTCATTTTTCCCCCCAGGAGATGCCCTGGGGAGAGGCAGGTTTGCACATGGTATTTTTAAGCGTGTGATGGATGCAGCAGCTTTACTAATGCTGTGCCAGAAGAGAAAGCTGGTATTAGCAATGGAAAATGTTATGTCCAGCACTTCAAGTGACTTATCATGAAGGGGATGCATGTGTGATGCATCTTATTTGATAGGCTGCTCTGGTATCTGTCTGCAGATGGTGTCCTGATGTCCCCAAGAGGGACAGGGCATCAGCTGGGCGTTGTCACTACTTGTGATGGTACTTGCCTTTCCTTCCAGTGAGGGGAAGACTCTAAAAGAGACCAAATATAGTCCCTAAGGCAAAACCCTTTTGGAAGCTGCTGAGACATCCTGTTGCATCCTGCTTTTAAACTGGTGTTCACAATTTGGAGTGTGTCTTTAATCTCAAAGTTGTTTTTAAACATTAAAGAACATTTGGGAATGGTTATAGCACAAAATGTTTTTAGGAGGCGTTTCTCCCCATCTTCAGAAACTCTTGCAGATCTTTTTTGCTTCCTATTGAATGTGTTGAGAATCTGGGTGAAAGCATTTGGAAACCAGCTGAGGGTTTTAAAAACAGATAACCTGTGGAGAAAGTTGTAAAGGCTTAGAATGGTTTGTCTGGAAAAGAGGCAATGGAAAGGAGATGTTTGACTAGAAAAGAGGTGATGGAGAGGTGTTTTACCCAGTTTTGGGTGGTGCTGTGCAGTGAGATGTGCAGCCACAGTGGTTTGTGTCCTTGCAGGGTTGGAAATTTTGTTGGGAATGCCCTGGAAGGGTTAACTCTGGTTCCTGCTGGATGCACTGAAGATGAAGTGGAGCAGTATGCAAATCTATCCACTTTCATAAACTGCTTAATTAGGCGAATGTTAATGAGAAGTTAATTACTGTTGTGCCGGCGAATCCCACGGAACGGAGATTATGTTTCTCTTCAAACATCCAGTCTTAATTATAACTTGCACGTAATTCCACTGTCTTGCTTGGGACAGAGCTGGGTAAGGAGGACGAGGCGCTGCCCGCCCACAGCGTGTCTGCCCTGCTCACCCCCCTGCAGTGGTGGCTGTGGATGAGCAGGGATGGAGCCGTGTCTGTGGCCTGGAAACAGTGGGGGTGGCTGTGGCCGGAGGCTGGGAGTGCCTCCCTGCAGCTGTGGGTCCAGCTTAGCAGCCAACCCTCCAGGTTTGTGTTGTGAGCGAGTCAGGGTGGAAAATCTCATGTCACGTGTAAAAGCTCACCTTCTTTTCCTTTGTGGGCTTTGGAAACCTTTGGGAGGCCCCTGTTGGTGCTCCAGGGATGCCACATTGCTCTGCTCCAGCGGTGCCTGCCCCAAACTGGCCAGTCTGGGGCAGGGGAGCCTCAGGAGATGCACATCCAGCGTGTGCCCAGTCCCTCCCTTGATCGCTTTCTGTTTCTACTTGCCTTGGCTTTCCCGCATGGACTGCAAATGCATTCTGTTGCCTGTGATTTCCAGTTCCTGTGGGGATTTTTGTGGCGTGTTGCCAGAGGTCTTGCTTCCACAATGCCTGGCACACGTGAATATTCTTAAAATATGGCTCCAACTTGGAGATCAGCAAGAGATCACTGCAGTGATGAGCAGAGAAATGGCATCCGTGTGAACACTTATTATAATTGTTTTACATCTGTTTTATTAAAGTTCAGGCTAATATAATACTTTCAAATGAGGTGATAGCAAGCCATGTAATGTGCCTCCTCAGGGGGCTCTGACTGGTTTTCCTCTGTGTGCTGCTGGTGGCTGCTCTGGGCTAACGGCAAGGTTCCCTTGGTTGTTGCTCATCACTGCCAGCAGCATGGCAGAGAGGACAGCACTGTAAGGCTCAAGCATGAGGTTTGGGCTCTGTCAGGGCTGCTTTGATACCCATGGGGACTATTTCTTCCAGTGGTCAAGCTTTTTCCTAGGGCGGTGTTTGCTGGTGGTGGTGGTGGTGGCAGAGCCCATGGGCTGCCTGCTTTGCTCCTCCTGGCATGAACCCCTTCCTTCATGTCCCCAGTGAACAGGATTTTAATCACACACAGTACACCCGCACACCTCAGAACTTGTCACCAGGATCCTGCAGCTGAGGGCGGTGGCAGTCATCATCTCAGGCCCTTTCTGGTGGCTGGTGGTGTCTGGGTTTATTTGAATTTCCATTTCTTGCCGCTGAGAAAGCCTGTAGTCCCCTGAGCCATGATTCTCCACATTGGGTGTTTTCAATTACAAAGAGCGTTAGCTTAGGTTTCGTTTCCTGTGTTTCTTTCTTTTCTTCCCTCTATTCTGACTCTGCTGTTTGATTTCCAGGCAGGTTTGATATTTCCTCTTCCAGCAAGTGGGCAAGCCCTGGGGACTTTGATGGGCAGCTGGCTCCAGTGCCAGTTCTTTGATTGCAGGTAGTGTCCCTCTGTGAGGGCTGGGCTGGGCTGGAGGACCAGGAGCAGGCAAGCTGGGGACTGAACCCATGGCAGGGGCATCACTTGGGCTCCAGCCAGCTCTGTGTGCTTCCTCCAAAATAGTCTGAGCATGAATTTTTTTGTCTCCTAAAAAGCTTTTCTAGCAGAAGGAATGTGTCCAGCAACCAGGGACTTTTGCCTTTTTTCTTATCCTCTGCATTCTGCATCTCTCAGTGTTGAAGTCTGTGTTAATTAATTAAGAATTAATTCATTGCAATTCCTTTAATTTTTAAAAATGGCAAGATCCAGCCATGAACCCCCTCACAGAGCTGCCTGCTGCTCCCTCCTCCTCTCTTGCCAAGCAAATCTTGAACAAACAGAGCCCTGCTGCACAATCAACAGCTGCGTGGGAGGCAGAGCCAACGCTTTGCATAGGATTAGAATCAAATACAACATGTTTGGGCAACATGGGGGACACCAAAGCCAACATGAGGGGGCCTGAGAGAGGCTATCACCTGCTTCAGGCCCCTGCTGCTGAAATGCACCCATGTGTCAGTGGCTCTTGTGCTGCTTTTTCCATCCCCCAAATACCAGGAGCAGGTGCTGGCAGGACCAGGTGTTCCAGTGGAGCCTCACTGGGTGCCAGCACCCAGGGTGGGTACCCAAGGGGAGGATCACAGGCAGAGAGGGAGGCAGGAGAGAAGCAGGTTGCTCTCAGTGTTCTGCCTGCAGCCGCCTGTCGCTTCCAATTGCTGAGCCCAGCACCTGCTGGCTTTGAAATAAAATAAAGGGCAGAGATAGGAGGAAAGAGGGTTTGGCTCAGTGGTGTGTCCGGATTAGCCTTACTGTGCTGGCAGTTGGGTGTGGAGTAAATCCTTTCCCACAGCACCCTGTGTCTTTACTGAGTGAGATGTTTGGGGATAGATTAACATTTTTCATACATTATCATGGCAGACAGAGGCAGTGCAAAGGTGATAAATGAGAAAGTTTGAGTTAACAAAGTGTAGTTGTCTTTCACTAGGGGGGAACGAGTTCCCTTTACCTCCAGCCATTGGACTTGTGCAGTTGCGACTGCTCTGGCCCTTCCTTTTTCTTTCTTTTTTAATGCCTGATAATATGTTTCTTATTGAGCTTCCCTTGCCAGGTTGATGGCACACTAGTACTTGCCTTGTCTGGACATGGGGCGTTCATGCTAGTGCTGAGTGTGTGCATGGGGATGCTGGGGATGGGGACAGGGATGTTTCCGACAGGGACACGGTTCAAAAGGGGATGCTTGGGTCTGTAGGAGCAAAGCCCTACTCCACCAGGCAGAGGAGGTGGGAGAATTTACTCCTCAGCAATCAGCCGGAGTCAATAATGCAGGTCTTCAGCAAGAACCTGCAATATTAAATAGTATTTTAGTGAAAAATACATCTGCTGTTGAGCTGCCTCGTGGCCCAAGATGCACACGTGGTTTTTGGTTCCACAGTGGTTGCTCCAGGACCTTTTATTTTACAAAAAACTAGAATCTATTTTTAATCCTTTCAGTTCCCTCCTTTCAGTCTTCTCTTGTCACTAAGCTGTTGTTGAGCTGCAAAAGCTCAGTCAGGGTTTGGGAGAGGCCAAGGACCAGGCTGTGTGCCCACCTTAGAGCCTGAGGACAACCCATCCCTGCATGGTCCCTTTGCCCAGTGACCCTGGCTGAGGCCAACCCACTCAGGGCTGCTTTGCAAAGACAGGCTGAGCTGTGTCTGGCTGCCATTTAGTAGCTTTAGCTTTTCAAGGAGGGAGGATTTTTTCCCCTGCCAGATTTAGGGCAGACCAGGCAGGATCTTCTCAGCCTGGATTTCAGATTGTCTAATGGCAATCCTGCCTGGAGGCAGAGGTAAAGGCTGGGTCACAGTTTGCTCTTTGCTAGTGCTTTTCTCATGGGGATTTCTTAGCAATTCCCAGAGAAACCAGCCACTGAAAAGCCCTTCCTGGCTGGCGAGGAGCAGAAGGTGCTTGGGAGATGGACTAAGGTCCTGTGCAGAGTATTTGGTGCCAAAACCTGCTGCTTGGTATATTTGAGCATCCTCAGGTGTGGAGTTCGTGTGTATGGACAGTGCTGGCCCTGCCAGTGCCATGGGCAGCCCCCAGAAGCTGCCTTACTTTTCCTTGCCTCTGCTGCCACAGAGCCCCCATTTATCTAGAGCAATGAGTGACCTTAGAAAAATAACAATAAAGAAAAGGTATGTGAGAAACATCTGTGAAATAATAACAAGATCCCAGGGATGGAACTGCTTTCATCTGGGAGCTCTTTGCTAACTGCGTGTTCTTCCTGTCCCTCGTTAGAGAGGGAGCCAGGCACCGATACCGGCTCAGATCTTCCTTTCCTTTCAAGATTCCCTGTAGCATCCCGCAGGCCAGTGAGCCTGGGCCCTGCCAGCACATCCCTCCTGGTGCCTGCTGCTGAGCTGGTTTTTAATCCCTCTAATCAGCCCTGCATCCAAGCCCAGTGGCAGTGGGCGAGCTGGGATCCTCTGGGACTGTCTGTACTTACCTGCCTCCTTATATCCTGAGAGAGAGAAGTGGAAGGGGTGGGAGCTATGGAGTATGGAAACCCCATGTCTGGCCTGGCTTTGTAAGGCTGATCTGCCAGCTTTGGAGCTGCCACCTCCCAGCCAGGGGAGATGCTGCTTTATGCTTGTGCCAGGTCTGCTCCAGACCCCTGGAGAACACACAAGCAGTGCAAGTGCTGGCAGGCGCTTTGAGCCTTTCCAGCTGGCTGGAAAATGTCCGTCAGAACATCTTTTGCTGGGAGAAATCTGGTTTGGCCAAAGTAAAACATTTGTGGGATTCTGTGTGGAAGCACAGGGAGGTTTTTGATGCTCTCACATGAGTGCTGAGGAATGTGGGCTCTCAGAGCTGGACTAGGGGAGAGCTGCCCCTGTGAACATCCCCAGAGAAGGGTAAAACACCAAGGGACCCCACAGGTAGGTGGGAACAGGAAGGAAGATGGGGGGCAGCAGATACATGGAAAGCCCAGTTCTGGCCATGCTTTGGGCAGAGCTGGTGTTTTCAGTTGAAGCCCACATTGCTCTGCATTGCTCTGCTGCCTGCCAGGCTGTTAACATGTGGTTATTTGCACATGGCTTTCAGCATTGTCCCTGGTTGGACTTTTCCTATAATAAAATAATTTTGCTGCTCCGGAAAGAGGCTCTTCTGTAAGCCAGGATTAAGGTGTATTTCAGTGTTTGCCTCTCGGTTCGTGGTGAAGGGAGGTGTGGTTGAATGGTGCTGCAGCTGATTTTGGGGCTCAGTAGTTGAAGTGCTTTGGGTTGAGCTTAGGAGATGAGGGATTTATGCAGATTGCTGGAGCTAAAAAGTGGGGTTGTGGAGGAGGAGCATTGTCAGACCCAGGCTATATTGTTGAGGTGGGCTGGGGGTCTTGCAGGCTTGTTGTAACCTTGGAAGTGAAGGGAGCAAAGAACTTATGATCATCTGAAGGCACACTCGGACACTGGTGTAACGTGATGTCAGGTGTGGATATACACATTTACACTGTGGTATATGAGAGCAGAATGTGGCCCAGGGCCCCTAAGGTGGATGCAGGAGGCCCGAAGCGGAGTGTTCAGAGGCTAATGAAAACACCCTGGTAAATGATCAGCTTTGCAAGCAGCATTCCTGTGTTCTGGAAATAGCGGCACAGTCATACCTCGATTATTCACGCTTCGGCTTTCGCTTTTTCGGATCTTTGCGGGCGGTTTTCAGCGAAACCTCCTTGACCTGTTGCAGCATTTCCCGGGTTGCACACGTGCAGTGCCTCTGCCTTGCCAAGGGGCGGCGCTGGCGCTCCTGGTGGGGCAGGACTGTGACATGGACTGTGACACCGAGCGGGACAGGGGGACGGTGCCTCTCGCTCGCTTGGAGATCGCCCACAGGTCACTCCCTGTGCCCACTAACAGCCGCTGTTGCCTCCCTCACCATCTGGGGCCACAGGCAATGGCTGCTGGCCCCTCACTGTCCCCTGCGCCCAGAAGCGGTGAGTGCGGGACCTGCCATATAAGTCCTCCCCTCCAGCACCGTTGGGGCCGGGGACATCCTGCACCGCCTCCCCCAGCTCCGTGGGGGATGGGGACACCCTCCACTGCCCCCTGCAGTGCAGCGGGGAAAGCTGGGAATCCCAGCACCCCAGTCCCTGCTGAAGGGAGCCCCAGGGATTCCCTGGGGGGGTGGGAAGGGGTCAGAAGAGTTTCCTTTGGCCCCCCTGACCCATCAGAGGGTGTGGGGAGGTGCCCGGACCACCCCCCAGGGCTCCAGGAGTGAAGAGGGTAAGGCATTGGACGTGGCTTATTTGCATATTCATGACACGCCTTTCTTCACGGATTGAGTGATTCACGGGACTGGAGGAGACCCATTCCCACAGGAATTTCGAGGTATGACTGTGTTCTGGACCTTGGAGATCTCTGGAGCAGGAGTGCTCTGTGTGCCACGCAGTGCTGTTATTGGAAAGGATGTCTTCACTGCCCGTCATTTGTGAGTTGGCTCCGTGGACTGTTGCCAAACACATTGCATCTTTTCCTTGACCATTGACAACCCACCTACGTGGAGTGGGTGATGATTTTTTGTTCCTTAACTCAGCTGGAAAAAATTAGTGTCCTTGTGGGAGGGTGGGAAGAGAGAGCGTTGCAGGGTGGCATCTCCCGAGGAAAGAAGCAGATTGCTGGGTTCAAATGTTCTGCTGGAGCAACGTTTAGTATCTCACTGCCATCTCAAGGTGGTCCTGTCCTGCTCCCGCAGACTGTGTTGGACTGAGGATCACTGCCTGGTGGGCTCGGTCAGCTCATTTCCCCCCAGCTCCCCAGGGAGCAGCCTGCAGTGGCAGAGCCCTCTGCCTTCACTCTCAGCAGATGTGGGGATGCTCTTGCTTGGCCTGAGCCCAGCCCAGAGCAGTCAGTCTCTCCTGGATGCGTTACCACTTCTCTAGGGCTCACCCCAAGCCGGGTTTCCCGGCACTGGTGTGGCACAAGATGAGGTGTAGTTCCCTTCTTGGCTTCTGACGCTGTCAAGGCACGGAGTGCTTGCCATGCTCCTGATTGGGAAGAGAAGCATTCTTTGGGCTTGGCACTGTGTCTGTGGATCCCTGCAGAGCTGTGCTGCTCAGGAGGTGGCTCCCCTGGGCTCTGACAGCAGCCGTGCTGGCAATGCCAGCAGCTGCCAGCCTTCCCGCTGCTGCTCCAGCGCAGATTCCCCTCTGTGCTGCTGCTAATATAAATCCCCAAGTCCCTTCCATGCTAGACATGAAGTGGTTGCTTTGCAGTGAATTAGGTTGTTAGGGGCTTTTTAAAGAAAAGAGCTGGAAAGCATCCCCTTGGCCCCAGAATTACTGCCCGAGGGACAGGAGCAGGAAGGAGGGGAACGTGCAGGGAAAGAGGAGACATCAAACAGAAATGGGGAATGTGTTGAGGGGAACACTGTCCTGGATGCCTCCCCTAGCACTGAGCATCTCTCCTTCTGTGCCAACAGCCCCATCACTGCCAAGGCTAGAGGAGATTTGCATTAAAGATGCGATGCTGCTCAGGCTGCCTACCCTTGGCTGTCTTTCACTGGCAGGAAAGCTGTGCAGGAACTGGAATTCTGATTCCTCGGGGACCTCTGTGAGGGCAGCAGCACTTCAGGTCAAGGATTAAACCCATTACAGAGAAGCACCTGGGAGAAAACCCTGGACCTGATGCACATGGAGGCTGATGCATTAAAGCCATTTCCTGTGGAGATCTCCGACTCAGCAGACAGGGAGGGGGTCTCCTGGAGCTGCTCCAGTGCTAACAGCCTGCCTTGTTCATAATCCAGGAGCAGGCTGGTCACCAGACCAGGCTCACCGGAGAGAGAAACCCTTCAGCCTCAGCCTCTCGGAAGCCAGAGGTCCCTGAGCCCCTTCCCCTTGCCGTGGTGTCACGTCTCATGGGGCTGCGCTGTAACCTGGGGCTGTACTGTGTCTCACAAAGGAAAACATCCATTTAGAGTGTTCTCAAGCAGCTCTGACCATAACTGATGTGTGGATTCCCTGGAAGGTCACATTCCTTGCTGCTGTCAAGTGCCTGGCTGGGACATGAGGCATAGGCAGGTGTGCTGTGCCACCTCCTTCCTGGGTGTTGCCTAACAAATGACTGGATGCACAGAGTCTTGCAAAACTTGCCAGATTAGTAGTCCTTTCCCAGAATGGGTACTGGAGTGAAAGCACTCAGCCATTCTGATTTGCTTTCAAAAACATGTATTTTCACTATTGATGTATTTTTCCCTTCTCTTCCCTTCCATCTTGCATCCCCACACACTTCCTTTCATTCCACTCCTTCCTCCTCCTGTTCATGAGCAATTTTCAAATGCCAGGAAGGGTTAGATCTGAGGGGAGAAGGAGTAGCCAAAAGGAAAAAAAATAAGAGGGTGGTAAAATCATTTCACACATTTACGAAAAGAAAAAAAAGAAGGCGTGAGTATGGGGAAAGAGAACAGCTCAAATTTCCAGATGACAAAAATCAACTTCATTCATTTGCCAATGTAATTTTATCAGCTCAGAAAGTTTGGTTGCATTCTGCAGCCCTGTAGTTCCCAGTGGTGGTCCTGGGATCCACAAGTTGTTCCTCCTGCTATGCTGTCCTGGCCTGGCACAGGTGTGGTGTTGGGGCTTTCGTACCAGGAAACCAGGAAAGGGGGATGCCAAGTGGAGGGAAAAGGGGTTCTGGAGAATGTGGCTTTGGATTAAGCCAAACTTGGCCCTAGGAAGAGCAGGGGAGATGTCACAAATATTACCAGCTTCACGGGAAGTCTTTCCTTGCATAAGGACAGGATGGATATTAAACCCATGTTTAATAAGTAGAGTTAAACCCAGCAACAACAGTGCTCACTGGAAACTAGAAGTTCAGGTTGTGATAAACTTTTTAGATGTCAGAATCTCCGTATGCTCAATTGTTTTTTCGTTTCACTGGGAAAACTGGAAATAACTGTTTTGCCTTGTCCAGACTATTCTTTAAATGTTATTTGTTTGTCTCACTGGCCACACTAACTCATAGGCACTGGAAAGGGGAATTAAAAACCCAAATCCCCAGGGAAGGGTTTCTGAGTGGTTCGCTGCTGTCATGCAGAGGGTGTTGCTGGAGGACTGATGCTCTGGCTGGGTTGTCTCGCACTGAAGTGCTGTCTCCTTCATGCCATGGAGCTTTGGAGAAGACTCCAGACAGGAGGAGGGTGGGTACCCAGCAGCAGGCATTGGCCTTCCTCTCTCCCTGTGGGTGAGGCCAAAATTTTTGTACCAGGCTGGCATTTCACACTTTGGCGAGGGTGACATTTTCTTTGCAGCTTTCCCATGTTCAAAAGCTGGCATTTCACCCCAAGAGGAAGATGGTATTTATAAGGCAGGGCACTGGCATTTCATTCTTTGTTGCCATCCAGTGATTCAGACAAGGTCTCTTAGCCAGAAAGGTCAGCTGGGTCTCTGCTGTTCTTTGCTGCTTTTCATCCTTTTACCTTTTTTTCCCTCTGTGGGAAAGAGGGAAAAACAAAGTCAAGACACATGCCAGAACTGCTGATTGCCACTTTTCTTGCCTTGAAAATTGAGGCAATTTTATGCCATGCTGCATAAAAGCAGTCCGTCTTGCAAGGGTGTCTTTGGTAACGTCCTTACTTTGCTTTGAGTTCCGGAGTGACACCCCTAAGCCTGGTGCCAGGGCAGAGTGGGTCAGCATTTGCCCCCATGCTGTGCCAGGGTCACCATTGCTCTAGTAATCCTGTATCATCCTCTTTCTTGGAGCTGAAGCCCATGTGAGCCTTAATGTCTTTCAAAGATCCTAAAACTGCATCTTTTCTGGCCAAACACCGGGTTTTATCCCCAGGGTGGCTCTGGGGCAGGTGATGTTGGATTGCCCCTTCCAGGAATGAGGAGCAGGATGGGAAAATCAAATCTGGGTCCTCAGGATGATTATGGGGCTCTTGTTGGACAGGGGCAATCTAGACACTGCCAGGGCCTGGGAAACATAAATAAAATCAATAAGAAGCTGTTAAATTGTGCCTGAACCTTGCAGGGAACAGCGTGGGGAGTGCTGGCTGCAGAGATGTATCTGCTGCCACTCCGCGGGCTGTGGTACATTCATTAAGCATCTTTAAGATGGATACACCCCCCAGTTCACCTCCTGTGAAAGCCTGGGAATTTATTTCCTCCTGAATCGTGCCATCAATCACTGGTGACAGGACCGCCTCGGCACCGTGTGGCTCATCCGCCGAAGAGCCAGAGCGGCATCAGGCTGGCTGCCCTGCCACATAGGGAGGGACCCCCATGCACTCGCTCTGGAGAGGGGGATCCCATTCTCTTGCTCTCAGCACAGCCGCTGAGGGAAAGGCTGTCTCATGCTGCAAATGCCTTCATGCACCTTTTTCATGCTGTTCAGAAACCCGTTGCCTTGTGCCTGCCTGCAGCTGGTACCCTCTACCCTGGGCCATCCAGCGCTGCCTGCATCCATCTCTGATCCCTGATGATCTCTGATCCCTATGGTGTGGAATGAAGTCGATGGTCCCTCATCTTCTCTCCCCTCTGCATGTCCCACTGCAGTCCTGGCCCCTTCCTTGGCACCCTGGCTCTACTCCTGGCCCTGTGTTCAGTGCTCGCCGGGTGGATACCGGGAGCTCTCAGGGCCCTCGCTCTGCATGTGAATGTGAAAGCCTGAAGTCTTGGCAGAGGAATTTTGCTGTGCCTGACTTGATTCTTGTAGCTTTTATTGGAGCATCGAGTCAGGAGCATGACAAATCCAGCGGTCAGGGGCAGTGTGCAGGATGCCAACTGATGTCTGGGCTTCTTTGCTTCCCCTCTTTCCTCTGCATGCCCTGTTGGTGATGCCCTGAACTGGAAGAATGTGACAGGTCCACTTAGCAGAAGGAAAGAGCTCCTGGAGAGGGCTGAGTGACCCTCTGCATCCAGCACCCTCTGCCCAACCCTTCTGGGACGCTGTGGTCTTCCTTCCTGGCGTTGACATTTCACCCTCCAGTACCTTCCTTTGTCAGCCAAGTTGCACATTACTTCAATTTATACAGAGGCCTGGGTTTTGCATCTTCCTGTAATTTCTTCTGATGCATTTAATTTTTTCCCCCATATCAGCTGGGAACCTACAGATTATCCCGTAAGAGCAGAATAAAGACTTGTCAACTTTTCTTACGTGCTCCTTGAAATGAAAATAACTTCCTGAACCCCTTATAATGCTTTATTTTCTGCTGCTTCTGCTACTCTGAGGATAATTTGACTGACTAAAGAATCTTGAAGCGAAGAAAAACAAAGAAGATGAAATAGTCTAATAATAATATGTAATGGTAAAAACTGCTCCCGAGAGGCTGATAAGGGCCTGGAGAGTTACAGACAGGCACTGCCTGTCAGGGCAGGTGTGAGCCTGGCTTTTGTTTCCCACCTCCATAAGCCGGTGCTGGGAATGGGGACAGCTGGTCTGTGCAAAAACGGATGTTTTTCAAGAGAAGAAAGATATTGTGTCCCTTGTGATATGGAAATGAGCAGGGAAGTAAGGGCAGGGAGAGAGGATTTCTGATGGTAATGAGGCTTTACACCAGCTTTCTTGCCTTCCCTCCATCCCTCCCTTTCAACTATAGGATGGGGTTTCAAAGGCTGTTGTATTCTTTTCCTTGGATTTATTCGTCATGTTTTTTTTAACCTTGCCTGTTGTGGTTTTTAAAGATAAAAGGTGGGAGCCACAATGAAAGGGAATTTTATGAGGGCTGGGAGGTGTGTAGGGGTTATGTTTACTGATGTGATGATGCTGTGAGCTCTCATAGGCAAGTTAGATGGGCTTGGGATTGCGCTTCCTCTCCCATCTCACAAACCTCAGTGCTGCCGGAGAGGAAGGTGACCTTCTGGCTGGAGCAAAGGCTGATGGTGAAGGCTGGTGCCATCCCAGAGAAGTGTCATAGCTCTGTAGCACTGGTGGAAACCAGCCCCTCTACTGTTGTACTCCACATGAAACTCTTGGATGTTGCTTGTGTGCGTCCTTTTGGCATATGTGTACATCCTCATATACGTGTAATCCTGACTCTTCACCTCCTTTGGAGGAACAGCCTCTCTTCCCCTGGAGATAGCTGAAGTCTGAGTATTCCCCTTGCTCCTAACTCAGTGGCTGTGATAGTCCTTGTGACTGTCCAACAATTCGGTTTTCGTTTAGTCTGTGTTTGCCTAGATTTGGCCTGTAGCTGCCAACTGTGGTCCAGCATTTTCTGCTGCTTTGAGGAGTATTCTATTCTAAACGACTTCCTCGTGTAAAAAGCTGTGCCTACAGCTTGATGGAAAAGACTGGACACAAATTTCTTGTGCAGTTTCTGGTGGAAAACTAAGGTTTGGACTGAGCTCATTGTTTTGTGACATACATGGTCTGTGCTGAGTATGTGGACATTCTCACAGTATCACATTGGTGATAAAGTTGGAAAAGACCTTGAAGATCATCAAGTCCAACCTATAATCCAATTAAAACCTGACATCTATAACATTTATATCATGACCCTCAACGCCTCATCCAGTCTACCCTTAAACACCTCCAGGGACGGCGATTCAACCACCGCCATGAGCAACACATTCCAATGCCAGATCACTCTTTCAGTGAAAAACTTTTTCCTAATGTCAAGTCTAAACCTCCCTTGTTGGAGCTTAAGACCATGACCTCTTGTTGTATCTCCAATGGCCAGAGAAAAAAGACTGACCCCTGCCTGTCTACATCCTCCTCTGCAAGGCCAGTGTTGCGAGCCCATGGATACATGTAGCTCCCAAGATGGGGGGCAGACAGCTTGGATCAAGGGGGATGGTGGGGTTTGGAATGATACAAAGCTGTTTCTGGGCAGTTGCAGGGTTGGTGTTGCCTTTGTGTTGCAGATGGCCACTGAATCCCTGCTGAGCTGGGAGTGCAGTGAGTGCCACGGCAGGGAGGGAAGCCCAGGGTGAGCTCCACGTCAGTGCTTCACATCTGTTGATCTGTGGAATCTCACTGAGCCTCCCAGGGTTGCTGCCTGCCTCTCCTGCATTGAAGGACCACTGAAATATGGCTGCTTGCAGAAAGTGCTGATTCAAGCCCGGCTGACGCTCTGCCAGGCTGCTGCAGGTCAGGAGGGCTCACAGGTCAAATCTGCTTTTCGTACTGTAAGCAGAGATGCCTCATGGTGTTTATTCCGGAGCTCCCTTTTTAGCCAAAGCCCTTGAGCCGTGCTGGTGTTGCTCCCCGCTGCCCTGCAGACATTGCTGCTCAGCTGTTTGTTTTTATCCCTTCCTAATTTTACAAGAAGTGACAGTAAATCTATCCTGTGTGCACAGGACTGTGTGGGGTGTTTGAGCAATCATTCACATCCAGATGTGGTGATAGCTTTGGGGTGTCTTCTGTCAGTGTGGGTTGATGCTGGATATATTGCGCCGTAAAAGTTAATGTTCAGAGTCTGACATTCAATCCAGAAAAGCAGGAGAGCATTTGGCAATGAGCTGTGCTGTGTGGGGCTGTCCCATCGCCATGGGTGCTGGGAGGGTGCCCACGTAGTGCCAGGGATGTCTCGTATCAGAGCTTCCCAGAAACACTGCCACTGAAGGGCTCCTAAGCACAGCCAAGGGTAACTACACAGTTTGTCTCCACATCCCAAAAGACCATTAGCCAGGGAGGAGGAGGAGGAGGAGGGGAAGCAAAGGGACGTGGCAGAGGAAGATAAGGCTGTGGAACGGAGGATTTGTGGGAAGTTGGTGGGCAGTGAATTGGCATTATGCCCCAGCAGGTTCTCATTTGCCTGGCTCTGTGCTGGCTCATCCCCACCCCAGTGTGGGGAGGGAGGATCCCCCCTCACCACGGCTGCACTGCAGGACAGGACAGGCAAGCACCACCAGCCTCAGGGGTGCCCAGGGAGGGGATGCACCCACAGCAGTGAGCTGACCTAGTACATCACGACCAGGGAGTGCAGGGAGTCAGGGTTTGTGGCCCTGGGACCTTGGGCAAACACCAGGTGGCAAAAGGGATAAAGCAGAGGAAAATGAGGTTGCTTCACTGGTGCCCTGTGGGTGATGCCGAGGGAGATGTTCCATTTTAAATCAAACCAGGATCAAAGTGGAGATAGCTCCTCTGCTGCCTGGGGATGTGTAAGGCTGTGTCTGAGCTCATAACGTAAGGGCTGCTGCTGCTAAAGCCATCTCCTTGCTATGCTTAACTCCTCAATGCTCTCAGAACAACCCTATATTTGCTCTGCTTCTTATTACATCGCTTGAAGGAGCTGGAGGGAGATTGCTGTGGTTTCCCATTTGGGCAGGAGTGGTGTCTAGGATTGGGCCGTGCCTGCTTTGAACTGAGAATGATGCTGACTCCATAGGAGAGCTATTTTTGATACTTCCTTAGGTGTGAGGGCTGCAAAGAAGTTTGCTACCCAGCTTCCAGCTCTGGGGCAAGGCATTGGCTCCCTCAGTTCAAACTGCACCTGCCGGGCAAGCCCCAGATGAGGAGCTGGGGTGCAGCAGGGCTTGAGGGCTGCAAGTACAGTCAGGCCCAGTGGGAAGCATCGAGTCTTTCCTCTCCACGGGGCGCAAAGAGACCATCACTTCAGCCAAAGCAGAAATCTTCTGGTGTTGTTATTAGCTCTCTGACTCAGAAATAACAGCTCTCCTCCTGTGCCTCGAGAACACTCAGCAGCAGCAGCACTGTGACTGCTTAAGAGCTTCCCTGTGTCCACTGTGTCCCTGCCACGCCACACCGGGGAAGCCTTTGCACTCCTGGAGTGTGACAGCAGTGCCTGGCATAGGGCAGGAGGGTCCTGATGGTGACATGTTGAGTTTGGAACCACTGGTAGGGGATGAGCCAGGGGGATGTGGCTGCAGGTGTTTGGGCCCAGGGTGTCTGCGTTCACCCTCCACCCTGTGCAAAGCTGACGGAAGGTCCCCAGCAGCAAGGGGACGTGGTGGGATGGTCAGTCACCTGCAGGCCAGACCCTGCTTGTTCCAGCAGTTTCTACAAGACTTTCTGTGTGCTCACATTCCCTTGCTCAGGCCTGGATGGATGAAATGGACTTTGCAGCCCCAAATCCCTTAATCTCCAGTATACTTAACAGTATTAGCCAGACTACGGGAGTCATAGACACCGTAATTGCACTCAGTGGAGGATATGCTCACAATTTCATGCTGGAAGGAAACATGTTACTCATTTTCTCCAGTCTCCCACCCATCTACGCAGAAGTACATGAAAGTCATGATAGGGATACGTAAAACATGCAGAGAAATGTCATAGCTGAAATACAACATGCTCTCCTGGCAATTAACCCAGGCAGCCTTGCAGGAGCTGCGCAGGTTGAAATCTGATGAAAGCAGGGCCTAAAGCTTCAGCTCATCTAGCTACTAACACTAAGTAAGTTATGCTAAGCAATTAATATCCTTTATTTCTTTACAATCCTCCCTTTGTTTCTGTTAAGCATTCCTGATAATACATTTGGAAAAGCTCGCAAAGCCTTTCAAAAAGGATGATCAACTTCCATAATTGTATCTCCAAAATGATTGTAAGCACCAAGCCTGATACATTCCGAGCTAGTACGATTACCACTGGGTGGAGCAGGAGGTTATAAATTCCTGTGGCTGTAGATGACCACCCTAGCAGGGTTTCCCATCAGTGATGTTCTTCGTCTCTTTCCTCCTTCAAATGTCGCACCCTATTTCATCCACATTATGGTGGACAGTGATTAGAGTTCTTTTCCATCAATTCCTACTCCTTTTAATAGTTGATGTAAGTCATCATGTTGTGATAATTTTCTTACCAGCATTAAGATTAATTCCAGTCAAAGTAGGTAACAAGTCTTTAAATAGTGTATAATTAGACCGTAGCAGCTGGTGGGACGTAACAGGAGCTGTATAATTAAAATCATACCCTGTAATTCTAGTAAAGTTACAAATGCAAATATTTGAATGATTACTTGTATCTACAATAATCACCTACAAATATAAAACCACAAAGGATCCTTAAGAAAACACATCTTTTTCCAATCCATATAAGTGCAGTTTCAGGGGTTTTGTTGGCATGTGTTTAAAAAAAGGACAGATATTTTGTTCATTGTCAAGATGTATCTTGGGCTATAATGGTGTTACTTTTACAAATGAAACCTTGTCCCCATCAACATCAACTGTTGGCCATTTGTGTCGACTTTGTGGTATCCATACTTTATGTTCTGTTGGAAAGAGTCCATTGTGATTTTGTGCAACAGTTGGGTATGTGGTGTATCCTGAAGCATTATATTATTAAGACAGAAGCTGTGATCTTATTGTTAACATCAGTTGTGTTGTCCCAAACTGCTTTTTGAACCTCCAAAGGTAGGGTGCCTTCTCTGCCTACCATCATCATTGCAGCCACAGTTGTGTGTGGATACAGCTGAGAGGGGGTGAAAGATTGCCCTGGACCATTCCAAGTGCCTCTACAAGCAGCTGGTGGTCTCATTAATTTTCTCCCACTGAGGCAATATATCAGATAAGAGCCATTGATTAGTCCCCAGTGCTAATAGAGAAGATCACAATGGGTGTTCTAATTTGCTTAAATCACTTGTTGTAGTACTTATTTAGGAGTTTATTTAGTACTTCAACATCTATATCATTTAGGGTTCCCAGTCCCGTCCCTGTAATACCAATTACATCCCTTTTTGTTTGCTTTAAAGGGGGATGAACAGAGAAACGGTAGTGAGTCCTGGCTCAACGCTTCCACAAGTGATGTTAACTGTTAGTTGTGAAACTATTATCTGTCAACATGCAACAACTGGTATTAAGTGTTGTGCAGCAACTGGTAGGTATTAGCAAGGCAATGAGACCTGTCCCTACTGCTTAACTCTGTCAAGCCTAAATTATAAACCTTATCTGACTGACAGCAGGAGGTGAGAGCCTTCCTATCGGGTGTCTCAGGAATGGAGAACCTTGTTCCTATATAATCTGGGAAAACTATCTTCCTTTAGGATTTGTTAACTTTCCTCTAATCCAGATCATCCATCATTCTTATCCCTAGTCATGAGGCAGCAGTCACAGAGTCAATAACACTAAGAGGTGAGATGTCCCACTCCGTTCTTGGCTGATGTGAGAGTTTTTCCAGGAGTCAGTCACTTGTCAGGTGGCTGGCCAGTTACCACCTGCTCAATGTGAAAATGGGGTATCCAACTTCCTTTTCCTAAAATTTTAACAGCCAAATAGGAACATGGTAAGATGGTGTTTGGCCTTTCCCACTTGGGTTCCAGTTTGAAATTTCATGAGAACATGTTAATTAAAATTGCATCGCCAGGTTATGTAACAGGTGCCTGTATTTCCACTGAGCATATTTCTCTTATTTTCAAATCCCTTCTTCATATATAGATGATGTACTGGGTCAATTGGTCTCATCAGATGAGACCAGTAGGTATCTTTACTGGGTATTACCTCCTTTAAGAAGACCCTGTGTGAACCATTCTTGTTGGGGAGGCTTTTACCCAGCCTGATAACTGATATATTATCACTAGGAAGTGTCCTTGGTGCTGCTACATCAGCCAACATATTTCTTTCTCTAATTTCTACAGTGAACTTCATGTGGGCTGGACAACGTTACAGCAGTTTCTTTGCTTAGCTGAGCTAATTCCAGCACTTGTGTATTTCTTCTTCATTTGATACTTTTTTCCCCAACTGTTCCTTCTATAGCATTGCCATTGTATGGCATACCCTGAGAGCATACCAGGAGTTTTTTGTCTCGTTTCCCTTTTCTCAGATGTTCTGTGCGTGTCAGGGATGTCTTTGCCGGGATTCTGCTGTGGTTACACCAAGCAATTAATACCCTTTATTTCTTTATAAGGTGAGGAGCCAGTCCCTCATCTTTACAGCTGGGTGTTTGTATGTCCCATGCCGAGTGCTGCTGCTGTTTGCAGAGCTGATAACTGATGGCAGGGAAGACTTGACTGTCTGAGGAATACTTATGCAAACAAACACAATGGCTTAATAGGGAACACCCGGAGAAATCTCCGAAGAGAGTGCTGTAAATTCCCCTTCACGTGGATTTATGGGAGGTT
Organism: Pitta sordida; assembly: GCA_013390025.1. NCBI lineage: Eukaryota > Metazoa > Chordata > Aves > Passeriformes > Pittidae > Pitta > Pitta sordida. Next base: position 204,346 of record WEKX01012669.1, read on the forward strand.
TTTCTCAGATATTTATGGTTTTCCAGGTGCATTGTTGTTACTCTTTAGCACAGATTTTCATAGTGTGCTCCAGGAGCTGATGGGAGGGGAACAATGGTGGGGCAGCCTGTGTTCTTACCAGGATGGGAGCAGCTTCTTAATCCCTGTGTTGTGCCAGCTGTGCACCTGGAGAGGCTGGTGAGTGGAGCTGGGTGAGTTTAGGTGGCCCTGATCAATTTAGATGGTCCTCATGCAATGTAAGCTCTGGTCACCACCTTCCCACTTGTAGTGCTGCCCCATCCCACCCCTGCAGGGCTGGGCCCCATCGACACTCCCCCAGCACCTTCCCAGAACACCCACTGCTGTCCACAGCCACCCACTGAACCACGTCTTTCGTGTCCTTTCCAGGTTCCTTGCCTGGCTGGCAGGTCCTTGCAGGATTACGGCTCTGGTAAGTGCAATCCTGTTTTCTCCTTGCTGAGTGTGTGCTGGTGTGAAAGGCTTGTGTGGGGCAGTGGGGCAGGGCACCAACTCTGCTCCCCAGGCAGGTGGAGGAGTCTTGAGTGTGCCTCTCTTAAGGAGCCAGCTCCCGGGATATTTCAACCCATCACAAGTTATTTCCCCACTCTGTAAAAATAGGCTGAAGTGCCTTTATTGCTGGCTTTCCATACCCTGCAAAGGGAAACTGTGTGGGCATCTTTAATCCTTCTTGGGTAAATTTTGTCAGATGGGAACTGGAGACTTCAATTGAATGATTGGCATCATGATTGCAGTAAAAACCTCGATGGCTCTGCCACCAGGTGGGACTCTGGAGACCTTTGGAACAATAAGGTGAAGTGATGGGTGGAAGGAAAGCACAACGTGCCCAGGGACCTTTGCAGAGGAGCTAGTCTTAGAGGAGCATTTAGGACCTGGAAGAAATGTAAAAGTCAGAGGTTGTAGTCCTGGCTGTGTTACCCGTAACTCTTCCAGAACTGCGCTTCTCTCAGGCCACCTACTCTCCCACCTGTCACCTGGCTGACGTCCTCCTGGGGGACCCAGTGGGTAGGAGGATAAAATTTCTGGGCTTTCTGGGGCTTGAGTCCCTGTGCCATCCAGGGTTTGATGTTTTCACATTTCTAAAGTCCCCGTGGGTTTTCTAACCTTATGTTTAACCCATCAGAAAAGGCCCAGCTTCTGTGCTGGGATAAATTAGCAGGACTGTCTCACAGGCAGCACAGCTGCTGTGTATTGTCATCTTCACCTTTGTCCTCTTGACATGTTCTCTTTAAAAAATACATATTTATCAAAAAAGCATCTTCTCTGTCTGACACTGCCTGTTGCCTTGATAGTTGAGTCCCATGGAAGGTATTGACACCAGTCATGTGCTCAGGGCTCTGCCACCTCTGGGCCAGGTTGCATGGCCTTGTTGAACCTGAGGGGGTTTTTTTGTTTTCTTTAGCAGGAAATGGTTCAGTAGATGGGGCCTAGAATTGTCAAAGGGAGGGTTGTTGTGGTGATCACAGGATTTTGTGTGCTGCTGGCATGACCTTGCTCTGAAACAGAGTTCTGGGATGGAGACTCTCATCAAACCCATGGTTTGATACATCTGGGGTGTATCTAACAATGGCAAGGGGAAAGTTTTGAATCCTGGTGCCTGAGGGACTGCTGTGATGTCCTCTCCTTGTGCATGTGTCTCACCAAGGACATTTGGCATGGCACCAGCTCGCCACAAAAGCTATTCCTCACTCTAAAACTGTGCAGAGACTCTTGATCCATGACGCTTTCCTCATGACCTTGGCCACCTCAGCTGAAAGCAGCTCAGGCCCTTGGGAGAGCAGCCTTGTATGTACATTGTATGTACATGTACAGCATGTGTGTAAATGTAACAGCATTGCTATGTTGGACACTATTCCAGCCCATGGAGAAACTCCAGCCAATGGGTGGATGAACCGACCAAGTGGTTTTTCTGTGTCAGGGCCATGTTATGTTGGGAAGTGAACATACAGCTCTGTCTTCCCAGACAATTCCTGCGGGAGCAGCTCTGGCCACGTCCTTGGCCAGCAGCAAAGAGCAAATGTCTGTGACTGCAGAGAGGGGACAGGCAGGACAGGACCCATCAATCATCAGAAAAGTGGAGAAAGTGGAAAATGGTCTGGAGAAGGGGGCAACAGGGGGAGAAGTGGCCAAGGTGGTAGAATTGCCTCCCCTGAGGTGTGGTAATTGGCTCATGGCTTCTTCTGCCCAATCCTCTTACACCCCTCCCATTGCACTTCTCTCCCTGGATGCAGCCATATGCGTTAGCAGAGATAAAAGCTCTTTTCCCACGCAGGCTCTTCTTCTCCAGCATGCTTCATTATGAGCCAGTGTGGCAAACAGCCTTCCTGAGAGATGCCCTGGGCTTGGCTCCTCACTTTCCTTCCCCTCCACCTGCCTTTCGTCTCTGCTCCCACTCTGCCCCCAGCCCGGGGCTCCCTGCACACTCCTGCAGCCCACGTGGCCTTCATGTGCTTCTGATAAATGAGCTTCATCTGCACCCAGAATTAATAACATTGTCATGCTGGCAGAGGATGAGGCAGCTGTGCTGAAATGCCTGAATCCCTAGCTAATTTATCTCTGAGACTGGATGCAGAGCTGCTCTGCTGCTCCTGCTGCATGGGGACATGCTCTGGAGAGCTGAGTGGTGACGAGGAGCTTCGAGGCCTGGGAGTGAGTGCCTCAGGAGGAGGTATTATCCTGCTTCCCAGAGCTCAGCCATTGATTTTCAACCAGGAGAACCTGGTGGAAGACTTTGTGTCCAGTAGGGCTGATGCTGCTGGTGACAGCCCGGCTCCTCTGAGCCAGACCAGGGAGCTGATGCTCTGGAACATGCTTGGGGACCTGGAGCAGAGGATGAATGAGGGAAATGAATATGAGGGAATTACTCCAGGATTTACAAGTCCATGGTGTTTTGCAGACAGTGGAAGTGGGAGATGCCCAGCCAGGCTGATGTGCCTTGTTCACTTAATTGGTCCATCCCTGCTCATCACAAACCAAGTGTTCACAGTGCCCACAGCACGTGTACTGCCTGTGACAGGTTGGGATCAACATGGAAGACCAGGGCCAGGGGATCTCAGCTGTGCCAGTTCCTGGTAGAGGACGTCTGGAACAGGAGCCAGTTGTGGTCTTGTGCATCATCCTGCTTGCTTGGTGCCAGCTGCTCCTCTCTGTTGCAGTGTGTATTTGCTGAGCAGACCTTCTTCTGCCAGGTCCATCCCTAGGACAGGGTTCCTCCAGTATATTCACTCTGGTCTCAGACTGAGGCCGGACTCAGCTCTGGAGTGCTCACTGGATGCCTTCCAGCAAATCCCAGCAGTCCCTTCATTATTGAAAAGTTGTGTGTTCCTTGTCTGGTCCCTGGTTGGTTTGTCCCCTTGTAGTTGATGGGATCACCTTGGAAGAGATTTGCTGGAGCTACTGTCCAGAAACTTGCTGACAACATGGCAAGTGATTCCTGGTGATGCAAAATAATGGACAGCAAAGCAAAGCACAACGTAGATGCCCCTTAGGGTGACTGATGGTATCCCTCACTGTGCTATCAGCTGGTGGAAGAGGTTGGAAATGTGCTCTGCCTGCTGGTCTCTGAGGGTTTCACACTGGCTTTCTTTGCTCATGCTGTCAGATGCGGGTTTCTACCTCATGCCCCAGCAAAAATGCAGGAAAACTGTTGTCCTTTGAATCTGAGACTCTGTGTTACCCGTGTTTGGTGGTGTTTTTAGAGAAAAGAGGATTTTATCAATAAAAATTGAGGTGATGGTGCTCCCAGCAGCTTGGCCAGACTAAACAATGAATCACTTTTGTAAAATCTCTAAATCTTAATTCATAAGGGAATTAAGTCCCTTAGAACTGCTGCAAGCTGGTGTTCACATAAACAAGATGTTTTGAGGAAGTAGAAAGGTTGTTTTGGTGTGTGTGTAAGGGCCCTGTGGGGTCTCTGGGCATCAGGCACCAGCAGTCATGGACAGCTGAGCAAGAGAGGATGGAAAGCTCAGGCTGAGCATCTCTGAGCCTCCCTCCTCACCCAAATGCTTTAGAGTGGATTTGGGGACTGTAACTGTTTCCAGGCTCTTGGGAGAGGCGTGTGTGTGGCTGTGAGTGGGAGACGCGTTTGACCGGATGTTCATCCTTATTTTAAGTCCGCATGGGCCTGTGGGATATAATACACCTTTCAGTCAAAACAGAGAAAGAACTGCTGTTCCCTTGGCTCAGTTGCATGTTCAGAGTGAGCTGCTGCTGTGGAGGAAAGAGCTCCCATGGGTGCCACCCCTAACCCTGGTGATGGGTGTCAGTGGTCAGCATTGCTCAGCCGTGTTGAGGCTGCCAGCTTCACCAGGCTGCCTTGTTCTTTTCATATGTTCTTGGGTTTTTTTTAAGTTCAGGGCTGCAGATGGGGCTCTGTAGGCTCCCCTTTGCCAAAACATGGCTGGCTTATGCCCTATGTTGAGTTGGAGATGCCAGGGAAGAGCCGAGGAGCAGCTGAAATGTGACGTGGGGATTCAGAGGCACATGGTGATGCCAGTGCAAGAATTGATTCAACAGTCTGGGAAATAACAGCTAGGGTTGCCAAAGTGCCTGTTGAGAAGGTGGTAGGCAGCAGTCCTCAGGAGTCTGGCAACAGAGGATGGCAATGTTGGGTGACTCCAAGAGATGCCTTTGGCTTGGGTAGTGTGAGGAGGAGGAGTGACAAGCAGTCCCAGGTCTTGCAGAGGAAGCTGTGCTGCTCTTGGTGCTGGGACAGGGCGAGATCTGCTGCCAGAGACAGGCCTGGGCAGCCATCACTGGCTCTGCTCAGCATTTACATCCCCTCGGCTGAGAGAGAGCCCAAGCTCTGCTCTAGAGACAGCAGAGACAGCCACCCTCAGGACCACACAGGATGCTCCAGGGATGCTGAGCCACCTTGGCAGAGGAAAGCCAGTTGTGGCTGTTTTGAAGCACTTTGCCCAAAAATATTTTGGGACTCAGAGTTCAGTTTCTGAAAGAACCTGCTCCTTAGAAATTCGGTCAAACTGTCTTTGCAGATCCCCTTGTACCAGAAGCCAGGGCAGCACTCGGGGACTTGTCGTGGCAGGGCCAACATGAGGCCATACTGCTGCCTTTTTCCTAGGTGCAAAAAATGGTGCCACAAATTGCACCAGACTTGTGTTATCCATTAATAGTCCTCTGTTCTCTTCTCCTCCAATCTTTTATCAGTGCCAAGGAACTGGAAGTGTTTCTTTGGGTCTAGTCTGGCCCCAGGGTAGGAGATCAAACACCTTATCTCTCTGTCTCCTGCAGAACCCATATGGTTGTAATGGATTTAGTGGCATCTTGCATTTTCCTCTGGCCAAGCACAAATACCAGTATTTCACCCTGGCACCCAGCAGTGCAAAATCCTTGCACCCACAGATTGGAGAGTGCTGTGATGCACCCACCTGTGCTTCTCTGAGCTCAGCCTTTGGGGGTTTAGGGTGGTTTAAGGGGGGTTTGGTGTGGTTTGTGTGAAGTTTTGGCATGGTGTTTGTTTCCTTGAGCCACTTTCCAACAGAGCTGGAAACAAACCTCCCCGAGGGACTGGTCCTGGCACACTCCAAAGCCAGCCCCAGGGAGCTGAAATAACCTGGTGCGACTCTGCAGAGCCTGATTTCTCCTTCCTGTAATTAAACACCCAGCTGTTGGGATCGTTTATATGTATTCAAATTGAGACTTGGCAGGCCCGGGTACCAGGGAGCTCTCCTTGGTGTCCAGAAAAATCTGCCATGTTCTTAAAGCAAACTCCATCATACCTCAGCCAGGATGGGCAGGAGTTTGAGCATGCCAGAGATGCTTCTGTGGGCTGACCTGGTGAGACTGAGTGGGAAACCTTGCCATGTTACTGCTGATACCTCGCCCATGGGTGTCTCCAGACACTGAAAGGAAGACCAAAAACCCGTAAGGCACATAGGGGCTACATTTTTTGCTGAGATCTTGAAGGGAGAAGAGGATTCAGCATGTGGAGATTTTTCAGGCAGTGCCTGAGCTGAGCCTAAGTACAACTGCCTCAGCCCACTGGAGCTGGCAGAAGATGGCTGATCCTCTGAACCAAACCCCTCAATTCCACGTTTGTCCATTGCCAGCAATAATGCACTGAGAAATAAATGTCACTCATGAAATTTATGGGAGAGCTGCTTTGCTAGTCTCCTTTTTAAGGTTACACTAAAAATTCAACCACATTTTCCCCCAAGAGGGAGCAGCAGGCTGTCACCATAAAAAATGTCCCAATGTGTCACAGAGTGGCACGTGTGCGTGTGCACCCAGGGATCGAGGGGCAGGGCAGTGCAAACAGCACTGCTCACGTGGCTGCTTAGCTGAGAAAAATCGTTATTTTTATACTTATACTTTATATGGCAATTTCCTGGCTGCATAAAAAACCAAACAAATCAGAGTTCCACAAGCTCACAACTGAGTTCCCAGTATAAAGCCTGGCACGTGACTTATTTATGCATCAAAGCATGAACTCCTCACGGGTGCAGGCAGATGTGTCACGGTCTCCTGCTTCTTCTCAGGTAGAGCATCCCGTCCCAAGCAGGACCCATGATGCCAGAGCCCCATGCCACAGGCCTCATCAAGTTGCAGGAGGTGTTTTTTTGAGGTTAAGCAAGGGCTCAGTGTGGCTTTGAGGAGCATTGTCCCTTTCTGCCCCGAGCTGTGAGCTGCGGTTTGGGGTCTGTCACTCCCCACATGCCACATGGCTGAAAATGGCTCTGTAGTCTGGGGGACTTTCATCAGCTCTGGCAGCAGAGCTAATGAGATTAAGGTCTTTTCTCATCCTGCACTCAGTGCTGATTAACATGTCCCTTCTAAGGAGTTCATGAGCCACATCCTGCACAGCTTTGGCTTGTGACGAGGAGCAGGTTGGCTCAGGGAACACGGCTCTCCAAGGGCTGTGGGTGCTGCCTGGCTGGTGATGGGGCCACAGAGGGAGTGGATGGGGCTGGAAGGGTCACTTTGCCACCCCATGGAATGCCATGCAGTGCCATGCAATGCTGCCAATCCCAGTGCTTCCAGCAAGGAGTCCTGTTTATACCAAGGATTGGAACTGGGGAGGGCAGATGCCCTGGTGAGGGAGGGTGAGGCTGCCTGCCTGCAAATGGAGACCTACAAACAGCTTCTCTGTGGTGTCACAACCCCGTCCTCTGCGTGGGCAGGGAGAGAACCCAATTTTGAAAGCCTCCTTCCCAGCTCTCACAATCCAGGACCACGAGATGTAATTTTATTTGGTCTTACAACTAGGTCTTGAGACATCTCTAAGTGAGTGCCTCATAGCCCACAGTAAAACCCTCCCGTGTGCCACGCAAAGCCCTTCACAGCACAGCAAGCCTGAGGCTTTTGCTTTGCTGCCTCTTCCCTCTGCTCTCCTTTTGCTCCGTGTCCCTGTCCAGCTCTCGTGGGGACACCTGGAGCAGGCTGCCATGAGTTCTGACCCCTGCCCAGCAAAGTTGGCATGCAGAAGGTACTTCTAGACTTCCTGTGGTGCATCCCGGTTGTCTTTCTCGTCACCTGAAATGTGTCAGTCTGTGTTGAACCAAAGAAGAAAAGTATCTTTGATGAGTTTTTTTCCAGAGCATTTTATTTCTTCCACCAAGAAAACCCGAATTTCCCATGAAAATTGTGTTTTCTGTTTGAAAACAGGTTGTTAACATGCCACTCAGCACCAGAGAAAGCTGCTTTTCCAGGGGCTAATACCCAAAGATCGACTGATTTCAATATCTAGCACACTGCATCCTCTGATGCAGCCTTTCCCCTGCATCATCGGGGCTTTTGTGCTTTTGCTTTCTTCGATGTGGATCCTCCAGTGCCTCGGAACACCCCGGCTCCTGCCTCAGCCTGGCTCAGCTGAGCCCAGGAAGGCCTCTCCACATTATCCGCCTGCCTACTTCCATGAAACCTCCAGGAATTTAATAACTCTGAGATTTCCAGCTGTCACTCACAGGCTGTTGAATTTGACTGCTGAGTCGCAGAGTAATTAGGGGAAACAGACAGCACTTGGAGCACATGATGGCACAAGACTTGTTTTCTTAGGAAACCATGCAAAAAAAAAAAAAAAAGGAAAAAGAAAGGAGAAAAAAATGTAAAAGTAATTATTTTTAAGTTTTTTTCTCATTCTACCTGCAAATTACTATTGACTGGCAGTGAGGAAGTGTGGGCTGCCCTTGAGTGGTGACACCCAGCACTGGGTGCTGTATGGGCAGAATGGGTGCTCTTGTCCCTGCAGTCCATGAGGACACAGGGCTGAGAGCTTGGCAGGATGACTTTGGTCCTTTTGAGGTGACTGGATGTGAATTAAAGACATGGCAGGAGCATCTTCAGTGGTGGTGTGGCTGTTTCAGGGCAGACCCATCAACTCAGAGCCATCTTTTGTAAATAAAGGAGATTTTAATTAAAACCACTAATTGTTAACAGTCTATTACACTGCACATTCTGCAAAACTGCAGAACATCCTTTAAAGTACCTGTTAAAAGACTGAATGGTGCTGCCATGAGGGGATGGGTGGTTGCTGAACATGCTGCCTTCAGCCCTAGGTCTGTGACAGAGCAGGACAGCAGCACTGGTGGCTGAGGGTGGGCAGGGATGTTCCAGAAGAGTTCTGATTTTGAGAAAGCGTAGAAGATGCTGCCTGAGCCATGTGGTGGAGCCTCGTGCTTCAGGCAGAGGCAGGCAGGAGGAGGACTTCTGATGAAGGCTCTAGGTCCGTGTCGACTCGCTGCCCTCCAGCATCTAGGGATGCTCAGAGAAACCTGGCCCCACAGAGCTGCCTGCCCATGCCAGCTTTTATTCCCCCGACCCACTCTCTCTCTGTGCTGGTGGGCAGCCCAGTGCCAGGCTTTTTATGCTTTTTCTCCTTGTCTTTTTCAGTAAGAGTAAATTTTTTATCTGTCTGCTGTGACACTGTGCTGCAAACAAAGTCGTACAGATCTCGTGGGGTTTTTATGGGCATCTCCATCTTCCAGGTTGACTGTTTGCAGCTCGGTCCGTGCCTGGAGTTGACACTGCTGGTTTGAATGGAGCTTAACCCTGACTGGTCCGTGCTGGAGGCAGGGATGCAGGGATGGGGACCTGCCCTGCCACCCCCATGACATTGTCTCTGCTCACCTTGCAGGGAAGGGGAAGCATGTGGCTGGGAGGAGGCAGACAAAGAGCACGGAAAAGTGGCTCATTCTGCTTAATTATGACTGACTGTGACAGCCCGCATCTTTAGTTTGAAAAGTATCTGTGAGGTACGGGCTGCTTCTCTCAAACAGGATAATTATGTTAATTAAAATGCTTTCTTTATAGGAGTTCTGATTAATAAAAACAGTTCCAGTGCTCTCCTTAAACACGCTAACCTTCTGTTGCGCAGGAAAACTGGCTTTTCTCAGCAGTTTATGACTTTTAAAACAGATTACAGCGGGACAGCCTGCTGCTTTCACACAGTAACGCTTCCTCCCCGGGGGAGAGCACGGCAGCCCACCAGCACAGCGCCCTGCTCGCGGGGAACAGACGGAGGGGAGCAGGCGGCCAGTGACGCTGGAGCAGGCGGCAACATGTGCCCGTGTGGGAGCCATGGATGGGAGGCGTCAGGGAGCTCGGCGAGACTGCCAGGGAATAAAAATACCACTTATTTCTCTAATTGCTGTTTATTTCCTCTGCGAAGTATTGGGATAATTAACAAGCTCCCAATTAAGAAAAAAATTGTGTGTAGAGGAAAAACAGGTACGGGTGCCAAGAGAGCTGGGTTTGTGCCAGAACGTGGTGAGGGGCGGTGGTGGTGGTCCCTCCTGCTGACCACATGTGGGGTGGGGCCCTTCAGGGACTCCAGAGCTCTGGAGGATGTGGCAATTTCCCAAATCCTCGCCAGAGACCTTTACCAAGATGATTTTCGTGCTTCCAGAGGTTTGGTAGATGAGGAGCTTGCATGACCATTGGTGTTTGGCTGCCTTTTATGTATTTTATCTCTTGGATGATTTGCTGGTTCTGGAACAGATTTACTTCTTACATGTGGAGGTTCACGGCCCCTGAGCACAGTCTGATATGGGTTTGGAGAGGAGCTGAGCATCTACCACCCTCCTGAGAAGCCGTGGCAAGGACTTGGCATCTCTGCAGGTAGCTCTGAAAGTGAAGACAACAGTCAGCCCAGTGCATCCCGTCTGGCATGGGATTGCCACGCACTTGTCCCCAAATGCCAGTCCCCAGAAAGGTGCATGTACCCACTGTGGCAAGGAGGTTTTGTGTCCTTGCTTCCCTACCTTTTCCACATTTTTCCTTTGGGTTGCCATCTCTGCTGGCAGATGGTGCCTCACGCTGGCCCAGGTGCTGGGGCAGTGTGAAGTGGTTCTTAGCTCCCACTTGAACTTCCCAGGCCTAGTAAGGGGCTCTTACACATGAGTAGTGATTTAGGACAGCTCCCTTCCCTTCTTTCATGCCTGGGAAGGGGCCACCACCTCCAATGGCCCATCCCCAGGCGTGAGGGCTGCTGCTGAGCCCTCTCCTTCGGCAGATGCTTTGGCAAGGATGGCATCATCCTATTGCCTTGCGGGCAACTGGTCAGAGGGGCTCAGAGGACTTTGGGTCTGTTCTGCTCTGCTCTTGTAAAAGAGGAGGAAAGTGAGTGCTTGTCCCTGATGCTGTGAAATACTGCATGTGACAAGCTGCCCTTGCACAAAGAGCTGGCAGCATTAGTTTGCCGTCCAGCTGTGACCCCTGACGTAGAGTGGGGTGGCTGAATGACTTCACTGGGGTTGCTTGACCTGGGTGAACTGCTGGGCAGGCAGCTCCACTCCCCCTCTCTTGCCATGTTTTAAGTGTTTTGGGAAGGATTGGCAGGGGAGAAGGAGAGTATAAACACCTGGAGGCTTTAGGGTAGCGCTGTAGTCCGTGGGAGGGTGGTGAGGGGCGGTGGGGTGGATCTCTCACGTGTTCAGAGAGGCAGCTCTGCCCTCTTGCGTGGTTGCACCCTGGATGAGCAGGGCAGTCACTCAGGGAAGCCATCCAGAGATCCCCCACAGGTCATTCCCCCAACCTGGGGACTGCAACCACCCAGCATGTCTCCAGCCCCTTGGCAGAGCCCTTTCCCTGCCCCACAGGCTCAGCTGGGGCTGACTCCACTCTGCTCTTCTCACTGCCCTGTTTGTTTCTGCTATATTTACATGTCTATTTTATGATTTCAATTTTTAATGCTTCTGCTCTTTGAAGATGCTTAATGCTTTGTTGTGGAACATTTTCTTCTGAGTCCTGAGTGCCAATTGAGGACAGACCAATAAATCAGCTAATAACTGGAACATCATTTTCTGCTCCCATGGCTGTGGGTTAACCCTCCTTGTGCTGCCTGGCCTCTCCTGGTGCTTCCTACCTCCCCAGGCAGGAGAGCTACCTGTGTCAGCTCTGAACATCCTTGGGCTGGGCAATGTCAGCCCTTCCCATGCTGGGCTGTATCTTAAGTGTCTGTCTTAAGTGGTGGTTTCCAGCTGCCACCTTCTTTCCCCTTCTGTCATCGTTGGTCCCAACATCCCACTGGGTCAGCAGAGCTGAAGATCAGCAAGGCAGCCTGTGGAGAAGTGGGGAGCACGGTGGATGGGTCTGGCAAATCACCCAGTGAGACCCAAGGTCCTCAGGCTGGGACATCCAAGTGCCATTTTGTGGTTTTGTGGTGCTGCAAAATCCACAACCTCTAACGGTGCTCTGCAGGAACGAGATCTGGAGAAAGCCCCTTCCCTGCTGCTTGCACAATTGCTCTGGAACCTGAAAACTTTTAGCAAAACTGGAGGAACCTCTCGGGAAGGCGCCTGTCTCCCTTTCAGTGGCAGCTGGAGCTGATGAATCCCCAGCACAAGAGAACATGCTCTGCTCTACAAGTCGAACAGAGAGTGTCAGATCTTAGATAAATCTTCTTTCCAGCTATTCAGCCGAGCCCCTGAGGGCTGAGGACTTTCCACACTGCTGCCCTCATTAGTCCAACTCTATTTCCTGTTCTCATTTGTCTCAATACCATCTAACCCTTTAAAGAAGCACCTGCTTTTACCCGATGCTGCAGTGAGTTCCGCAGGTGCTCACAGGGCATCTCTGCACATACACACCTGTGAGCATGAGGATCCAGGTGCCACCCCTGCTCTCGAGATACCTTCCCTGAGACAGAATGCTGCCCTTACCTTGTTCTCATGCTTTATTGCCTGTTGAATTATGAAAGCACTGCTTGCATCACCTGGCAGATGGCCACAGACCTGCCTCTTAGCTGCTCCTTAACTCCTGACTTGAAGGTGTTGTGTGCATTAGCCTCATCTGTTCTGCATCTGGAGCCAGGCTCTGTCCATGGGCTGCACTAACGTGGGGTGCCCAGGGCCCTGGGGCAGCCCTTGCTTTGCAGAAAGCCACCAGCCCTGGTCACTGCTCCCTGCAGGTGGCTGTGGTACCGTGCTGCTGCTGCAGGGCAGGCAGGGGGCACTGAACACACCAGTGCCATGTGGTGAGCCCTGGTGAGGGCTTGACACCCTTGTGTGCCCTGGCCTCTGCCAGTGGTGACAGAGGCGCTCTGGTCTCTCCACACTCTGGCGTCACCCTGGTGCCTTTGTCACTGTTGGCCCAGAGGGGTGAATGGAGCTTTGCAGGGCTCTGTGGCTGAAGCTTCATGGAACACTATGAGCCAGGCACACCTCCTGATGCCCTTCCTCTGCTGCAGAAACACGGGGCTGTGTAGCAATAAACCAAGGCCGTGGCCATGCTATTGTTTTTTAAACAAGGGGATCTCTGATGCTGTGGGTTTGCTGCCAGGGGCCAGAGCCCCATAAAACACATCTGCAGGGGCTGGGGCTGTGCTGCAGGTGCCCCACAACAACCAGGAGTGGGCTCAGCCAGGGTTTGCTTCCCAATTTGCTCTCAGAAGTAGTTTGTCCCTAGAGGCCCCTCACAGTGCTTGCCTTGGTGCAGCCTGGTTCCCAGCTTGGTTTTGGCAGGCCAGGAATGCCCAGGGCTGGTTGGCAGAGCTGCTCTGGTGCACCACTGGTGGCTGGGTCTGACCATTGCCATCTCCATTGTTTCCAGTGAGTGCTGGCAGAGGATGGAGAAGGGAACAGCGCCCTTCTTCCAGCCTCTTGCTCTGCTGTGCTCCAGTGGCCTGCCTTGTGTTTACCCATAATTATATGGATACATACATTGTGGTTTCCAAACCCATACACAAATGCTTAGTGACCCATGGGAATGCTTTCCCGTTCACTCAGGGGTGCAGGCTGGATCCATTTCCCCCAGTCCTGCACAGGCCAAATGTGGGGTGGCATCTCAAGGCTGGTCCCCTCTCTTCTGGGGAGCTGCCCTGGAGGGACACCATCCCCATCCCCTGCGTCATCCATCAGACGCTCTGGAAATGCAGATGGAGCCTCTCAGGGATAGAATTTTCCATTGGAAAATGCATTTTTTTATCAGCCTGCATTATCAGAATTGGTGTGTAGCCATGAAACCAAGATTCAGGGGGGAGAGTATTGAAGCAAATCATTGCCTTCCGTCTCTTGACAGTGTCCAGAAAATTCAAATGTGTCTCTTTGATTTGATGTGTTTTGACTTTTATGTTTTAATTTAATATCCAGGTTGTATTTAACATTTTATTATGGTTTGTATTTGAGAAATGAAATACTTTTTCCCTTACTGCGGCAAAATTCCTGAATATTTCCCAGCAAAGTGTAAGGGCTTGGGTTTTTCCAACAGAGTCCTGTTCTGCAGGTGATTTTGATTCACTAAGCTCAGTGCAAGACAAAATTTTTAATTTAGGAAGCTTGCACAGACCAGATATTGCAGTTTCTGAAAATTCCTGACTTTTTGATTCTGTGTGCCCTGCAAGTGCCCCAGGGCAGGTCTGGCTATCTGGGGAAGCCGTGTGTCTCCTGGTACAACACCTAGTTGTATTGGGAGGTGCTGCTGAAACAACATAGATATACGTTTGTTTATTTATTTATGGCTTTGACCTCACCACTGAGGTGGGGAGTGCCCTGTACTGCTGTGGGTCCATGGCTGGGGATGGTAGGAGGCCATGCAGTGCATCCCTCTGCCCTCCCCTGGGGCAGTCGGATGACTCTGCTCCCACTGCAGCCCAACAGGGCTGGGGGTGCCACAGATTAAAACCATCTTTGCATCCCCACTTAAGCAGAAGGAAAGTGGAGCTGCAGGCAGAGCTCAGGGCGACCGGAACACTGCTGCTGCCAGTGCCTGTTGGCTGCTTGCGTGTTCGTGAGCATGCGTGGGGGGTTTGTGCATGCACACAGGGAGAAAGCCACTTTCCAGGCAGTTCTTCTAACAACCAAAGGACAGCTTGTTTCCTGCTAGGATCACAGGCCTGCCTGGCAGAGGCTCCACACCAGGGCTTTGGATGCTGCTGCCAGTGAATAGCCAAATCCTTTTGTATGGGATCAGTCGACAGTGTGTTCCAGCCTTCAGCTCTGGTGGGGGGAAAAATCATCTCCCTGATATATGTGTTTCAACGCCAATTATCCAAGCCTCATTTGCTCTAGACTCACAAGACCATGTCCCATGACATCTATTAGTTGCATTAAAGATCTCTCATTATCCTAATTCTCCCAGATGCAGAGTTGCAGTGGCTCAGGCCCAGGTTTTCAGGAGGGCACATGTGTGTGAGCACGTGAGGCAGAAAGGCAGACCCAGGGCACACACAGCCGCTGCTGGCAGCAGTGGTGTCTTCCTCCCAGGCCTCTGTCCCCATTTATTCACAGTTGGGTTGTGGCTGTTCCCTTGGGCAGGATGTGACAGTTGGCTCAGTGGTGCTGTTCCTGTGGCCCCTGTGGTGTTGGGCACTGTGATGGGAGTGATGCTGCCAGCACTCTACACCAAGCACGAGCCCACTGCCTCCTCTTTGCCAAATGCTTATTGTTCCTGCTTTGAACTTCTGCAGAGCGAGGTTTGCCAAGGCTACAACATGAATCATTAATTAATTCCTGGAGGGTTGGGGTTTTTTGCTTGGTTGGCTTTTTTTCGGTTTTGGGGGGGTTGTTTGGGTTTTTTTTTTCCTTTGTGTGTGTGCTATTTTGCTTTGATAATTGAAAACAAGGAGAGGGGGGCAAAAGAGCAGAGATGCATTTGGAACCATCCACAGTCAGGAGGGTGCCATGGTGCCCTGCTTGTTCTGAGTCTTTGGGCTGGGCTGTAGTTGCTGCCAGTTGCTGTGGGCACCCAGATTCCTGCCCCTCAGCCTCAGCCCTCACCCCACATCTTGGGCTTGGTGTTAGCAAACATACCCACCTCCAGCTGTGAGCATCCCTCTCCCCTTGTCATCCTCCTGCCGCACCTTGTGGCATGGTTGAATCTCCTCTTGCATCCACAGTGCTGGGGGTGCCCTTTGCCAAGAGTCTTGTTGGGTGCAAGAAGCCTGAGGGTGAGCAACATTTTCTTGCCTCCTTTGGAAACATCATTCCCTGACAAGGTTTCTGGAAGTGATGGTGGAGGCAGAAAGCTCCTCAGGGCACCAAGGAAAGGTTTGGAAAGGAAAAAAAAAAAAAGAAAAAGGACAAAAAGGTCTAATTAAAAGAGAAAAATACATTTTCATTTACTGGGGCAGCCTGAGTACTGCAGAAGGAGCAGAGGAGGTCTGCCTGGAGGCTGACAGCCCCACTTCTTGTGCTCTGCATGCTCCAGCCCCCAGCCGTGCCACTGGCTCCCTGCTCCAGTATTCCAGTGCCTGGCTGGGCTGGGGAGCCCCAGATGGACCATTCTCGTGGTGCTGAAGAAAGGGACTGGCCTTGGCTGTGGCAGCAGAAGGTGGGTAGGGGCAGCAAGCCCTGCCCCCGTGCCCCAGAGCTCAGGGACTGCAGGAATGCCCAGGCTCTGGAGCCTGCACAAGCTCTTGCCATTTTCACCCTCTTTCTGTTTAATAACTTGTTCCTTATTGACAGTTTTCTTCCGAACACGGGGAAAATGCCAGCACGGTAATTGCAGTACGTGTAAAGCAAGGCACTGTGCTGTATCCTCCAGATCGTTTCCTTCCCCCTTTCCCCAGCTTGTGAGGACCAGGTGGAAGCGAGCAGTGACTTGGCTGGAGGGTGGGATGCAGGGACACACATGTGCCATGGAGCTGCCACCAGCGGGTGGGTGGGACACGGGTGCCATGCCATCATTCAGGGTGACTTGCAGGGCACAGCAGGGCTGGCAATAACACCAGGTCTAATTGCTCTATGAACAGCTAGACCCGTTGCCTCTAGGAACACTTATATCTGCTGATATCTCATGGTTTCTAATACTATCAGCAATCCCTCTTGCTCTCATGTTTACCAGCATGCTATTGCAGCCCCTTGATGTCTGCATAACAGCCTTCCATCTCCTTGTTCCCCATAAAGAGTGACATAGCTATAACAATCTGGAAGGAGGCAAACAAGAAGCAAAAACCCACTGGGATCCAGGGAAAAAAAAATCTGTGTCCTGCAGGATGTAAATCAAAAATAGAAATACTCTTCCTTCCCTCCACCCCAAAAGGAAATGTAGAAATTTTGCAAAGCCACGGTAGCCACCTTGTTTTGTGCAATAAGCCAGAAAATGTTTACTGCATGAGCAGAGCAGAAGCTGTAATGTTGTAAAATGATAGTGCTGGGGAGCCATCTGCTTATTGACTGAAGTCTGGAGCCCAGGATTTCTGCTACTGTGTCTTACAGAGATGGGTGTGCACATGCGTGTGCCGGGGATGCACACTGCGTGTGTGCTTCCAGCATGGTTCCTTGTGCCCAGGGGCTGCTCGTTCCTGCTCAGAGAGACCTCGGGGTTTTATTGGGTTCTGTCAGGATGGGCCAGGTGTGGTGGCTGGAGCTGGCAGGTACTGGGAGTGCAGGAGGAGGGTCTGCTCCCCTCCCACCCTGCAACTCACTGGTCTCAAAGCAGGTGGTAGAAAAACAAACATGAGGCAGTCAAGCAGCCCCTCAGAATTCAGGGTTCTCAGGATGGCTTTGGAAGGGGATTTCACTGCCACAGCACCGACAGGGTGCTCTCCAATACCCACAAACCCTCTGATGGAGGCTCAGCACAGACCTTCCATGGATTTACATGTGGTGAGAGCCACGTGCATCCCACCCTCCACCTGCTCAGGCCTCTGAGCCACGCCAGCACATGGTAGGTAAGTGAAGGATTATGCATGTTTGGATGGTTGACATTGAACTCCTAAACTCTGGAAATCGAATTGTGCCCTGCCCCACTCCTGCTGAGGTCAGGGGGATTTATGGATATTGTAAAGAGAGCCAAAGCTGTCTTGTCTTCCCCCACTGAAGGTCGTGCCACGGTACCCTCAGCATGTGGCTAATCCAGCTGGTGCCCTTCACCCACACGCAGAGCTGCACATCTCCAGTGCTGGCTGAGGCCGTGGTGACTCCACTCTCGTATCCCATCCCACAGAGGGGAGCAGCAGGGACACCCCAGACACCTACCAGTGTGACAGCCTGGCTGAAAGAATCAGTCTGCAAGTCTCCAGTGCAGTCAGTTTGGCCCACAGTGTTGTTTTGATGACAGGAGTGGTGAAATAACACCTGGGGGACAGAAGGGATACCAAAATTATGATATTGCCCTTTGGACTTATTTCATGGTCAATGTAGCTTTCCTGTCCTTATAGTGATATTTTACCCAGCCATTGCTCAGAGGATCTCTGTCTTATATTAATCCATTTCTGTTGGTGCACGGAATGAAATGCTGTGTTTCCCCCAGCCCTCCTGCTGTCCATTTTGTTTCCAAGCAGCAAGCTGCCACTGCTCAGGCAGCGCTGGTTCCCTGCTGCTGGGAATTCTGATCAGCTGTTCTGGAGCAGGAGTGGGGTACAGAGTCATTCATCCTGCTCCCTCCCAAGCTGCTCTTGTATTATTGATAACCCAGGGCTAAGTGATTATTACATATATGCATTTATTTTAATTTCTTATGATTGCTGCTATGATTAAAGGATGTCCCAGGTCGTACATAGCCTGGCAGTGATTAGGCAGTACAAGCCATGACAGACATAACATAGACTTCACTGGGAGGCTGCTAGATGAGACAGGACCGATTTTCCCATGCAGGCACCTGGAATCCAGAGGGATTTAGGAAGAGGTTTTTCACAGAGAGAGTGATCCCTCAGTGGAATGGTCTGCCCAGGGAGGTGGTGGAGTCGCCATCCCTGGAGGTGTTTCAGAGTCGGCTGGATGAGGCAATTAGTGCCATGGTTTAGACAATGCATTGGTGTTGGGTTACAGGTCGGACTCGATGACCTCCAAGGTCTCTTCCAACCTTGCTAATACTGTGATACTGTGATTTTGGTGCCTACACGTCCTTGGTGTCAGCTGTGGTGTGCCTGGGCTCTGGCCTTCAGCTCAGTGCTGGAATGTCCCCATTCCCTGGGGTTGTTTGCTCCAAGCTCGTAGGAGTGAGTGGCTTTGCCTGGGCATCCAGAGACAGAGCCAAATGTTACTGTCAGTTATTTTTTCCAACCTGTCATATTTTTTGTAGAATTATGAACTTAGGGGTAGAGTAGAACATTGTAGAATATCCTGAGTTGGAAGGCACCTCCAAGCATTGAGTCCGTCCCTTCCAACTCAGAGGAACCTGTGAACCAATAATCTTACGTACTTAGGAATCTAAAGATGGAGAGACAAGCTGAGGAAGGTGAGGTGTCTACACCCTCTTCACTTGCCACATAGACACCCACCTCCATTTTAAATGTCTCAATATCTGGGCATTTGGGCCAGGTAAAGACAATTGTGGGAGTCATTGTGTTGACTTAGTTACTCCTGTAAACATTGACAGAATCAGCCCTCCTATTCCTCAACAGAAAACACTTCGGTGCAGAAAATACAAACAAATTGCTCTTCATATCATAACATTTTAAAATAAAAATATAAATAAGGAGCTAAGTCAAAGCTGCATTTTAGATTCAACAGATTATTCAGCACAAAGTGCAAAAACAATGAAGCTCCTCTGAGGATGGCAGTCGGCGTGCACAGACGTATTGCTTTTTCAGATCACAAAATCTCAATACCCAAGATCAGTAGAAAACTAAGTAGAAAATTCTTTTTATAGGATTCAAATTCCAATTAAATTAGAGCAGATTATTCAACAAGAAAGTCTACAAAATGAAGTCTGGGTTTATGTATTGGAAAGCAAAATGCAAATATGTTGCTTTCCGGCTCACAGGGTTTCAAACCAAAAGACAAACTTACTTTAAGTAAAAATTATTTCATTCAAATTCTGAGGGAATCGACTCAAGTAACTGATCCTCAACTGAATTATTCAGCTTTTTTATCAACAGACTTATTTCTTCCCTCTTTATTCTTAATTTGCCTATTCATAAATCCCACTGCTTTGTCAGTCATAAAAAATACTTTCCAGTGGCTTTGACAAAGCAAAAATTAGCAGGGAAGGCAACTGGCACATAAACGCCTCGCTGCAGAACACTTCCTTGCTGTGTAAGGTGTTTTTCTGTTCTTGGAGCTTTAATTCCAGCAGAAATCAATGTGATAGCTCAGCTCAGGGCTTCAGCCAGGCCCTGGAGCCAGGCTGGGGATCCCAACCTTGCTGTTCCACCCAGGCTCCCTGCAGCATCCCCAGGGGAAGAGCTTTGCTTCCAGTGACTCTGCGTTGGTCTGAAAGGTCTTGTGAGGCAGGAGATCGTGCTCTTCAGTCAACAGCTCTGTCACTTCATTTCCTTTGCTCTTAATGAATGGCATCTTCTTTCCAGCCTGGAATTGCCTGGCTTTCTCTTGAAATCATTGGGTCTCGTTACATGAGCTTTGGAGGGTCGTGGGTGTTTTTCAGGGGAAACACCTCTGATCATAAATCTTTCCTTTTGATCTGAAAGCATGAATCTCTGCTGATCTGAGGAAGGTTACAGCAAGAGTTTGAGTCAGAGCGGTAGAACTAGATGAAAATCTTAGTTCTGCAATTTTACTAGGAGTTGAGAAATATTTTAACAAGGGAGGTTAAATGTATCTCTAAATACAAAACTTAAAAAGAAGAAAGGGATTTGTTCAACTGACACACCAGAGGAGTTGTAGGACCTTAGAAATAATTTGTAAAACCTTCTTAAATAGGAGAAGGCTCTGCAAACCCATCCAGCTTTCCCAAAGAACTTTGAACCTTCCTTCTTCCTCCAGTCTGCAGTGGAGCAGTGACCTGCCTGCAGGCACTTCCTGGGACCCTGGGGATGTGATGGGGGGTATAACAGCAGTCAGGGTCCCTCCTTGTGACTACGTACTTTGATTCTCCCAGTTCCCCCATGGCAGTGGGGACACCATGAGGCTTGTGTCAGTGGGAGGAATTGAAAGGGCAGTGGATGCCTTAGGTCAGAGGTGGGACTTTGGGGATGAGATGTGGTCTTCCTTCTGCTCTGGAAACATCACCTTGTGCCTCTGCTGCAAAGTGGCTTCTTCTTCTCGTCTCCTTGTTCTGAGATGCCACAGAAGAGCCGCTGTGATCCTATTGCTGTTTTCCCCACTCTCAAGAGCAGTCTGGGAGAGAGCACGAAGGGGCTGTAAGGGTTGGGGGCAGTCGGTGGAGAAGCACTAACTGCTGCAGGTGTTTGCCTCCTGGGGTGTGAGAGGGACACTGAAGATTTTGGAGGCAGATCAGAGAGCAGCTGGGGTTTCTGGCACCTGGGAAGCTACTGAAGATGGCTCACCTATTGGAGAGGCACTTGGACATGCTGGTGCTGAGAAAGGAATGTCCCTCCACCTTTCATGTCGTGAGAGTTCCCCAGCCTTTGGTACTCCAGTTGTCCTTCCCTGTACAAGGACTCTGGGGAATGGCACAGCAGCAGGACTCTCCTGGCATCTTCCTAACCTTGGAGTGATGTTTCCCAGTGGGCTGGCAAGGCTCCTCTCATGGAGCAAGCAGACCATGCTGCTGCCTATCACTGTCTTCCTGCTGCCCAAGCCTTCTTCTGTCTGGTGGCAGAGGATGTAGATTTAGGGGAGAAAGTCTCTTACCACCCTCCCTCCAGATTTCAGTGTCCACCTGACATGCAGAAGGTGGCAGCAGAATGAAATCCCAGCCGGTGTCCTCTTGCCCTGCCTTGTCCCTGTGAGGGAAGAGCTGTTATAGGTGCCACACAGCAGAGGGACTGGGATTCTTCCAGGGAGCTTTATCAACCCCTCAGCACTGCTGAGCCAGTGGTCCTGTCTTGGGCACAACTGGAAGACTGGTCAACTTTTGCTGGAAGAAAGGGACAAAACAGAGGCCCATGCTCTGGGGAAGCTGGAGGGAGGGAGAGGACAGGGAGGAGATGTGAAAGGAGAAGTTGCAGAGGGCTGCTCCCTCCATGTCATTGCCCATTGGTGTGACTGGAACAGCCCTGTGTCCCCTCCCTGCAGACGGTTTTCTGCAGAGCATTTTTCTCCACCAGGAGGGAATGAGAAAGCAATGTCAAATATATGTTTGAAATGTCAACAGAAGGGCCCTGCAAGATTGACTGCAATCTCGTGAAATATTTAATTCTTCCCTTATGAAGAGAGATGTTATTCTGGTTGAAAGATTTACGCAGGGGGAGCAGAGCAAGGGAGGAGGGGGAAAGAAGCGTGTCGGGGGATGGAGGAATGGGCTGGCTCCCTCTTTCACTGTACCCCTAACAGGGTGCCTGTTTGATCTGCCTTCCTATTACTCATCGCAGGAAATGTTGGCTGTTGCTTCATTATCTCAGCCTCCTTTATTCTATCAGCATATTTTCCCTTTCTGCTGCCTCCATCTCTGTACAGATGGCTCTTGCAAAGCACTGTGCTGCCCACCTGTACTCCAGCCCCAAACAGCCCCAGCACAGCCCACCCCAAAGCAGGGGGACACCAGTGGTGGCTCAGGGCCCTTGGTGGGATAGTCACAAGGAAGCCATCCATGCCAAATGGTGGCAGAATGGTGGCATATTGACCAGGATGCCCTTTGTCCAGGCTTGCAGGTTTTAGGCTGCCTAAGGGAGAGGTCTCACTTTCCCATGTGGGCTACACACCAGTGTGTGATGCTGCAGTTGCAGGGGAGCACAGCACCTACCCAGTATTTGGCCTAAGTCCAAGGAAAGCCTTCCACTGATCTGCTCCCTGCTCAGCCCCATCACTTGCTGCTTCCTAAGGCTCCCTGCCTGTCCATCTGCCTGCTCCATGGGGAGCATGGGAACAGCCAAGGTTCTGGGGGACCTTTCTCTTGGCAGCCTGCACTGGGGCTGTAAGCAGAATCCTGCCCTGTGTCGTGCTATGAGCACATCAGGACAGTGATGGCTGATCCAGTGGGTCTTCCTCACTCCCCTGCCGTGGCCAGGCTGACACTCAAAGCAGGAGAAGTCTGGATGTCTGCAGACAGGCTCATCCCAAGCCTCCAGGGCAGTGGAGCTTAGCAGAAGCCTCTGGCATCTGTTGGAATGGCAATAACAGCAATAATCCATCTGAGGTCATGTGAGAGAGACCAGAACTGGCCTAGGAATCATCTCCCCACCCCTGCAACTCCTGAGAAAGAAAAGAAAGAAGTTCCCACTAGCAACAAGGAACAGAGATGTACCAATAGCAGTAAAATAAAACAAAAATCTTGAAAACCCTCTTTTGATTCCCCTGAGTAAGGTTTTTTAATATATATACTTTCAAAATATTTTGATAGTTGCTTTTAATTTCTAGTTCTTTGTTGCAAACTGTAAATAAATCCAATAAATTACATTTATTAACCTAAATATTGATTTTCTTTCATTTCAAGTGCATCAAAAATGGGCCATTTTGACCTTCTGAACCTTTCTCCAGGATTTTTGTGAAGTGGGTGATCTGTCACAATTGATCCTTTTCTTGAGAGGCTTTGAATTTCAGCAAACTCATATTTACTTCTGAAAACACAGTGAGTTGACAAATTCACCAGACCAGCTCTATTCAGGCAGTGTCTGTGATTTCAGGTTTCCAGAGCAGAGTGGAGGAAGACTTTGATTCATGACGAGGAGCTTTCATACTATGGATAGGGATGCATCCTGGGAACGGGTGCCTCTCAGACTTTTCCAGCCCTCTGTGCAGAGACCTGAAGCTGAAAAGAGTGCCAGTGTCCCCTCCTCAGTCCCCTGGGCCATCTGTGTCCCCACTGTGCTCTGCACAGGCAGAGCAGCTCCTTGACTCCCTTTGCAACTCCAAGTACTGGCATCACTGGCACCTGTGCTCTTGGACTCACTGCAGTGTTAAACCTTGAGAAATTCATGTAATACATATTTGATTGGTCTTTAGAAAACATAAATAGGCAGAATATTAAATGCAACTTCTCAGGCAGAATAAGGCAAGTAATGTATGTTACCCAGTGGCTGGTGGCATCTGCAAAGTGCACTTAGTGTGGTTTGAAACCAAGGGCTTGGCTAATGTTTCCTACCCTTGTTCCTCAGACAGTTTATAGGTGCTCAGACATGAGACTTTCACTTTGGAAATGAGATGTGGGCCTTTGTTCCGTGCCCTCCACCACGTCTGCTGATGAGGCATCAGAGGCTCTCCTGCTCCAGCCTCTGCCAGTGACCTCAACCAAGAAGGACCTGGAGTTCCAGCCAGTCAAAACTGTTTCCTGAGGGTCCATCAGTTTCTATGCCATTTACAGTAGTAGATGGGGGCAGAAAGCACTGGGAAGTTCAAGTTGGAATAAGGCCAGAGAATCAAATCAGGGCTCTGAGTCCCAGGGTAGTTCCCCTAGCCACGGTGCAGCAGTGCAAAGCTGCATCCTCTCAGGATTTTGGAGGATTTGCCCACAAATTCCCACCTCCAGCTGTGGCAGGTTTTCAGAGAACTTCAGCTCCAGCATCTCATGTCCTGGAGTCAGTCCATGCCTTGGGAAGTCAATTCCATTGTCCCACTGAGACATGAAATCACAATCGAGAGCCTGGGCCTGGCTATAGGCAAGTTTTGGGCTCTAAAGCAGATGTCACAGAATCACAGAATCATAACCCATGGGAAAACTAAAACAAACAAACTCCTACTCAAATATCTTTTGAACTGGTGTGCTGAGGGAAAACTAAGGTTTTTGTGAAGCTAGGGATCAGCGATTCCCCCCTAACCAGCAGTCCTCACAGGGGAGGTGGCAGTGATGTGAGGAGCATCCTCCCCTGCCATCTCCAGCACACTTGTCCGACTCTTCCAGTGTCGCCAGCGCAAGTGGTGTGTGAACCTCCACACATTCACGGGCTGATTTTTCAATCAGAGGAGCACTTAAGCTGCCCAGAGTTCAGGTACTTGTCTCTCCGATGCCACTCCAGCACAAACAAGTGGGCTGGAGATCCCAGGGGAAGAAGCTTTGCTGTGGAGTTGCTTGTGCCCGAGGCTCGTGGGCTGAGGGTAGCACGAAAATAGCCACTCTTCCAGCTCAGCTCCCTGTTGTTCACCCACAGCAGTGTCTGAGCCACCATCAGCTGCTTCTAAATATGGAGAAATGCTTCAGGCCTTCGGCAGCAACACTGGGGAGCTGCTGCTAAACGCTCTGGAATAATGATCCTGCTGCTGGGCAGCCCTGGGAGAGCAGAGGCAAGAGGAGGGAGCGGAAGCAGCAGCAACAACAGTAATAACCAAGGAGCGATCCAGCAGGGAATGGGTTTGATCTGAGGGCTGGTTGACAGGACCAGCCCTCAGATGGTTGAGAGAGGGACCTGGTATTTTTGAGGGGGAATTAAGGAGGAGGTGCTACACCTCACCCGCATGGCACCCACCGCAGGCGTGTTGCGTGTGCGGCGGGGACATCCCTGCGCAGGCAAAGCCTTCTGCTCTTCCCCTTTGCAGATGGAGCGGGCGGGGGATCAGCCAGAGCTGCCAGGGTGCTGTGTGGTGCAGGCGGTCCCTGCCTGCCCCTGCCTGTGGCTGAGCCTTCTGCTGCCCTGCGCCGACCACCAGAGTGGTGCTTCCCACCCGGGAAACACACACAGCAGCCCTTCTCTCGTGACAATAGCTCCTCAAAATGCATCCAGAGCAAGATGGAAGAAGCCACCATAGTCCTGCAGGAGCCAGAAGCATCTGACTCTGCCGTGGAATTTCTTTTTTTTTATTTCCCTCCTTCTTTCACTTTTATTTTCCCTCCTCTGCAGAACCAAAACATTTCGGAGACTCTGCACTCTGTGCTAGCCTATTATTCACAGAACCTCCTATCTCCCTGCTTCAGGATGCTGCCTGGATCCGACCAATTACCAGCTCCCTTGATGTATAACACCATAAAACCCTTAACCTCATTATAGAAAATTTCTTTTGAATGGCCTTTAAAAACCATCTCATTACACAGGAAGAACTGTAATTACCTTTAACGAGACTGAGATATTGTGTGAGCAAGTGCGTTTGGGCTGTCAAAACAGGAGCGATGGGAGATCATCTCCAGCCGGATTCGCCACAAGGGCAAACACTTTGTAATTCCCTCCCCTGCACTGCTCCTCGTCCCAGCCCTCCTGCTGCCCCTCACTCCTCCCTTCTCCCCGCCTTCCCTGGGCAAACACAGCTCCTCACGTGGCTCCGCTTGCCAAGGTACAGCTCATCTCCCCCAGGACCCATCTCTGATGCTCCTGGTTCTGCAGTCTGAGCAAATCTTTCACGGGGCCCGGCCCTGCACAGATAATATGTGGTGGATGCTGCTGGAGGGCCACTGTGGTCCCTGCACTGAGGGCTGAGCCAAGGAGGTGACAGTGTGGCTCCTGGGACATGCCACTGCCACACCTGCAGGATGGCACCTTTCCCAAGCAAAGCCATCTGATACAACAGGGATGGCTGAATGCTGGGTTGGCTTCCAGCGAGGAAGTAACCCACCTTTTTTGTAGGGCTAACCCTTCTGTGCTCCTTTCAGCTGTGGCCTCCACTGACCAGACGGGCAGGAGCCAGTCCATGCAGGCTGCTGGGATTTGGCCCTTTGCTTCCATGGTACAGCTCATCCCTGCACAGAACCTCAAGGGGTTAAAGTTTTTTTTTTCCCTTTCTGCATGCACGTGACTCAAAACGAAGATGATTTTTTCCCAAACAAAAATTTTTCCATCCCATCTGTCACTAATGTCAAGGCATTCCTTTGCACAGATCCAGTTTTTTAAAAGGAAAAAAAAAAATCTATTTTAGAAAAATCTTGAGTGCATGTAGCCAGAGCTGTGTAGCCTTGCCTTTCTCAGTAAGGAGCTGTTACAGCATTAACTTGGGCATTCATCCCAAGGAGCTCCCCCACTGTCTCCTGGGGTGTTTCTAGCTCTTGCTTTTTCTTTTTTTTTTCTCCCTTGTCATTATTTTTACCTGTGGATTGGGGTCTTTTTTGAGTGTGTTTTCCTGTTGATAGAGCAGCTCAGGACGGAGGCTGAACACTGGGAGCACAGCTGCTCTGAGTCAAACAAATTGCTCACAGCTCTTATTGCCCCGATCACCGGCACCTGCCCCCCACTCTCCCAGTCACTGCTCACATACAGATTTAAGCTCAGGGCTGGCCCTCCTTTTGCTCTTTTATCTGAGCTCCAGTATGGGTGGATGTGTCTCCTTGTGCTCCAGCCTGCAGACTCAGTGCAGTTCTGAATGCCTCTAGGGAGCTGAGGATTCTGTCTCTTCTGTTGTGTCTACAGTACTAAACATGGGGGGCATAATCACCTTGGGTTGTTGTCTTCTCTGCCCCACTGTGCCAGATGCTCTGGGAAATGATCTTGGGCCTCTCCCCTGACTGAGGAGCAGCCTCAGGGCTCCCTCTGACACTATTCAGGGCCATTTCTTCAGCTTGTCTCCTGTATTGGCCTCTGTGGTGTTGGAGTTGGGCTCTGGGATGTGGAGTTTTTATTGAAGGATCTGTACCACCAGCCGGTCTGTTTGGGAGCAAGGATGGCTGTGCTGCAGGACTCTGCTGCTCCAGGGATCCTGCAGCAGGAGCTCAGCTGCTGGACAGTCCCTGGGAAGCAGGTCCTGGTCTGCAGCCTGTGTTGGCCGAGGAATTTTCTCATCCTGCTACACCCACCCTCTGGAGAGGACTCCACTCAGCCTGTGTGTCTCTGACCTTTTCAGTGTCGTGCGACAGCATTGGCTGCAGCGCTGCTTTTGGAGCTGCTCACTGTCTAATGAGCCTGTGGGGACGGAGGGGAAATGGGCAGCCAGTAACAATATGGAATATTGAAAAGGTCAGAACTATTTGGTGGGACACAGTAACTTACAGATCTCCTCAGGTGCTGCATCTCTGGCTGCCAGTCTCTGGGTGTGTGCCCAGGTACAGGGGCTGTGGGTTTGCAGCTTGGTGGTGGCTGGGTTGTGTGTGTGGGTGAGACTTGCAGGTGTGCCAATACCTCTGTGGTTTGGCGCAGCTGTGCTGAAGAAATCCTTCTCCAGAAGGAGCCTTCAGAACATAGGCTTTGCTTTTGTCTGTGTGGAGGCAGAGATGGGCCTGGTCAGGCATTGTAAGTTCCCATGGAGATCCCAGCAGCAGAAAGCTGGGCTGGTAAGGGACCTCGCTGAGGTTGTTTCAGTGCCGTGGTCAGGATCTGCACCCCAGGTGTCACAGCAGTGACAGGCAGGGACCACAGACCCTCTGGGGAGTACTTGGCCTTCCTGAGTGCAAGGGCTCTGGTGCATCTCTGATTGCCAGGAGCTGAGTGTGCATTCTGTGTCAGCTGTTAGCAAGCAGGAAGAGCACAGAAAAAACACGAGGGCAAAGCTCTCATGCAAAGCTGTGCTGATTTAGCAAACCTGTCCCTTATGAGGCCAGGGTGAAACCTGCATCCAGAAGTTCCCAAACAGACTCTATTTCTCCAGTGTTAGCACAGAGGGGAGACCCCCCGCTTTCTGTCTCTGACCTTTTCTAGTTCTCATCTCTGTCCCAGCACATCTGTCAGCTCATCCTCTGCCACAAGCTGCCAGCTGGTGGGCATCTCACCTCTACAGCCCAAGTGCATCTGATGGCCTTGGTAGTGGCAGAGCAGGGCCTGGTGATCCTGCCATATGCCTGGCTGTGGAAACATGCTGTAGGCCTGCCAGGTGCTGGTAGCAAAGAAAAAAGGTCTTTAAAAACCTCTCACCTCACTTCATCCCACAAAAGTGGTCATGATAGTGTACTACTGAAGGCTCCATGGCAGCCCTGTGCCACTATGTTGGTTATTGGGAAACATCAAATGGCACTTTGTACAGCTCCCTTTCATGTAGGCAGGAGACATTTGGAAATGACAATTCATTGAGTTTAACAGTGCAAATTTGAGTTCTGGAAGTGAAACCAGAGGAACAGAGGGAAAGTGCCAGGCAGGCAGCAGCCAGGGCTTACCCTGGACACTCCACTCCTCCTCTAGGTGCTGAGTCCTCTGCAGGTGTTGTGCTCAGCAGTTGGGATTTGCCCATATTTCTGGCAGAGACTGTGCTTCGTGCTGCTTTTTGTGGTTAAATGTGGTGGTTGGATTATTCTGTGGGCTCCCCACAGCTGTGTCTCCGCGTACCCTGACCCTGGCGATGGGCACTGTGGATATCTGCCCAGCCTGGTGCTTTTTACAGCCCTTGGCTTTGCTATTTCGAGCGTTCCTGTGGTGTCCTGGGTAGAGTCTGTGATGTGTAGTTCAGTAAATATGTAATGGGGTGGTTTAGGGCTCTATTGCTTTTATGCAGCACTAATGCAATGCTATTCAGAGAGCTCTGGCATGCCTGTTGGCAGCTGAAGTGGAGCAAATGAAGGATGTTCTTCCTTTCCAAGCCCATCATCTTCCCCACTTGATGCTTTCAGTCATGACATAGTGGTCTAAAGGAGACAAGTTGTCTCTGTTAGCACTCAGTGAAAAACAGGAAGGGATTGTCAGAAGTGACTGTGGATTGGCCCTGTTTTTTACAAGGGAGCAAAAATATTTGGCCTAAGTCCCACTGGAGCATTTTTTAGCTTTTGTGAAAACCTTCTGCTGGACAACTTTTTTTCTAGAGCTGCCAGAATCAGGCTCTTGGGTATGGGATCACCTGTGTGAGGAGCTGCAGGTGCTCTTTAGGGCTTTAGCCTGTCTCTGAGGTGTCCTCAGGTCTCAGCTGTGTGTTGGATGGGGTTGGAAATGCTTTCTTGCCTGGTATTCCCCTGTTCCAGGGCAAGGCTTGGCTCTTGTTCCTTGCTGTGCCAAGTCTGCTTCTTCCAGGCTGTTCCTGAGCAGGGGTGAACCCTGAGCCCCTGTCCCTTATGTGTGAATTGGGTGCTCCCTGCAGGTCGAGCTGCTTTTGTTCTAGATTGGCTCTTTAACACCATGATTTGGGCCCCTGGCACTTAACTCCAATACCTAATTTGAGTGTAATGGCACTCATTCAATCTGCTGCTCCCAGAATGTGTGACACAAATTAATATTACACAGAAAAAGTCAAGTTTCTGGTGTGAGATCAATAGATCATAATGTGGTGATATTTGAAAATACGTCTACATCTTATTAGCAGTTCATATTTTGACACTTTCTGTAGATTCCTATGAGCCCCCCTCTCTGCTGCCCCAGGGAGCTGCTGTGCTTGTGATTGCTGAGAGCATCACAAGTCCTGTGAGATAAAATTGCCTTTGCTGGATGTCACTTTGTGGCTTTATGGCACGGCAAAGGGATGACCTGATGGAGAGAGATGGGAGTGCTTTTGGTCACCGTGGGGCAGGACCGTGAGCCTTCGGCATCTTGTGGCTATCATGAGCAGGGCTTCTTTCTGAGGTGCCTCAGGATGTCCAAACAGGCAGACACCACACAGTGGTTGTGGTGTGGTGCTGCTGTGATCAGCCTGAACAGAAAAGTGAGATAGGGAGGGTAGAGGAAACTCACAGCTGTTCTTGTGTCCCAAATGAAGATAGAGGTTCATTGGAAGGACGCAAAGCACCCCTGTGTGACCTGGGCTCTGCTTCTGTGTAGACGAGCAGAGCTTTGAGCTTTCAGAGCAGCACTGATGAGGAAAGGGAATGTGAGAGGCCCCCCATGGCAAGGCATGGCTTTGCCTCACTGCAGTCCTTCCCAGCCCCAGCACATGGAGATCTTTGCAAAGGCCCTCTGCTTAAAGTGGCTTCCTTAAGAATAGGACTCAAGGCAAGGGTGGAGTGTGTTCTGTTTCTGGACTGGGGTCTCCTGTTACTCCTGTGCTTATCTCCTCCTCCCCACGTGTGGCAGATGGGGGCAGATTGATTTGTCTGTGTGAGTCAGGCTCTTTGGCAAGGAGTTCAGAGCTGAGTTTTGCAGCCAGCTTGTAATATCTCTCCAGGGCATGTACGTGCACCTCTCCCTTCACATGTCTTGCTCTGCTTTCTCCTCCTTGGGAGGAAGCTAATTTCCTCTGCAGCCCTCACCCATCAGAGCAGATTAGAGCAGCTCTTTTGGTGCTGCTGGAATTGCCAGGATCAGAGGTCTGGGTCATAGCTGTGGGGGGTGATCCCTCTTTTTGTAGGACTGGATGAGAAAGGTGGTGTGCAGTCCTTCTGCACTGGTGGACAGTGCTGGAGAAGATGCACTTCCCTCTGGTCCCCAGAGCCAGCGGAGCTGTGCTGAGTTTTGTTCAAACGAGGATGCTTGTGTACACTTCTGTAAGTAATGAAGTGACTCAGGTTGCCCACTCAGTCTTTTCTTTCCACAGACTGTTCCCCAAGTCCCTCTGGATGTGTCTGGAGCATCCTAAATAAGACCTGTGCGCAATGTGCTCTGAGGTGGAGGCTGTACTGAGCTGCTCAGAAAAAATAGGCCATGGCTTTCCTCACGCAGGAGGCATTTAAAGAGCCTGTGCAGGAGGAGTGTGGGCATGTGGCTAACTAAATCAGAAGTGAGGGGCTGTCCCCTCCTTTGGCACTTCACCTGCCTTCCATGGAATGGGGACACTGGGAAGCCGGGCTGCAGGCTACAAATGCTGCCTGGCATTTTCTGGTGGCCTGCTCGGTGGCACTGGCTGTGTGTGCTCCTCCTACCACCCAGCAGAAATCTCTAGGGAGAAGCAGCTTACTTTTTGCTTTGCCTTCCTGGCTAAGGTTTTCAAAATG
Organism: Pitta sordida; assembly: GCA_013390025.1. Lineage (NCBI taxonomy): Eukaryota > Metazoa > Chordata > Aves > Passeriformes > Pittidae > Pitta > Pitta sordida. The sequence continues at coordinate 235,198 of WEKX01012669.1, forward strand.
CCTCAGGTTTTTGCCCTTTTACCCAGAAATGTCAACAGCAAAAGCTGCTTGCCTGAAGTGGGATTAGGCATTTGCCCTCACAGGACTCCCTGCCTTGCTTCCCATATCCTTTCTCCAGTCAGATGTGCAGGCAAAGCATCTGTCTCTGTCTTCCAATCCGAGAAGCTGTCTCTTCCCTAATTAAATGAGGAATATTGTCTCTTTATAATTCTGTCAGTTGATTTCAAATTAAAAAGGTACCTATAGGACCAAGAAGAACCGTATCCTCCCTCTGGGGACCACCTTCCTTTTTATTTAACTTTTTTTTGCAGGCTGATAATTCCATCTGAAGGTCTCCTGTGATACTGTGGTAACCCTTGGATGCTATTCAAGTGCATCTTGGCCCCCGGCATGTGCTCATTGCCTCCTAATTGCTCTAAATAAATTGGGAATGATGAAATTAAAGTGCCATTGATATCAGGCAGCCCTGGCGTGCTGCAGTTACAGGAATGTGAGGGAAGTGGACAGATGGGAAGATGTTATGATAATAGGTATTATATGCAGATTTTACCCTGTTTGGGTTCCCCAGTTAAGCACAGTCCAACTTCTTGGTGCAGCAAAGTTGGCAGCTTTTGTGCTGCTGCCCCAGCTGAGCATTTGGTGTGGGTTGGTAGGTGGGTGACCTCCCTCAGGTCCTTGGGGGTTCCTGGATAATGGACTCCCCAGGGGCAAGGAGGTAATCATGAGTCCACTCAGTGTCCCCAGTCTGTAAATCCTGGGTTTCCAGTCCTTGGATTGATGTGGTCAAACTGAACCAATTAGGTGTGAGCTTGTTGGATCTGTTCTGGTTTATCAGAGCAAGCTTGCCCTTCTTTTCATTCCCTTAATCTGCAATTTTGGGGTTGAGTTCAGGTTTCAAATCTGAAAGAGTTGGCTTTGGGGTTCTGGTGTTGAGTGGGGTATTCTCCTGTCCTGGCATGCAGGAAAATTGGGCTGAGATCCCAGTGTGCCTGGGAGCAGCATCCCCTGCACCTGATTTTGACCTGGTGTGGGAACAGAACTAGCAGGGGTGATAACAGGAGATGTGGGGTAGGGAGCTGCCCTGGGCAGAGTTTGAGTTCTGGTCATGGAGTATCGGCTCTTGTACTCTGCTTACCTGGAAATGCTGCTGCCTTTGGTGTCCTTTGTTCTGAAAGAATACAGATTATTTTTGGCATATGTTGTCAAAGGGGAAGAATGTTACTTTGCTGGCTGGTGGTGTTACTGCATCCCATCAGAGCAGAGGGCAGGGTAAGGCCTGACTTGAGATCTTCAGCAAAGGCAATTTTGTGACAATCTATTCCCAGACATAACAGGCTCATCACATCACCCACAGGGTGAAAGTCATCTCAGTCCAGTGATTCAACACTCCTCCCTATCCCTGATCCTTCAGCAAGAGCTGTCTGGGTGTGCTACCAGGATGCTCAAGAAGAGCATCTTGGTTAAAGCACCCCATTTTTGGAGCCTGCAGGAGTGGCTGGTCCCAGAGCCACAGGTGAGGATGAGCTTCATCAGTCTGCAAGAACTTGCGTAGCCTGACAGGTGTGTTTGGTTTGGTGATTGTGCAGTTAATAGTTTTATAGTTAATAGTTTTTTGAAGATGGATGGCAGGTACAGCACAGCAATTTGCTTTCCAAGAAAATGCCAATCATTCTAATCACTTGCCTAAGATTTGGGTCAAGTCCAGCCACCTGGCTTTGTATAATACTCTCCCAGGCCTTCTTGAGCTAGTCTTGTGAAGCATCGGTGTTCTCAGGACAGTTGAAATGGATGGAAGGTGCTCTGACAAGGCAGCCAGATGGCCTCTGGGATGGATGGCTGATTGCAAAGGCTTATGAAGTGACACTTGCTCAGTCTGAGCCAGTTCTATTCTTGTAACTGGCCTTGGCCGTGGCTTTGGCTTCTCTGTGGTTCATCAGGGCCTCACCCTGTGATGGTGCTTGCCTGGAGGATTTGGGTTGAGATGGCAGGATCCCTTGCTCTGGGCAGCCCTCCAGCCTTGGGGCTGATGTCTCAGGGGAGTTCAGGACCTCTGAATTCCACCTGTTGCATGTTTTAAGGCCTAAGGAGTAGACTTATGACTCGCTGGTCTGACCTGCTCTGTTGCAGAAGCCAGGACCTGTCCCTGGCTCGTTCCTTGGTCAAGTGCAGCAGCTCTGGGTTCCTGAAGACATGGGCACTGCAGGGTCTTGGCGCTGCTGACAGGCTGGAGAGGTCTCTACAAGGTTCCCATCAGGGATGTTTGGAGCAATCCTTTGACTAGGAGCATTCCTGGAGCGCCTGGGCCTGCGTGAGGTGTCATTGTCTGTTGGCATGTGGGGTCATGGGCACTGCCTGGGCTGGCCTCAGTGACTGTTCAAACCTCTCTAACATGTGGTGCCTCCAAGCAAACAGGAGGGTAGTTATAGCAGCTATAAGTTCCTGCAGGCAGGAACATACTGGGTTTGGAGGGATTTAGGTGTACATTCATTGAATTGACTTTCGCAAAAGTATGTATGAGCTGCATGGTGGCAGTTGTGCTTTCTGGTGGGCCAGTCTCCCTGGAGCCCAGCACACTGCAGGGCTGTGGTCACATTCAGGGGTGCACTCCCACCCATTGCTACTGCTCCCTCTGCTTGGGTAGAAGTGCCCTGCCCAGTCACAGTCCCTTCAAAGCTGAGCTCACAGTACAGCATGTGGAATTCTTGATTCAAGCTGGAGTGTGTGCTGTGACCTTGGGATCCACTCCCAATGCACCTCCCAGAGCAGAGTTAATCCTTTTCTCCTTGTCTCGCCTGCGTGTTGGTTGGAGCGTCTCTGTTCTCTTTGTCTTCCTCTGCTTGCCCTTCCCTTGGCTGCTTTCAGGAGGTGACTGCCTCTGGGCCCTGTGCCTTGGACAGGAATAGGCCTGTGCCAGCTCCCACCAAGAGCCATCCCCTTGCCTGCATGGCTGAGCACGGTACAGTGCATCTCTGGACCTGCAAGGAAAAGCTCCTGGCGACTTTAGTCAGGAAACAAGCTGGGTACTGCCACAGGACCAGGAAAGAGGAGAAGCACACGGTAGGGCTGGCTCATCTGTGCAGGCACGCTGGGTTTTGGCCTGTGCTGAAATTGGCTGTTCCTGATGAACATGGAAGAGGAAGGAACAGTACTGGGTGAAAAGCCACGGAGAGCTGGGCTTGTCATGCCAGTGGAGGAAGAAGGGAGAGGTGCTGGCTGCTCCTAGGAGGAGCTACAGGAGCTGTCACTGTGTTCCCTCCTTTCTGGCTGCAGCCTGCTTGGTAGTCAAGTTCAGTGAAAAAGGCTGTGCATGCAAGCAAGGCGACTTTTCCTGCTGGGCACTGCTTGATGCTGTAGACAACTATCTTATTGGTCAAGGAGCAAGGCTTGGTCTGGGGGAGCTTTGTATTTATGGAGCAGACCCTTTGGAGTGCTATCCTGGTGGTGATGATGCAGTTTGTCCCATGAGACCTCGGATAATTGGACCAAGCTTCTGTATTTTGTGGACTTTGCAACCCCTCCAAACAGGGCAGTCTCAAACCCTGGCTGGCACTGAGCAGAGGGGGCTGCTGCTGGTCCCCACTTGCCCCAGGTGCCCAGAGATGTCCTGAGATTGCCTGGCAGGGCAGTGGGTGGAAGGAAGGACTTGATCCCTTATATTTGAGATTTCTTTCGCAGAGCCTTTCACTGTGAAGTCATTCACCATGGCCACCTTTAGCAGCTGCTTCTCTGCACTGTGGGTTGTAAATGTCCCCTTAATTTAGTGCCTGCAGTGCACTAAAGCAGCAACCTTAGCACAGCCTCTGCATAATAACCAGAGAGGCTCTAGATCCTGAGCTCTGACACACAGCCACGCTCCCTGACTGCTGTAGTCCCAGTGGCTGATGTCTCTTTTACCCTGGGTGCCTCAGCCTCCTCACCACTTGCTTTTGAAAGATAACACCCTGTAAAATAGAGAGATTTAGTCTAGTCCAGCTGGGCAGGTCAGTCCAGGCAGTAATGCACTTGCATCCTAAATGTTTCAATTCTTTTGGCCAAACTTCCTGGTGAAAGGTGGGTTTTTTCCCTCCTTCACAAAAGAGAATAACAGCTCTGACCTTGAGGAGAGAAATGATGAGGGTTCAGAGTTCTCTATCCTTTTTTCTTGCAAAATGTTCTAGTTGAGAGGGATTTTTTGCTTAAACAGTTTATACCCGGTGGATAGATTTATTCCATTCAGCTGCCAGCCATAAGAAAGCCTTCTTATTCCCTGTGGCATGGCTTTTTTTTGCTCAATACTCATAAATACTCCTTTCTAAATCTGTGTTTCTACTACTTGCAAACATGAGGAACCAGGTGCTTCTGCCCTGTTCCTTGTGCTGCAGGATTTGTCACTTGCCTCCTTTGCTGTCCTGACCCCAGGTGACTTGAGCGGTGCTCAGGACCTGTTCTCAAGTATCCCTCTGTCTCCCTAAGCCTGATCCCATGCTGTTCCTATGTTATTTCCATCTCTCGGGGATAAAGCATGTGTGAAAAAATTGCTTTTCTGAATGTCCTGGAACCAAGAGGTGCTTTGGAGGCCGCTTTCCAAATCCCACCTGGCTGCTACTTCCCGTGCCTTTGCTCCCAGCCAACACCCTGCTGTCCTGGCTTTTAGCAGGAACTGGGCAAAAAATTGATTTTCTGGTTTACACGTCTAGTTTAGCATCTTACTTCAAGGGTGAAGGGGGAAATGTGGAGATTTGGGTTGAAACTGAGTGAATGTGGCAGAAATGCAAAGTGGCCATTTGGGCTTGACAGCAGTTGTTCTAGATTGGGGATAGAAAAGAAATTAGGATACTCTTAAGATTAAAAGTGGGCTCAGAGGGAGGAAAAAAGGAAATGTTTTCTTTTAAACACAAAAACAGGACACTTTGCTGACTGATCACTTAATGGTCTTTTGTGAAAGTGTTCCATGTGACAAAGCCAGTTTACCAGGCTGGGATCACTGCTGGTGAGTTTGGCTGTGGTAGCTCCTCACACCCCTGGCCTGCCTCAGTTTCCCTTCACAGAATCTCTGTGGTTTTGTTTGAAAGGGACCTTCAGGTCCATCTTCAAGAACTTCCACTAGACCGGGTTGATCCGGGCCTTGCCAAACCTGACTTTGAACACTTCCAGGGATGGGACAGCCACAGCTTCTCTGGGCAGCCTGTTCAGTGCCTCACCACCCACACAGGGAAGAATTTCTTCCCAGAATGTCATCTAATCTCATCCATTACCAGAGGCTGCTGGTGCAGGGGGCCCGTGTGGTGCTGCAGCACCTTCCTTGCTGTAGAGATTTAGTTGAGGCCTGGGCTGAGATTTGCAAACTTCTTGCAGTGATGAATCCGAGACAGAGCGTCCCTCTCCTGACAGGCAGCTCTGTCTCTCTGTACTTTTAATTTCTTTGGAGCTGAGATTTTCAGTGACCTCTCTGCTAGTGCAGTGCTTAGGAACAGATGGGATTAATTTCCGTTTGCCACCCCCTGAACTTGGGAGCCAGTCTGCCTCTTGTTCCATGTGAGTCCATCTCCTGCCTGCCCTGCCTGTGTGGACACACAGCCAAGGACCTGGCAAATACCCCTCTCCATGACAAGGAAGGTGCTTGGAAGGAAGATTTTTCTCTCTCAGTAGATAAATCTGTCTCCATGTTACCTTAGCAGTGACAACGGCTGAGCATCTTCTTATAGGTTGATACTGTTGAGACGCTTAGTCTAAGCTTCATCTAATCCTCTTTCAGGGAGCAGTCAGGCTAGTGATCTTGCACAAACAGGTTTTCAGATACCAGCCTTGGCATTTTGTGGTTTGTAATCATGCTAGAAGGGTGATGGTCCTGGCTGCATCTCTGTGCTGCTGCCCCTGAGCTGAACCAGAGGTGAAGGGGAAAAGAAAATGAACCTACAAATTTCTACCCTGAACTCTGTATCTGACTGGTAGATTTGGGGTCTAGATGTCAACTCCTGCTTTCATTGGGGTTTGTGGCATGTGATTTCCTTACCCAGCTTCTTATGGAACATAAAGCAGATCTTTTATAAGTGTGATTGTGTGTTGGGTTAAAGTTTTGGGGTGGGTTTTTTGAGAGCATCCTTTTGAATCTGGCTTGGTTTGCTTCTGCCAGTGTGCCCTTGAAATCCTGTTGCTTTTTGGGAATCAATAGCAGATGTAAGGTACATTTAAAATATTTCCATTCCCTTCCTGTGTGTTGAGGCCCTAAATTCAAGGCAGAATTTAGAGCTGCTGGACTTTATGCTCAAAATCTGACTGTGAACCTGGCAATCAAAACCTGATTCCTGCTTGCTGAAAGTGTGTGCCTTGTGTATGTGGTTCAGTGGGCTCATTGCCCTCCAGCATCACATTATCACCATGGCACTTGTGTGTAGGAATGGAGTCACCTGGCAGTGGTCCTGGCACAACAGTGGTGGGGACTGATACCCAGGACCACCCTCCTCAGGACATGGGAGGGAGACTATGGGATTTGCTGTCCGTAGGATCTGATCAGCGCCAGACCTCACCCCAGGATCTGGTTTTGACCAGCTCTGGGATAAACATCACCCCTCCTGGAGCAAGAGAGGCCAAGAGGCAGAGCCTTGCTGGGTGGCCACCTGTCCCTCCTGCCGTGAGGTGGGGTGGCTGCAGTGGTGGATGGCCATGGGTGAGAGTGAGCAACCCCTTTGGAGAGGGTCTCCAGTGGGACAGGTCCCTCAGCACCTCTTCACACTGTCCCCCTCCTCCTGTCTTGCAGGGCTGCGTGTCTGGAGCTGAGCCAGGTGCCCCCTGCTCGGCGCTGGGTCCCATGAGACAGGCAGGACCACCCTGTCCTTCCCGCCTGGGGCCGCAGCCCCCCCTGCTGCACCGGGCACCCCTCCAGCACCCAGAACGGAGCTGCAGAGCTCTGCTGCCACGGTGAGTGTCTGGCCTTTAGCTTTCCTTTACCAGGACACTTTTATGGAGAAGGACATGCCCCAGGTTTGTGTTCCAGTGGCTCCATGTGCATGCCTGATTGCAGCAGAGTCACAGCGTGGGGTGCATGCACAGGCTCTGAGGGAATGGCTTATGCACCAAAAAATTCAGGTTTCAGTCAACACTCAACTCACGAATTCAGGTTGTATTTAGCAAGTGCCTTTGGCTGGGAAAAAAAAGTGAAACACTGAAAAGTTTGATTTTGACATTTTCAAAATGAAACCTTTCAGCCATCTGTTTCGAGATGACATTTCATTTTGAATTTTTTCTAGGGTTTTTTTTTTTCCAGTGTGGGGGGGAAGCCACCTACAAACAAAATGAAAGCCTCACTTCAGCCCAAACAAAATGTTTCATTCAGCCCCTGATTATTACTGGGGCTTTAAATTTTGGCAAAGAAGAAAAATGGCTTTGGTCACCCTGGATTAGTTGCTTTTCTCAGTTTGGCCACCAAAACGAAGGACAAGCATATGAGGGAATGGGAGCTGTGGGGCACATAATACAGTGTGGACTGCATCCTCCTGCGAGTTTGGGAAGAGCCTGTGGTTGCAGAACACATTGTACCAATGACTTTGGTGATGGCAGGAGACCGTGGGAGCTAATTTGAGCTATGGCAGAAAGCTCATGCTGGAGAGGAGAGCGTGCTGTGCTGAGCCCACCTGGGAGCTGCATCCTCCCAGGGCCGTGGTGGTGGCCACTGGTGTCAGACCTGTGCTGGATGCCAGAGGTGTGTGGCAGGTCTCACCCAATCAATGCCATTTTCTCCCTGCAAAGCAGCATCTGTGCCCATTATCTGGTTTTTTTCCATCTGGTGTTTGAGAAAGTTCAGCTTGAGGAGATAAATGTGATAGTGAAGGGATGTTCTCATCTGCCTAAAAGGTTTCTGCAGCTCTCTTTGCACAGGAAAAACCTCTCTGGGGAGGGAGGAGACCAGGAAAGACCTGGGGGAGCAAGGGACAAGTGTGGCAATTTTGTGTGGCCAAGCCGTGAAGGGTTCAAATGTGTCAGGTTGGTTTGGGGTTAGACGTAGTGAAGTGGTGGGAATGAGGGAGAACTCCATCTGCTCGGAGCACCACGATGTGCAGTAGAGCACCAGCAGGGCACTGTGAGGATCACAGTGCGAGTCAGAGGGTCAGGGCCTTGTGGTGAACAAGGCCCACCCCTGGGGCTGCAGAAAAGCTCTCTGGGTTTCTCTTGGCCTCTTATTAGCAAAGAGGAGATGGTCTGACCATGCTTGTGAAATCCCATCACTGAGCACCCTTGTTAGCCTTTCTACCACCCAACTCAGCTGAAATAACCTAATTAGAGAAAGAAGCTGTGGTTTTCGTTTACTACACCTTCCCCACCCCAAGCTCTCCCAAATGTGGCCTTACCAAGCCACACAGAGCAGCTGGGTGTGAAGCCATGTGTTGGAAGGTGTGCATGGTGAGGGCTGTTGGTCTCCCTGGCACGGGTCTGCACCTGCCCTTTGTCAGGAAGGAGGGATGGAGGGCTGAATCATAGCAGAGCCCTAAAATCATGCCCTACACAATCTGTGCAGCAGCATGAGGGGCTGCAGGGAGGCATCCTCCACCAACTTCTGAGGAGGAGTGTGCTGCTGGCACATCCTGGCTCCCTGCAGCCTGGGTGTGCAGGATTCCCACTCCAGCAGGAAGGCTTCAAACACAGTGTTCCAGGCAGGTGTCTGGGAGCGTGGTGGGACAGCAGGTGTTTGATATCTGTTCTTGTGTGCTCCCATGCCTCTGTCAGCAGTGGCTCCCCGATGAAGTGTTTGTTGTAGGGCTGCTGCCTTTGTTGCCGAGCTGGAAATTTGCTGTTCAGAGTTGCTTGAGATCAGAAGGGATCAGGGGTTTATGTAGATCTGAAATCAGTGTCTGCCCTTGTCTGATTGTGCCCAAACCTCTGTTGGCTCTTTCACAGGTGACTGACTGGTGATGTGGGAGAGGGTGGTAGGACTTTGTCCCTGTGGGTTCCCTGGTTTGGGAAAGGTGGGAGAGTCTTTTCCCAGGCCCTTACTGGAAGCCCCCAAACCCTCCTGAACCCTTGTACCTCTGCCTTTGCATTCAGTGTTCCCATCTTCCATTTTCTTTCTCTGTTTTCATTTCTCCCTCTCTCCCCCCCTCCTTCCATCTTTATCAGTAGCTAATGAAACAGGCAGGGAGAAACCCAATTCGTACAGTAATTAAATTTACTTAGTGGGTATTCAGCTGGAGTAATGAGAAGTTTAATTCAATGATTAGTTTTTTCTTTCATTAATTAAAAATGGAACAATGGTGCAGTTACAGTGGGCTGCATTGATCCTCCTCGTGGAAAGCTGCTGATGGAGGAGGCGGAGGGCAAGCTTCTCATTTTGTCTTCTCTGGATGCTCTCCCCACACACAGATGCCTGTGTTGTCCTCTGTTCCCAGGTGTCCCTGTGTGACTCCAGGCAAGGGGTGCTGGTGGCAGTGACAGAGGAGAGCAGTAGTACAGTTCCCCCCACAGGTCCTCTCCCTAGTCTGCCCCCAGCACCAGCCTTGCAGTTTAAAAAGGGGGTTGAAATACTCACTGTGGGTGGAAGATTGAAAAGCAGGTCCTAGCCCACAAGAAGTTTGAGGTGGGAGAGTTGTTTTCCTTCCTTGCTGAACAGATTTTGATCCGTTTAAATATGTTTAACTCATAAACATGTTTTTAGTCTTTTAAAATAAGTGATGTGTGAAAGCAAAAAATAAACCAAATAAGCAATTTCCCATTTTTCCAATGCTTTCTGTAGGTTCTTGAGGAATGTTAGGACTTCAGATGTCCTCTGAAGCATGATTGGACAGGTTCTGTTGCCCTAAAGCAGAGGCACTGGAGTGCTCCTAACTTTGACACAGCAGGTTTATTTTGGTAGCTCTGGGGATCACTGTAAGATCTGCTAATACATGAACTCATTAGGAGGTGTAGTGACTATTAGGAATAACTCTCCCCCTGAAGAGTGAGCCATCAATCGGTTTTATAGATGCTGTGAGTGCAGGAGTTATGCCCATGAGGGGCTGGGGACTGCATCCCTCCTGACCTGTGCACTCTGTCCCATGTGCCAGCCCAGCCATGGGCTTCTCTGCTGCTGCTGTGGGGACCCTGTGATTGTGAGCATTAGGTGAAGGTTGGAGCAGAGAGCACCTGAGTTTGAAGCCAGTGAGTGCCAAGGGTGCTCAGTGCCTCTGGAAATGAGAAGCTTTTGCTTGTCTTGTGTTATCTTGAGTGATAACTGCTTCAGGAAATCTGCTGGGCAGGCAAGAGGCTCCTGGACAGCCCAAAGCTGTGTCCCTGTGCTGGGAAGGGCAGACAGTCCCAGATGGAGCTGGAGCGCCTCCACCAGTGGTCATGTGCCTCTGTGCCCATGGCTTGTGGGGTACTCGGAATTCAGAGGAATCACTTCTTGTTCCCAGGGAGGAGGAGGACTGCATCCTCCTGCTCAGACCTCATCTCCTGAAACAGCAAAAATTATGATGGGAAGTGGTTTCTGGCAGGAGAAGAGCTGAATGTGGGACACTTCCCTTTCCACATCTGGCAGAAGGGTTGCAGCTGTGATATCTGTGCCCCCCCTCTCCAGGGCACACCTTGGCTATGGCAGCAGTGGCAGGGTAAGCCTGAGGTTGGGACGTGGTCAATTTGGGCACTCTGGTGCTGGCAGCCTGTGCACCCCTTGGCTGGACCAGAGCTCCTGGCATCCCTGAGGGCCCAGGGAGTTGTGCTTTGCTCTTGGCAGTGTTCTGGACTGACTCTAGTCAGTAGTACAGCATCTCCAAATCCCAGTACATTTATGGGAGGACTCCCAACCCAGCTGGATCTGTGGGATGAGTGTCCCCCAGTCAGAGCCTTGTGCCTCATTGCTGGGGTCCTGAGCTGCAGGAGCCTTTTGCAGCTCTGTGTTTGGGTAATGTTTTGTCATTCTTGTCCTGTGTGAAGCATTTGGGTGCAATACAGGGATGCAGTGTGGGACTAACCCTGGGGGTGCTTATGGAGGGTGGTGTGAGCCCGTGTCCAGTGCTGTCTGACCTCGTAGGCAGCTACAGCACTGTCTTACAACAGTGTTTTTCCAGGGGCTTTTGCATGCATGTGCTTCTTGAGAGATTGCTGCAAACAATTCCCGAGTGCTCTGGCCCAAATCTGTCCTGGGAGCTGTCAGCAGATCAATGCTCTACTAAGTACAGACCTGCTCTATTTCTGTGGGAAAATAGCTCAGTTGAGCAGGTCGTTATGGGCCTTTCTGCAGCCAAGCCACTCAACTTTGGTCGTTGTGTTTTTCTGTTGCAGCCGGATTTATAACTTTTAAATATCAGCTCAGATGAAGATTAAGCTCACCTGAGCTCAGCTTTGGGGAGGGAGAGGGGAAAAGGATTCACAGCTTTTTAATTTCTCCCCTGCTCATCTCTCCTAGGCCAGATTTAAAGCCCTAATTTTGGTATCATTGTGCCCACAGTGCATGAGTGGAAAGCAGAGGAGAGGCCAAAGCCCAGTGTGCCTCTGGCATCTGATTCCCCAACATCCTGCCTTCATCTGACTCAGGTAGGTGGCACACAAGCTCAGTGTGTTTGGTGTGTTACTGAGTGTGACACTCACATGCGTCTCTTGTGCTGAGTCAAGGACTGGACTGGTTTTCATTGGCATAAACGTGGTAGAAATGCCTTTTCCCTCCCCTTAGTCCAAGGCTGCTTCCCAGCCTTCCTGGGGGTAAGGCAGTGAAGCTCCCAGCTAGGATTTGGGGTGGGTAAGAAATGTTGAATGCATCATGCTTGTACAGGGGAGTGTTTTAAACATCTAGAGTGAATATTTGGATGGTGGTACTTTTGAGAAAAGGCTCCGTGATGGGGTTGTGCGACTCTGCTTAGGGGGGTTTGCTCCAGCTTCTGTTACATCAGTGAGGGGCAAACACTGCCCTGGTGGTGTGGTCCAGCATGGACAGCCAGATGCTGCACCTTAGGAGTGCTGGGCATGAGTGGTTTCATCTTCCAGGTGAGAGAGTGATCAGAAAGAAATGTTTTTCAGGATGTCTCTATTACTGTTGCACAGCTCCCTCACAACTCTCCACCAGCTCAAATTCCACCCAGGGCTCTCACTGGGGCAGCTAAAAGAGACAGGAGCAGGTTTTGACTTGTACTGTACTTCCACATCCTCAGCTGAAATCTGTGAGCTGTCAGCTTGATGCAGGTGACGAGTGAGACAGCAAACATCAGAGCTGACTGGGTTGAGGCAATTTCCCAGGATGTCAGTCCTCGACAGAGAATAAAAAGGATCTCTCGGTGAAGAGCAGAATTTGATTTCCTAATGAAAAAAAATAAATTAGGATGATTCAAGCATCTTTTATATGCCAGAGCTGGGGGAGGAATTGTTGAAACTGGCTGTTGTCCAAGGTGGTAGGAGATGGAGGAGTGTGCTGGGGTCTGTGCTCAGCAGGAGTGGAGCCACTGGGAGAGACAATTCTACATGGGGGAGGGTGCAGGGACTCACCTGGGACTGCCCAGAGGCAGCGTCCAGCACCTGGTTCAGAGAGAAGGGAATCAAAACAGTGAGGCAAAACTGTCCCACTCAGATATTTCCCCTTCAAGCTGTGTTCTTTGCTCAAGGCAGAGTGTAGGTTGCATAGGCTCAACATGATGCATAAAAAAAGGGTCCTGTCCTCACCTTGCCTTGCATCCCTGCATGAGAGGAGCCTGTGAGGAGGCATTTCCAGATTTGCAGAGAGGTATTTCTGGCTTCTTGTTGCTGTTTCCCGTTTTATGGTAAGCAGGAAGGAGCCCAGACACCCATCCCTCCCTGCTCCCACAGGTGCTCCATGTGGATTGGACCCTGGGAAAAGCTGTTTGTGGAGGGGGCTTGGTCGGAGGAGCTCCCACTGTGTCAGGGCTGACAAAGCAAGTTGGAGGCACCATGGAATTAGCAGTTTTCTGTGAAAACACCTTTTCAACAGGAAGCCCTGAAGTGCATTTATTCTTAGCAATCTTCTATTAAACCAAAATTCTGCTGGGAAGTGATTCTGCTGGTTAAAGTCCTCCCTGAAAATACAAGTGCTGAGAGCCATCTGCTCTGTGCTGGGATTGGAGTATTTTCTTCAAGAGTGCTATTTGCAAGAACTGAAGATTTTTCCTAAGAACAGTATTTAGAAAAATGAGGTGGTTTAGTTTATCCTTCTGCTTTTTCCTTTGAGAAGAGGAGAAGAGTAATCTCCTAGGAAATTTGGGATCATGGACTGGGGTGTAGCTGGTTTCTTGACCTGTTCTCTCCACTGAGTAGCACAAGACAGGGCAACCAGGCACAACTGGGGTCCTGGACACCCTGAGGTGAGTGGAGATCCTTGTCCTGCCCAGAAGCTTTGGAGGAAAGCAGGATGTGGTGCTGGGAGCAGGGATCTCAGCCTGAGCATCCAGTGGGCACAAAAGCCCTCTCTGCAAGGAAGCTGCAGACATTGGGGCTGGATGATACGGTCAGAGGCTTTATCTAGTTCTGAGGCAGGGCTGAGCCTGAGTGGATTTTAAATGCAGGAGTTTTAGTGTTTAAACTGAGCAGATCTTTCTTTGAACTGCTGTGGTTTCTGAGGGATGCTTCTCTTCCTCTCTGAATGCGTGTGCCTTAAATGCTCCAAACAAATCTTCCCTGTCCTCTCTGGTGATGTGGCCACAAACTTGCAGCAGGGTTTCCACTAAGCCTCTGTGCAGTGTCTTGGATTTTCACTGTTGAAAAGCAAGTTTTCACCATCGAAGTTCTCAAAAGCCTGGTGCCCCCAGGAGGGGAGGTCTCATGTGGGCATGGCAGCAGCGTTGGGGCTGTCCCCAGGAAAAGTGTGAGGGACAGTGGGAACTCCAGGGCCACTCTTGTCCTCAGCTGGCACAAATGCTGTGGTTAAACAGGGTGGCTGGAAGAGCTGAGAGAGAACCAGGCTGGAGGAAGGAATGTCACAGGGGGAGAAGTGTCTGTGGCCTCCTTTGGATGGTCAGTTTCTGCACTGCCAAGAAAAGCCCTGAATTTGTTTCGTGTCTTACCTGGCAAATCTGGATGCCACCCCCCCTGTCCAGCAGCTGTGTAGAGCCCAGGGCTGATTCCATGCGGAGTGCCTGATGCTCAGAGCATGGCAGCAGTGGGATCTCAGGCCGTGGCACTCCAGGCTTTCCAGTACCTTTGAGATTTGATGGGGACGATCAGGGTCTGTTTGTAGCAGGAATCTGGACATTGTGTTAGAAGGACTGAGAGGCTTTTGAGTCTTTCTAGCAGTTGAGCAAGCTCTTCCCCATCTTGGGATAGAAGATTGTACTGTGCACATACAGCTTTGCGATGTCACATCAGTGTTAACCACAGTGAAGAAGTGGGAGCAGAGCTGGATGTGAATGGCAGTTTGCTTAGGTTTATATGCTGATACTTTCTGCTTAGTTGCACCCTGATGTGCACTAAGGGGCAGGGAGGGGTTTTAGAAAAGCTTTTCTAAAAAAAAAAATAAAAATTACCATCCATGAAACATTCAGGATGGGCTGATTGCTTTTTAAAGACCTATGGTTATTGCTGCAAGACTTTCAGTTCTCCTGGTCCCATTGCACTTGGAGAGGCAGCAGGAGTGTTTGTCCTGTTCGGCACAGAGGGGCTGGGAGGGTTTGTATTCACTGGAGATGAGGCAGGTGAGTTGGAGACCTGGCTTGTTCCTGTGAATATTTGCTGGTGATGGACTGAGGGTTGGGAAGGGAAGACAGGTAGTGACATTGGGGTGTACTTGGAGCAGTGAAAATGTCCCTAGTGCACCCCACAACTCCCTTCTGACTGTCCTGCCTCCCACAGCTGTGGGAATCCAGTGGTAGACTGGGGCCATAGGGAGTGGGAGTCCTGCCTGTGGAGGGGGGGCTGCCTCAGGAAGCCTCTCCCAAAGCTGTTAAATGTGATCCAAAATTAGTATCCCATTCACTTGCTCTTAGTTTTGTTAGATCTATGAGGCTAATAGGACTTTAAAAAAGAGATCTCGTCACCAAAATCAGCAGCTCTGACTCAGAACACGTGGAAGGAGCAGACTTGCTGGGACCCACAGTGCTGATGTTGTAAATGCTCACCTGGCCACAGCAGGGCTGTGGGACTTGCCCAAGAATCCCTGTTGGAGAACTGGCAGGAGTTCTTGGTTCCCTTCAGGGCCTCTGAAGGGTCCTCAGTTCTCATCCTGGTGGCTAAACCACTGGGTGAGGAGGATGGAGGCATGAGCACTGAACCCAGCGAACTGTGGAGCCTTCCCAGGGCTGTGCCATGTTCCACAGTTAATCACTTCCACCCACATTATACCTTCCCCCTCCCCTAAATCCTCCCTCAACTGGTTCTCAAGTGGGGAATAGAGGCAGCTCTAGTTTTATGAATCAATCAAAGACAATGCCTGCTTTGGAGGGCTGCTGATTTAGAGAGCCCTTTGCAAGCATGTGTGCTGTATGATTTCTTATCAGAGCACAGCCCTGGATGAGCCTGCCAGGAGGAGTTATTCCAGCTCCTGACCACATCCCGGGGAGACAGCCTGAGTGGTCCTTTCATCTACAAATAAAACAAACAGGAATAAAGCAGGCAATAATATTGACTTTCATCATTGATATTTCCATTTATTTCAGTAGTAATTAGTATTTCTGTAGCTGGAAGGGTATAGCTCATAATCTCACTGTTTCAGGGGAGCCTGTTAATGTCATTGCCAAAACCAACCAGGCATAAAGCTCTGGACAAGTGCCGAGGAGGGCGAGTTGGGTGGAGGGATGGGAATGGAGCAGGACTGAACCTGGAGGAGAGGCAAGAGGCCATGAAGAGGGAATATGGATGGTGCAGGGAGCAATGGGGCAGCAGAGCTGGGGAGGGACCATGGGCAGGGCCTGAGTCAGCACAGACCTGCTACGCCTGTGATGGGGTGGGAAAGCTGGATGGACTTGGAGATGGGAGCTGGGGCTCTTGGGTCCACTGTCAGCCAACTCCTTGCTGCATTCTCTGTGCAGCTGGAGCATGTCCCACCTGTCTGTGCTTGGGAGGGAAGGGTTAGACTGGTGCTTCATGCTGGTAACCCAGGAATGGTCCAGTCCCAGTGCCTTCCCCACAGCCTCCAAGACATGGCAGTGACCCGCCTTGTCAGTGGCACACCAGGGTAGGTGGGAAACCAGGTCAGGTCCTTTTGTCTGTCCCTGCCTACCCCTGGGTGCCTGTGTCACTTTGTGCAGCACCCACAGGCTCGTTATTTGCTGGTACTTCATTAGTCATTCCCCATTCACAGAATCACACAGAATACTGAGTTGGAAGGGACCCACAAGGATCATCGAGTCCAGCTCCAAAGTGAATGCCCATAAAGGGATCGAACCCACAACCCTGGTGCCATGAGCACTATATTCCATCCAATCTCAGGGTCATGTCATCATTTTTTTTACTTTTTTTTTTAATAACCAACTGCCCATCGCATCATCCCATTATCTAGACCATGTCACTGAGCTCCTCATCGGGTCTTCTCTTAAACACCTCCAGGGATGGCGACTCTACCACCTCCCTGGACAGACCATTCCACTGAGGGATCACTCTCTCTGTGAAAAAAATCTTCCTAACATCCAGTCTAAACCTCCGCTGGTGTAGCTTAAGGCCATGTCCTCTTGTTCTGGTGCTGGCAGCCTGAGAGAAGAAATTCACACCCACCCGACTGCAACCTCCCCTCAGGGAGTTGTAACCAGCACTGAGGTCACCTCTGAGCCTCCTCTTCTCCAGACTGAACAGTCCTAGTTTCCGCAGTCCCTCCCCATAGGGTTTGTCCTCCAGTCCTTTCACCATCCTTGTCACCCTTCTCTGGACCCTCTCAAGCAGCTCAACATCCCTCTTAAACTGGGGAGCCCAGAACTGGACACAGCACTCAAGATGTGTCTGACCAGCGCCGAGTACAGGGGAAGAAAAACTTCCCTAGTCCTACTGGCCACACTATTCATTCTTTTTCAAAACTTCTCCTAGTGCTCTCTGTGGGTGCCTTGTGCCTGAATCTCTTCCGAGATCCTGGAGGAGTTTGGACACTGAAGGTTCAGTGGTGGTGCTGCTGCTCCCCTGCATTACTGGTGAAAGTGTTGACATGCAATTGCTGTGTGAATTATCCTGGGTCAGTCCAGAGGTCTATTTTGTGCATCTGTGTTTTTAATTGTCCTGTTAAGTGTGCATCCAAACCTCTCCTGTGAGGGATGGGTTTGGGTGTGTGGCATCCTGAGCATTATCAATTCCATGGGAGCTGCTGTCACAGCCGCCGCAGGGGCCAGCGAGCAGCGAATGCAAATGCAGGGCGGTGTTTTTATTAGGATTCAAATGAGCTTAAGAATGTTCAGAATTACAATGTGATTCGAGCCAAGAAGGGCTTATAAAACTGGTATGAGTTCATATATTATACAGTAAATGTGCCAAAGCCCGTGGCTCCTGCTGAACATTGTCCTTACCGACCTGGGGAGAGGAGCAGGTGGCTGTTGGGGCTCAGCCCTTGTTGCCCCAACCTGTCCACATGGGGAAAGGCTGTTTGGGGTGAAAGGGCTGGTGGTTGTTGTGCAGAGAAGCTGGTCCCTGTTAACAAACCTGAGCCTGTGGTGCAGTATGGACTGGCAGCTGTGGTCTGTGGCTGAAAGGTAGGGCAGCCTAGTGGGTGTGTTTTGGGGCAGGGTTGCACTTCATCCATTCATGCTCCTTCCCTATGTCGCTCCAATGTGTGGAGGTGGCAGGGATGCTCCAGCACTAGAGGATGCTGTGCACAAGGGAAGCAGCATAGCAGCACCTTCTTCCTCCCTGTCCAGTGGGCTGTGGCTTCTCTGGGTGCTGGTGCAGCACATGGTGACCTTTCCTTGGGCCAGACCCCCTCCAGGCTTCTGGGAGCAGCAGCAAGCTTTCTCTAGTTGGCCCAGGATGTGCCAACCCCAGCTTGGGGTCTGGAGACCTCCTAGAAGCTGGATCACCTGCTGGTTGTACAGGCATCATCCATAAAGGTTTTAATGGTCATTAAGGTCATTTCTGGCAGTGCAGGGCTCTATGCAGAGATGGGTGATGTGACAGAGCACACAGAGATCCTGGGTCTGTGACACCTAAGAGACACCACGGTGGGGATGATGGATTTCTCATCTGCTTCCTCAGACAGAACAGGAGCAGAAGGGAAGTCAGAGCTAGTGGCTTGGGGATGTTCATGCTTTGCCTTGTTTCGGTGCTGTGCTTTTGATCTCTGAAGGATGCAGCTGAATATTTGAATGAGAAATGCATGGTTGTGTTGAAATCCTAGACAAAATGCCTTTTGTGCCTCCCTGCATGTTTATTTGCGTAAGAGAGTGTTTTGCTGGAGAAACACGGGAAGGAGCTCGAGGGAGAGGGGGGAAGGCAGAGGTGAGAGCTTGGGGGAGCTCGCACTACAATTTCAGGACACTTAAGAGCCTCTTATTGTCAGTGGTGAGACAGCGACATCGGAGGCAGTTCAGGCAATTGTCTGAGACAAATTGCTTTATTTGATGGGTTTGTCAGTACCTCACTGGTTAAGTTCCTGGGTTATATATTTATTACTACATATACAAAGCACAAGAGAATTCCAGAAATACATACAACACACGTCTCTGGATCCGTAGCTATCTTCCATAAATGACCTTGCAGGCATGAAATAATGTCAGCAGCCTGTGTGGTGCTTCTGAGCAAATGTTGGCTCTATAGGTCTGTGGAGTAAGGGAGCCAGGCCACCTTTGGGGCTGGCAGTGTTTGCCACAGGAGGGAGTGTTGCTCTCATTCCCAAAAAGAAAGGTTTGGCTCACTTTAGGAGGTGCTGAGGGAAGAGCCTTTGACAGGTAACATGCTGCTAAAGAAAGCACCTTCTCCAGAGAGGGAAAATCGCTGCTGGTGCTTGCGGGAGAGGTGAAAGTGGGGGTGTGGTGGAGAGCAGCTTCACTGCTTTGTCCTACTTGGAGGAGAGAAACCAGGATGCAAAGGCGCCCTGATGAGGAGATACCCCGGTGGCATTTGGGTGGTGTTGCAGAGGCTCAGCTCTCCTTTGGCCAGCGCTGCTGTGCCATCCTGCAGCTGCAGGAGGCTGGGAGATGTGTGCTGCATCCAGCAGCCCGGATCAAAGGGACCTCAGCCGGTGACAGCCACCAGAAACCTTTAATGCTCAGCCCTGGAGTAGGGAGATTTACTCGAGGGACTCATTTCCTTGCCTGAATGTGAAAAAACTGTGTCAACTTGACATTCAGGAAACTTTATTTAATACTATTTTATTTGTGTAGCAGTTTAGCTAATTGAAATGCTTTTTTTGTTTTATTTATATACTATTTTTTATTCATTCCAACCTTGTCCGTAGATACTCTATTTTCTTTTTTCATTAAGGGTAACTGTTGTGCAGGGGCACAGTCACTGCTTTGGTCCTGGTGGCCCCACTGTCGCAGAATCCACCTCCTGTTCTGGTGGCTCTTGAGAAAAGTGCACCTGCACGAGCACAGGGAAGGTCTGCAGGCTTGTCTCTGTCCTGCTGAGTTGTTTGTTTGGGACAGAAAAATGCCAGAAGGAAAATCAAGTCCCAGGGCCTGACTGCTATTTTCTCTATGAAGTAATTGCTATTTTCCTTTAGAAAGAAAACTTTGATTGGGAAGTTTCTATTTTAAAGAACTGGGTAAATCCTTGGAAATGACCAGGTGTAAAGTCAAATGTCATTTTTTTGTCTGTGTTTTAGCTTCACCAACATTTAACAGAAAATGTTTTCTTCTGTTAAGGTAATTCTTACTGAATTGTCAAAAATATGAAAAAATAATAATTGCTGTAATAATTACACTAATGATAATGTGCTTTCAGAGCCTTGACTTACACCACAGGTAGTTGCTCTCTTCCATTCCTCCTATCCGTGTCTTGACTGTCTCCTCTTCACTCAGACCTTTCCTCAGGCACAATGGGTCCCTACACAGCCCCCCATGTGTGACTTCCTGTGATCCAAACTCACAGCAGCCCTGGCCCTGTTATGTACTGAAGTCACCGAGTCTGGCTGGAGCTGCCTGTGCCTGGTGTTATCCAGGTAGATGAGCTTGAATTTAAACTGTTGGGGAGCCCTATGGCATTGATACCCCACAGCTGAGCACCAGGTCCAAACCATCAGGCTTCTTGTCGTGTTCTTGAGCAGGGCGCGCTCTTCCTGTCTCTCCGTGGGTTGTTACCCCACTGCCCAAATGGATGCTTTTAGGGCCAGGAGCAGTTTGCAATCCCAGCTTGCCCTTTGCATCATCACCAGCAAAGAGCCAAGCTGGGGAAGGATGTCAAAAGCTGTTACAATGTGTGTGTGAGCTTATAGAGAACGATTTATTTTCATTCTCCTGCATGTCTGCTTCAGTCAAAATGCAATGCCACAGCTAAGGGCATGTTGTGTCCTGCTGACCACAGCGAGCTGATGCATGGCTGCTGCGGTCAGTGCTCCATCTCCTGCACCACAGCAGCCCCTGGGAGCCCACAGCCTGCCCTGCTGTGTCAGTTGTGGCTCCTTCTGAATTGTAGCTCCCAGGCTGCAAACCACAGCCCTGCTAGAGCCCAGCTCTCCGGTGCTCAGCCTTCCCTGCGTGGTTAGGAGCAGCACTCTGTCACGTCAGTGATCTCATTCTGTTCAGCAATGTGTGCGCACACATGGACACACAGGTACCAGAGTGCCCTTGAGGAGTCTGGCACCCGGTGTCTGCATCTTCATTATTTAGAGGCTGTGAAGAGCATCTCTGTGCCTGTTGCTCAGTGGGTGTTTTGCAGGGCCACTGGGGACGGCTGTGTAATGGCAGGGACCTGGAGATGGTGCCTTAGGCAGAGGGAGCAGTGGATATTTGTGTGCTCAGACCACATGAGCCAGGGCAGGGTGACAGCAGTGGAGCCAAACCTGTGCTGTGAGCCCTTAGAGATGTAATGTGAGGAGGTGAGCACTGTGTAGGGACCTGTTTCCTTTGCTCTTCTCCAGCAGACTTTCACTTATCCCTCATCAGGGCTTATTTCACCTGGACCCCCTCCTGTTGAGGTGGATCCTTCATCCTGAGGACACTTGGATTTTCTTTGCCTCTGAGTTGGGTCACAGACATGCACCATGTGCCATGGGGAGGGTACTGTGTGTGCCCATCTGCTTAGACTTGTCAGAGGGTCACAGATGCTTTGGGCAGGCCTTTGTGATGGTTTTTATCCCCTTCTCTCAGAAGTCTGTTGCATCTCCCCTGGCAGTCCATGCTGTGGCTGTGTGGTTGGGAGCTGTGAAGAGCAGTGGCTGCCCTGACTTAGAGCACATTCTCTGGGAGGTGGATATGGGCAGCTCTGCCCTCCTGCAGCATGGCCCCATTGTCAGGTACAAGGTGATCATCCTCTCACCAAGGCACCATGTCTTTGTTCTCTGTCTGCTCCTTCCTGAGGGCTGGGCTCCATGAGCAGAGCCTCATACAGGAACAGGCAATATGAATCCTGAAACCTCAATGCACTGAGCAATTTTCATCAGAGGTTTTCACACCTTGCCTTTCTCATCTCTGTTTTTCCTCTCATTTCTCCTTGGTTAGAAAGACATGGAAGCAGGTCTCCTGGGCTTTGTTGGTGAGCTCACCACCAGCCCTCACCTGTCACTGGTGTGAGCAGAGCAGCTGATGGGGCCGTGGGGATGCAGTGGAGCTCAAAACTCTTCCCAGTGCTGTCTGGACCGAGGCAGAGGGCAACAGCCATCTCCCACCCCATCCCCCCCAAATGTCACTTGCTTTTAACTGCACTGATAGTTTAAAATAAGAATAACCTGCTCCAGGGCTTCTTAAACCATAGAATTAAATATGGTTCTGGTCTCTAGGCAGAGTCTGACTCTTCAATTCTAAATCTGCTCAGCCAAGCGAAATATTGCAGGGAAGAAAGAAATCAATATTTCCCAGGCCTGGCACAGAGAGGAAGCTGTCTGTGTGGCTGCAGGCATGCAAGTGCAGATGTGCACACACATACATGGGCACACGAGGCTGGAGTGAGAGGAGCACCCCTGAGCGACTCGATGGACACTGTGTGTGGAGCCAGGGCTGTGTGTGCTGCTGAGGGGAGGTGTCAGGGTGAGTCCATCCTAGTCAGGTGTGTGACACAGCTGGGATTCTCTCCATGGGATTCCCAGCACAGTCTTTTAGAGAAGGAAACACAGTTTTTTTCGGTTTCAAGACATGTAATTTAGTGGCCAGCAAGAGGCTGCGAGCTTCTGGCAGAGCAGGTGTGCTGTGGCTGTCCTGGTTTCTGGCTCCTGCTGTGTGGAGCTGAGCTGCACAGGAGATGGAAATAGTCAGGAGTTCCAGCTGAGGGAAAGACTTTGGCCATGACCCACAGGCCTCAACATTTGGAGGATGGCCGTGGTTCACATAATGAATGGAGTGCTTTTGCTGTCCACTCCAAGTGCAGATCTCCGAGTGCATGGCCCTGAGCATGGCTCTCCTTGTCCACAGTCTTGCCAAAGGGACACAGGATGTGTGGGGAATGCCCCTGGAGCATTGCTGAGGATTCCTATCATTTTCTGCAGGAGGGCTGTGATATAGCGAGGGATTGTAGTTCAGGGGCAGATGAAGTGGTGTTTCCAGGTAGTTTCTGTCCAACCCCTCTGATGTGCTCCCTGTCTGCGTGTGCCCCGTGGTGAGTGGTGCTGGGAGGAGGGAGCTGTGCTGCCCTGTTGGGAACAGGGATGCAGCGGAGGATCTCCGTCTGCAGCGGGAAGGACAAATGTTATTGACGTGCTCTGGCATCTGACCAAACCACAGACACTCACCCCTCCCCAAAAGCCTCTCTGATAGCTTAATTTCTTAATTGCTGTCAACTCTGGCTCTCCTCCAGGATATGTCACTTCCAGCAGGCTGGTGCTTGGTCACTGTTTTCAGCTCATGTGCATAAATGGCTGAAGGATCCCCCATCTCCATGTAGGCCACCTCTGCTCCCCTGAGGTGAGTACTGAGGGGGTTCAAAATATTGAGGAGTGCTTTGTGTCTTGGCCAGAAAGGGAAGGTTGGAGCTGAACTGTATTCTGAGGTCCCAGGTAGAGTCCAGCACAACACCTGGAGGAGGAAAAGTCCTCAGATGCCTTGTGCTGGACTCAGAATGGGAAACTGGAGAGCATGGTGGCATGCCTGGGGGTGAGAGGGCTCAAAGGAGAGCTGCCCTTTGTGGGGTCAGGCACTGGGTGATGGGAATTCCCGGTGGCTCCAGCCATCCAGGTGCAGCAGGAGCTTGTAAGCACAGCACAGCGAGGCTCTAGAGCTCAATAAGCAGCACTTCAATGCAGACCTGAAAATAAATATTTTAACAGGAAATAGTAATCTGTCTTCCATTTTCTCTCTTCCACCCCTTTTCCTGTCTTGTACATCTGACTGAACATAAGAGTTCATTGTTAAAGGGGATTTATTTTCTTGTGGGTTTTTTCACCTTCTCTGCTCTCCCAAGGAGGAAACTACAGGCCCTGTGCTGTTAACAGCTCCTTGCAGCAGCAAGGGCTGTCTTTGTGCCAAGCTTTTCAGTGCCCAGGATGCTGGGTGCTTGTTTGTCTTTTTCTGTGCTATGTTTGCTATGATTAAACACAAGTAGATGGTTCCTTCTTCTCTGGGGGACAGATATGGTGGCATCAAGCTACCTGAAATCTGTAGGTGTGGTTTAGCTCAACCCCTGCAGTGGGTGTCCTCATTCTTAGCAGGTCAGTGGTGCCATGAGGATTACCACTCCTGGTCCCTGTTCTTGGTGGGAAATGTTAAAATTGGGCCAGGAGGAGACAGCTGGCTATGTGCCTTCCTGGCAAAAAGGAGTAAGCTGTTGGTGGATGTGCAGGTTGGGGCTTGTGGCACTGCTTGCATTCCATGTCAGACAGAAGGTGGGCTACTGAGGCGCTGGGTTTTCACACAGGAGTGGGGAAATCAGCCTCTTGCCTGGCACTAGGGTCACCCAGGAGAGGAGAGCCACACACAAACATGGGAGGGGGCTGTCAGCAGAGACCCCCTTGGACAAGAGCTGGTGGGAGTGGGAAGTTTGCGTGCAGAAGTTGGTCTCAGAGAAGCAAATGCAGAGTCAGCCCACGGGCTGTGTGATCTCCTCCTCTGCATCTGGGAATCCGGGGGCTGGGAAAGGAGCATTGGCATCATCTAGAACCCTCCCCCGAGCGTGAAGGGAAGTGTTAGGAGAAATCAACTGTAAAAGTAGAGGTGAAGAGTGGTAGTGAGAAGGGAATGGGGAAGAGAAAGACTCCAAAGAGGAAATGGGACTGAAAAACGCAGAGGTAGTTTAAGGATATCTGAGACGTCACAGGCAAGGGAGATGGGCTGGGGAAGATGTAACTTTGGGAGAAGTCTTTGCAGACTGGCTGAAAATGTTTGCTAAGCTTCTGGGTTATATTTAGCAGGCTCTGTGCCCTTTGGAGAGTTCTCCAGGCAGATGGCAGAGGAGTGGTTTGCCAAATGGTGGAAGCCGTGTTGGAAGGGGGTGCCCGGTGTTCAGGGAAAGAAGTTTAATGTCAGCTTCACCCTTTCTGCAGCAAAGCCAAATGGTTTGCTCTGCTGCCCGCTGGACAGGACTGCCAGATGGCTAAATATGTGCTTGTAAATCAGCAACGGGAAACAGGCGACGTAAAGCACCACATTGAGGGAACACAGGGCCTGAACTGGACTCTTCCTCCTGTGGAGGGTGGTCTCTCCAGAGAAGATCTCAAAGCCACTGAGCCTGGACACTGCACTGCCATCTCTTCCCTCCTCACTGGCACGATCATGGGCCATTACTCGGGCATGTGCAGCCTCTGGCTGTGTTTGCTTCAAACCAACATGCAGAGAAAAACAGCTTTTCTCTCTAGGAAAAAAAAAATGCTGCTTGGTCTGTGTCTGTGCAGTATCTCACTGAATGGGATGTGACTGGAATGAAATTTCCAAGCACTAATGCAATAGAAGTACTCGTAATTTGTGTGTGTACTTGTGTGGTGATAGGCAGTGTACCAATCCCATGGGGCTGGCCAGCATTCCATGTGGTCCTGCCCTTTGTGAGCAAGGGCTCCCTTGATGTCTCTCTGCATCACACCTGAGCTTGGGCTCCATGCCAGTGGAGAATTAAAGCCTGAGACGTGCCAGAAGAATTTTATGGGTGGGCAGGACAGAGACCTCAGAGATGTGTGCAGAGACTCTCACCAAGGGAGTGCTGACACTGTCTCCTGTGAGTTCTCCCAGATGAAGGGGCTGCCCAACTCCCTGTTCTCTCCACACATTCCACAGAGGCATAAGGTTATTTTAAGAACAAATAAATGATAAAATATTGGCTTCATTTTATTTGCTGCCTGGAGTTGGAGCTTGCTGTTTCCACATTCTCCAGCATTCCTGCAAAAATGGGAGTGTTGGCCTCCCTTCCCTCCCCTCCTCTTGGTTTCTAACGAAAGCCAAGCTTCCTGTGTCTTAACTTGGCTCTAGGGGCTGGGGCTTGGAGGAGCTCTACCTCTGTGATGCTGGCAATAAAATCGTAAGAGCTGGCTATGCTGCTGTAAAACTTTATTGCTGTGGGAAGAGGGAACAGCGACTCCTCCTCCTCTCCTACCCCGTGGCTCTGCAACTCTTGCTCCGCTCCCCCTCTGGAGCTCTAAGGTTTTGTGCCAGGCAGCACAGCATACATCCCATTTCCCTCTGCTCCTGCTCCCCTTAGTCCTCTCCCTGTCCTCCATCTCTAGGGCTGGTCTGTTCCTGCCCCTGTCCTTGTCCTTGTCATGCTGTGTGGCTGCTCATCAGCTCTGTTTGTGGCGTGATCCGAAGGAGAAGAGCCATAATAGCTCCCTGTGTGGTTAGGCCATCCATGTGTTCTGCATTTCATGGCAACTGGGAGCGTCGTCTGCCTTCCCACACCATTCCTTACGTATTTATAGATCACAGTGGCATTATCCGTGTGGCTGCGGATCGTGCACGACGGTTTGCTATAAATACAAATGCTCTGTAATTATCGTTAGAACTATTTAGCCCAATTCAAAGGTAGATTAAATAATGAATGTGTGTGTGATATGCCTGTCGACATCAACAAATGGAAAGAGACATCTCTGGGTGCATATCTCGAGGTTTCCCTGGTGAAGGAATTGCAGGAGGAGAGTGGGGAGGGAGCTGAGCTGAGTGTTGCTGGAAGTGCCACTTTCTCAGGGGCTCAAGGCAGTGGGTTGGGGACTGATGGGAATGCTCAGCTCCATGATGAGACCTCAGGATCCCGTGGTGTCCAGAAGACACCATGCCAAGGGATGGGCAAGGAGGATGGGCACATGCAGAAGCCATTGCTATTAACAGCCACCTGTGGCTGTGCATCTTCCCCTTCTACTTGCACTGCCCTTGGGAGCAGTGGGAGGTGATTTCAGGCTGGACTGCTGATGGAGAGCCATGGAGGGCATGTGATACGGCTCGCCAAAGCCTCTGACCCATTGTTTCCAATGGCAATTGATTCCTGTGAGGCCATGCATGCCCTGGCATATTTCCCTTCTTGCTGGTCTTGCCCAGGCCATGAGCTGGTCCATAGCAGAGCCCTCTGGGGACACTGGCTCTCTCCCCTGTTTGAGCTGTGCTCCTGCCCCTGTCATCCCCTTGGAAAAAGGAAGTGGGGAGCTCTAGAAGATGAGGCTGAGAACAGTCCCCTGGCCAGTTCTTGCTGAGGATGGATCTGTCTTTATCAGCATCCCCAAGGGTTGCAACAGGGCAGGACTGACAGGCTGGGGAAGAGCAGTGGCACTGGCATTTTAAGGAGAGGATGGATGTGTGGGATCACCTGACCACTGTGTATGCCCAGAGAGGGGAGTTTGCCAACCCAGTGGAAGGATGAGGTAGTCACTGGTGCCTTGAACACAGGAACCTGTCTCGCTGCCTTTTCCCTCTCCCAGTTGTGGTGCAGCCTTGACTCAGAGCACAGCTCCATTAGCTCCTGTGTGGCTGTGCTGGGTCCCAGCCCTTCCCTTCCCTGGCTCCGTGTCACATTGTGGGCTGCTCCCCTGACCCAGGGCAGCAGTGTTGTGAGCATCCAGGGAAGCGAGGCTGGGAGGAAGGGCTCCATCACAGTAACTAATAACTGTGTGCTGACAAATTGAATTATACCTTTTCCAGTTGCCTGCACTATTGATCAGAGAAAAGGTTTGTGTTTTTGTTAGGCTTTTTTTTTTTCTCCTTCTTTTAAGTTACAGTTGTAATGTCCTGGGGGCTTATAATGAACTGAATAAGGTCAGGTTAGTGGAAGACTCAAATATGCTCTGGCAGTAGAAGCGTGGGCTCTTCCTGGTGACTCTGAGCAGAGAGGAAAGCAGCAGCAGCAGCAGCTCCTACTCCTCCCTGCCCTGGTGCATGGGAACATCCTGCCACAGCGTCCTGATTCCCAGAGGGCTGCTTGGAAAAGGGGTGGTGCAGGTGGGCTGTGCAAGTGTCATTGTGCTTGGCCTGATCCTGAGCACTGTGGTAGGAGCTGGAGGGGAACTGGGGCCCATCAGGTCTGTCACCTGCCCCAGCTTGTGCCAAACTGCACTGCCTGGGCAGCTTGAGTGGCTCGTGCCCTGCCTAGGAGGCTGCCGAGGCAGGCAGTGGATTCCCAGTGGGGTGCAAGGAGCCAGGACCCGGCCAGGCACAGCACTTGCCTGGTAGCTCTCTGTGGGGTCCCTGCCTGGGGAAGCTGATGGTGTTTGGCTCTTTGCTCCAGTGCCGAGATCCTGCTGTGAACTCAATTAAAGCTGTGTTCGGAAAAGAGGGAATAAATTACCCAGATGAAAGGATGAGCAAAAAAGCCATGTGCAGAGAAATGCCAGCCCACCTTTGAAAGGCTTTATTGAACTCGGACACGTGTCACCTTGGCAGCAGAAGCTGCAGGGAATGGGGTGCACTCCCTGGTGTCCCCCTTCATGTCCCCCCTCTTGGGTGGGGGCTGGAATGAGACAGGGCTGTTGCAGGAGAAGCAGGGAGTGGAGGTAATTTGCCAGTGCCAGGACAGAAGCTGCACTCAGGTGAAGGTTTGCAGAGGTCATGGTGTCTGCCTGAGAGGGGAGGGCAGCTGCAGGTCCAGCAAGAGGCTCCAGCAGCTCGTGTGTCCCATTCTCTGTTTAACCTGCTGTTCCTAAAGGGGAATCCAAGGGATGTGTAACGTTGTGGCTGTGGCTCTGCAGCCCTGAGGTCGTGCTCAGGCTTGGCCTCGGGTCACCTCTCAGTGAGCAGTAAAAGCATGGACATTCACATCTTGTTTTTGTGTAACTGTTTACAAAGACTTCAGTTGAAATCTCGGCTGCCCTAGGGTGGATCTGGATGCTCTCCAGAGCTGTCTATGTGCTGGCAAAGCTGCTGTGCTCTGCACAGCGGGTTTTCCCACTTTGCACACAAATCCTGTCCCTGGTGTCCTGAAAGCCCCAGGCTTTGGAAGTGAAGGCTCTGCCAGGGCCAGTTCCCAGCCTGCCTGGTGTCCCTCCTGCTGCAGAGGGGCTTGCTTCTCTTCTAGACTTCACCACACAAAATTTACCGATTACAGGCAAGGGCCAACAAGCTTTTGCCACTTGTCTTAGAGTATTGGGTCCTGGTGGAGAAAGAGATCTGGGCCTGTCGTGGTTTGACCCTGGCTGGATGCCAGAGACCCACCCCAACTTCTCCTGAAGGAGAAAACTAAAAAAAAAAACCAAACTGGAAAATAAAACTGGAAAATAAAATAAAACTGGTCACAGGCAAAAGAAGCAAGGCAAAACTATAAATAAAGAACATAAAGGGTTTATTTTCTAACTAACAAGCTCGGAACTGCAAGGGAAGCATCATTTAGAAGGCAACCTTTCTCCCCCC